>NW_015149139.1:170844-203384 GCF_001465965.1 Polistes dominula
TAAATGCCGGTAATGGGCCGATACTAAATGCCGGTAATGGGCCGATAAATAATGCCGGTAATGGGCCGATAATAAATGCCGGTAATGGGCCGATAATAACTGCCATTAATGGGCCGATAATAACTGCCATTAATCAATCATTTTATTTATCATCTCTTAACAGCTACATTTACTAATTCAATTCAATAAATTGTTTTCAAATATTACTACCACCAATCATCTTATGAATATTACCTGACCAAAGATCGAGTGTAAATTTCTACATTGAAAAAAAAAAAAAATAAATAAATAAGAAAAAATAAAAATACAGTGAATAAGATTGATAAAAAAAAAAAGGAAAAAAAAAAAAAGAAAACGAAAGAGAAAATGACGTAAGACGAACGTAAAAGTATTTCATAAGATCGTAACACATTGAGGTAGGTAATGTAAGAGAACGTTTGCCCACCTGTTGCTTATTGATGTGTGTGAGTTAGGATAACATGTATGTAGATGAGTATACGATTTAATCGTGAACGCAAAAGAACCTTGCTTTTGCTGCTGTTACTGTTGTCGTTTTTTTTATGGTAATGTTAATGGTGATAGTGGTGGTAGGGTGATGGTAATGGTGTTTCTGTTACCATTAAATAACCTGACACCTTTTGGTCTTACTACGAAGCCGAGAATGGCATTTAGTAATGAGTCGATCATTAAAGAACCTTATCTTTTGGGTTAGGGTGGGGGTGGGTGTGTGTAGGGGGGATAATTACGAGATCGAGCAATGCATTTTGGCATTTAAGTTGTACCCGCGTGCATTCACGCGCACCTATCACGTATCCGACCCTCTCGTGCCACTCCCTTTTTAACACGATCGTTAAAAAAAAAAACATCATTGGTGGATGGTGGTTTTACAACTCATCGGAATTGTTAATACGCAAATTTCACCTGAAATTAAGTACACATATATATACGTGTGTGTGTGTGTATTTATATTTGAACATTCAATCAACATGAGTCATCATCGTAATCATCACTTAATTTTTTTGCAAGAACCAAATGATTGCGTGTAATAAATAAAAAAAAGATCTCACGTATTTCTTTCTTTGCAAAGAAGAAAAAAAAACAGAGGAAAAAATAAACAAATAAATAAATAAATAAATAGAACAATGGAAATTCTTGGCAGGGACGAACGATTCCTACGATTACGTAGATTAGAACGTTCGATCAATTACGTTAGAGGATTCCTTGACATTTCTGATTCTAGAGTGAAAGTGTTACGCCCACGTAAACTTATGCATGTACACAGACACACATTTGTATGCATTTCTAGTAACTAAACTAACATAACATAAGTTAATTCAATGCAGGAATAAATTTATTGACAAATGTGTTCTCTTTTTTTCATGATTGAGTAAGTTAATTGTAATAATATATCTTAATTAAAAAATAAAAATACTATGATCACAACACACATATTTTTTAATACATATGACATAAGTGTACTTTATATATTTATTAAATTAAATTTTCGTATTATTTTTTATTTTATTTTTCTCTGTTTTTACATGGACAGCAAAAAATATAATATTTCTATATTATAAATTAATTAAATTATTAAAATAACCAAAAAAAAAAAAAAAACAAGAAAAAACAAATTTTATTATCAAATACAAATTCTAATTTATATCACTTTATTTATAATTATCAAAAACACTTTAAGATTCACATTAGATTTGCATTATAATAATAATATCAAACAAACTCTAGACAAATAAATGACATAATTTCAAGATTACTTGAATACAATCATTAGATTATTATCTTAGATTATCTTAGATAA
Organism: Polistes dominula; assembly: GCF_001465965.1. The sequence goes on from NW_015149139.1 coordinate 172,661, forward strand.
TATTATAGAAGAATATTATTACATATAATAAATATGGAACAAATTGAAAATGATAAAAGTATTCTCGACTAAGTTGTCGTAGTCTAATCTAAGATTGCATAGTTACGATCATATATATTAATCTCCGATCGTTTGAAGAAAACCGCGATGCGGACACTCGTTACCGTTAATTGATGCAATCGGTGCATCGTCTTAAATAAGCCGACACGGGGCCACCACAACCACCACCACCACCATATGTGTGTGCATGTATGTATGTGTTAGCTGCAGTTTCTATGCGAATTACTCGTCAAGATCTATGATATATGGAGTGACGTGTTAGAAATACCAGACAGTGAATATTTCTCTCTCTCTCTCTCTCTCTTTCTCTTTCTCTCTTTTTCTTTCCATCATGTAACACGTCTTCATCTTCTATCTATTTTTATCTCTCAACTTAAACGTTTATATCCTCGTCGTTATTACAAAATTCCAAATAAATTTTCAAACGTTCAAAATGAAAACGAATTATAGTTTAAAAAAAAAAAAAAAAAAAATTAAAAGAGTAAATTTGGATATATTAAAAGTTCACTTTCCCATCTATCGATTTTCAATTCTATTTGAATCGCAAAATCAACGTAAAAGTCACAGGAATATATGCATATGCAAATATATGTGCATTAATATACAGGGTGATCGGTAACTAGTGGTACAAGCGATAAGGGGCTGATTCTACATGAAAAAATAAATCGAAAATACAGAATAAAAATGTTTCGTTTGAAGCTTTGTTTTTATGAGAATCAACTTTGAATTATCCCACAGTAAGCATCTAATTGATCTGAAAAGTTCGTAGGGTGGATATATTTTTGAAAAGATAATGTACTTGACAATTCAAAGAGTAACACATTGTAACGGTTACAATACGAGCTTAACGTTAACGTATGCGTACTATTACATATGCATTTATAACCCTACACACATGCATACGCATACACCTACGCATATGTTTAAGGGGACACGCGTGGAATGTGCTAATCGAACGAGAATGCGTGCTTGTTTGCTTGCGTGCATGCATAAGTGCTTGCGTACAAATGCATACGGTTTAACTAGTATATTTATGTATGTATGTATGTGTGTACGTGTCTCTGACAGCTTTTCTAGCGGTTTACTAGTAACGACTAGTCGATCGTTTAACCGTTTCATGTCAGCCATTCTCGAAGGCTGAACGTGTCAAGGCCAATGCCTATACTTGTTACAAGGAACCATATATGCATGGACAAACAAATACATATGAACATATTTTAAGATACACGTATGTATATATACCTAAACGTGAGTTATTGTTTAAGCAAATGTTATACAAATAATTATTTTTTTTTTATTTTATTCAAGGGTTAACCCTTTCAGTGTTGAATACTTTTATCTAAAATATTTTGTAGAAACAGAATTGTTTATTATTAAACTAGATTCTAATGTGAGATTTTTTCCGAAAAGTCCATAGGTTTTTTTCTAAAAAGTTCGTAGGTCTGTTATAATGAGACATGATCAAGAGCCTCGTGAACGAGCCTCCTCAAACAAAATCACTCCCTATTCTAAAGAAGTTTTCACTTCAAAAAAAAAAAAAAAAAGAGGATGTGGATGAGGATAAAGATGAAGAGGCACACATTGAGAGGAGGATTCCCTTCGTGTACTTCTGTAGAATAACGATCATTGCCATGTAGAAGTAGCAAAGAGACATGTGAGTAGCAAGGAACGGCAGCAAACCAGAGAAACGCGTCTGTCGATTTCATCCTGTCTCGAGTATATCTCTTTCTCTTTATCTCTCTTTTACTCTCACTCACAGTCCTGTTCAATCCCTCTCTTTCTCTCTTTCTTTTTCTCATTCTGAACGACCAGTTTTGCGATACGCATCGGACCGAAGTAAAACCAGCGTTCAAGAGAGATTTTAAGCGTACCCTGGTCAATCGAAACACACACACACACACACACACAAAGAAAGAGAGAGAGAGAGAGAGAGAGAGAATGAGAAAGAAAGGATTGCGAATTGAGCGATCGTAAAAAAAAGAAAAAAAAAATCTTCAAATCGTTCAGTAAAGTAACACGTACACGTATTCGTTGTTCTCGTACTTCAGTTCAGGTATAACACGGATAAGATCACACACGTCCTTCGTAATTCGAGTTCACCGTCTCTAGTATATCTTCACCCTCACCTAGAAAATCCCCTTAGACCACATATACATACGTGTATTGTATATCTACATACCAATGTGTATAATATTTAGCGTGGGCGTGTATTAGATGACGTTAAAAGCATAGCAATAATGCGTTCTAGGTTCTCCAGTCTTTTCCCCCCTCCTCCCCTTCCCCTTCCCCCCTATCGAAACGATCATTTCAAATAAAAACTTGACAATTTTTCTAGTTGTAAGATGTAACTTGCTTTACGATTATGCTGAGTAACGCGATTCTCTTCTCTTGGCACCCGTATAATCTAACGTAATGTTCCTTTATGAACGGACTATCCCTCTTTGCATGCTTACTAAATGATAGAGAAAGATAGAAATATAGAAAGAGAGTGAGACGAAAGATCGAATTCATTTTAAAACGTGGCCGCAACATTGAGACTCGAGTATTTTCGTGATACCTTCAGAGTATAGTCTGAGAATGAGAATGTGTTAGTGTAAGAATGAGAGAACGAAGACTTAGGCTCAAGTTATGACGATCGTATAGACCTTTAATTCTTGCGTATGTGGGCGTATGTGCTTGCTTGCTTGCTTGCTTGCTTGCTGGCAAGAATCCTCCTCCACCTCCTCCTCCTCCTCCTCCTCCTCTTTTGCGAACAGATGGCCAGGTAGTATAATCTTCCGGTAGTCTTACACGTTTACGAATGAACAACGCGAGTTGTTTCTTAATGGATCGTGTTCTTCTACTGACGTTTACTCTTAAGAATATCTTAGATATCTATCTATCTATCTATCTATTTGTGTTAGAACGAATCAATGTTATGACGTTTTCTAACGGTCTATGATATCCGTTATCATTTTGATTTTTTTTTTCTTTTTTTAGGTAGGTTAGTTTTGTTTTTATTTAAGTTCATATTTTATAAAGTCCTGTTTCACTATTATGGTTTTTTTTTTATTATTATTTTTTTTAATGTGGAAGGATCTTAGGAATAATATCTAACTAAGTCTATGGTATGAACGGAAATCTTTCATCTTTCATCTTTGTGATTATGGTAAGGAATAATATTCTTCTTGTTTACCTTGCAATCACTGTAATATACTTTTTTATTTATTTATCGTATGTGAATTTTATTTTATTTTATTTTATTTGATTTTGTTTTATCATAATTATTAATAGATTATGTTACTTTCAATCATTGAACAACTTTCTAATATAATTTTAGACGGAAATTGATTTTTTCATAAAAAAATAAAAAGAAAAATCTAGGAAGAAATCTTATAGTTTTATCACTAGGCTTTTTCGAAACACGAAATGTATTTTTTTTTTTTTTTTTATGAAAATAATTTAAAACTTGTAGATAGAAAATAATTTATGAACCATTATAATGTACACATATGTAAAGAAAAGACAGTAAACATTTATTTTCAAATTTTATGATATTTTCTAACGGAAGAATCAATTTTCCTATCTTATCCTTTTCAATTTTTATATTTAAATATTATCTCTTTTTGTTTTTTTAATAAAAAATTTAAAAACTTTGTCACTAGATCGTATTTTCTCCCCTAAGGAAGATATCCGGGATCAATTGGAATTTTAGAAAATGACTCTCACACCACGAGAAAATAATTTTCGCACGATTTGCATCAATGCAAGATAAAGAGAAATTGGGCCATCGGTTCCGTCCATCTGAGCATAAACGTCGATGCACCGGAAGAGGAAGTATATACTTGTCACAACCATCGACAACTTGGTCTTGTTGAAACGAAAGCCGATCTCTTTTCTTCACCATTCTGTTTTTTTTTTTTTTTTTTATGAGAAAGAAAGCAAATCCTTTTAAATGGAAAAATCCTTCTTGCTTATCCAACGAATGATAAATTTATCAACAACAACCAAATAAACAGAAAAAGGTGTCACGTAATCATTTTTCTTTTACATTTTATTACAAATAAAAATTATAATAAATAAATGCAACAAAATATTTATTATTGTATTTCTAAGAATCTATGTTTATCTTCGTACGATTTTAAATTGAAATTAAAAAAAAAAAAAAAAAAAAACAAAAAATTACAAATAAAGAAACAGGAAAATCATTTCAATGAAATAAAATAATTCTATCTACAATTAATTGTGTGATTTATTTTTGCAAATTACATTAATTCAAAAAGAAACTTAATCCCGTGAAGCGTGTAATTACGTTACACGCTCAATATTTTTCTCTTTTTTCTTTTTTTTGTATAACTCCCATATGGTATATTATTTTTCTCTCACGTGATAGGTTTAAATAGACTTTACGTGACTTTTAGTTGTTCAGTTTTATTACGATAATCCTAGAAACGAAGTAACACGACTTCCGTAGTAACACCTTTTAAGTAACTATACGATACACATATATCCTAGTATTAACGTATTATTATCACATGAATACGCGTTACAGAAGCACCCACGCAACTAGGAAGCAACAACAACATTAAAATACTTCAAGGAATTCCGCATTGTTTATTAATTCTAACTAAACCAATATTAATACTTACGTTTGTTAAACGCATTAAATAATGACGACGTTCATGACTATCTATCGTTAGAAACGTTCTACATACATCTAATTATTTTCAAATTACCATCACTACGATCGATTATTATATTAACAATAGGTATTATTTATCTTACCTACATATTTCATCTATACTTTCTATTTTACTATTAATTACAATCTTCTTCTAATACTTTTTTTTCTACCCCCTTTAGAGGAGTTTCTCATTTTTTCATTTAAATTTAAAATCTAAAACAAAACAAAAAGAACACCAGATGTTTATTTAACATATTTTCCAAAATGTTTCTCATAAAAAAGAATAACAATTTGAATGAATTATTTAAATGTGTAATTGGTGAAATTTTTCAAATTACTTCCTAGAAAATGATTTCGTTAGGTTTAATGACCAACCAAAAATACTTTGACTATTATTTGACACTGTAATAAAGCTTCTCAGTGAGTGTTGTTTTTTTTTTGTTCTTAAATGTTTTACTCTTTCTCTTTCTCTTTCAAAGAACTCGGAAGCAAACTCAAAGACTTTGGGGCGTTACCATAGTGTTGGGCACCGTGGTTCGGAATGCAAAGCACAAAGATCCTAGTTAAAGAGAGATAAAGTCTAACGCTATTAATTATTCAAGCGGCATCATTATGATGGATGGGTTAAAACCATGTGTGTGTGTATGTCTTCATAACTCTCTTTAAGTACAAGGGACCCAAAGTAAGTCATTTTACATATTATTTATTTTTTTATTCTTTCTTTCTTTAACTAAATTAATTTATTTAAAAAAAAAAAACAAAAAACAGATGACTGATAACAACTTATTTAAATATTTTCTTTAACAGATGATAAAATAATAAAAAAAAAAAAAAAAAGAATAAGGGATGTACACTTTTACAAAAAAATCAGAAGAAAAAGAGAAAAAGAAAGAGAAAGATGTAAAAGAAAGGAACCGCGAAAACAGCAAAGACGTACTCCGGTCTCGTCCGGTCTGGTCCGGTCCACAAGTATAAGACGTGCGTTGACATTGCTCGTAAATTCACGCGGACAAGCAAGTCGGACATTAACGCAAGGTTTACCGTCAACGCCATGAAATATTCTCGGTAAGTTGTCGGATAATTTACACCGCTAAAACTTGGGGAATAACGCAAACTATACGTTAAAACGTATAGATTCACTATGATAGTATAGGAAAGTAACGAATAGAAACAACGAGTAGAATAGACGATGAGACATGTGTATTGTGTGTGTGTGTGTGTGTATATGTAAAGGTACACTCATGTACGTGTTGTAAATAATGTTTTATCGACGTCACGCCCTCACATGAAACTATACCCTTCTTCCTAACCCCCCAACCCCCCTATTCCACCACCACCTCCTCCTCCTCCACCCATTTTTATTATATTTTTCTTTTCTTTTTTCATGTTGGTTTTATCGAACGGTATATTTTGTAAACTGTATTTTCTTTTATTTATTTTTATTTTTTTATATTATATAAATGCATCATCTATCATCTAATAATAATTTCAAACAAATTATCGTCAGCACGATAATTAGATAGATAGATAGTTAGGTGGTATATGCATGTATTTAAATAGATCTTAAACTTCCTGTTAACATATTTTAAATACTATCATCTAATCATTTTCTAATGGGTTATCTAGAAATATAAATGCTATCCTAACAGAGGAGAATATAGACACGCTATGTGATGAGATTCGTCGAAAGCACTTCGTTCGTTCGTTCGTTCGTACGTTCGTTCGTTGAAGTCAGAGTTACTTTCCTTAACGTAACTTCAAACTCTCGTGTAACAAGAGAAGGAAGGATCTATTACGTTCTTGCGAGAAATATAAAAGATTATTGCCTTTCACTCGTCTAGGAATACTTATATGGACGTGATCCGGAGCCCTCCACCACCTATAAGCAGATAACTTCGTTCAAAGAAGTACAACTACTCAAAGAAGAATCAACGTTCGTCCTTGCCTTAACTATCCAACGTTATGCCTTCAGAGAAATAATAGAAAGTAATAGGAGAGAGATGCTTGGAAATAAGAATAAAATGAGAAGAGAGAGAGAGAAAGAAGGAGAGAGAAAAAAAATAAACAACATAACACCTTTGGAATTTAAATATGCGAATCATTGAAGTACGATACAACTAGTCATGCACCTTTTATATATATATATATATATATATATTATTTTTATTTTATTATCATTTCGTTACGTAATATTTATTAAATTATATTTCAAATTTCTAATTTATTCCAGCCATCGAATATTACAAAAAAAATAAAATAAAATAAAATATACTAATTTACATATAATACTATATAAATATTCATTAATGAATACGTTTAATTAGTAATACCTAAAAGTAATTAATAAAAAAGCTATAAAACAACATAAAAGTAAAAGTGAACTACGAAAGTATAATAAAAAATGTGAAATTATTTTTTTCACATATAATATAATACAAAAAAAAAAAAATAATAAATTATATTTTTCTAGTATTACATTTGTTTTTATTATAACACCTAGCATACGTTTAATTGAACAAACGTTTCGATTAAAACGCATAATCGTGGTCCTAAATAAAGAAAGGTTTTTCTTACGTAACAAGGTTTGTGTTCACTCTAGCGAGATCCACCGAATGGAAAGTCTTTCTCACGGGTTTTTCATCCTTGTTTTGTGGGTGGAGTAGTAGTAGATTATCTTATGTTCTTCTGTGTGGTATGTTCAGGTGGATTCCACAAAACGACATGCATCATACTAGGATTCGAACATTGTAAGACCATTTAAATTCCTTTTACCTTTGGTATTGCTCTTCCTGAATAAGAAAGAGAGAGAGAGAGAGAGAGAAAGCAAAAGAAGAAAAGATAAATAGATAGATATATGCCACGCCCAATGACCTCGTATTATTTCCTCGTTAACGATCTGAACTTAGACTTCTCTAACGCGTTAACTTGCAAAACCTCGACTACCGTTTTCACCGTCCAACGCGTTCAAAGATCTTCAAGTTTCTTAATTAACTCATTCACCCTCACCATCCTTTTAAATGCTACGAACATTGACTAACGAGTTTAAACAAAAGTCATCAGTAACTTTGAATAATCTACGCTTTTTTTTTTTAAATCAAATTTAAAGAGTGAAAGATAATAAAAACAAAAACAAAAACAAAAAGAAATAAATGTTCAAGAAACTTAACATTATTTTTTAAAATCCTATATAATTATAACGAGTTCCATACGTATTATGAATTATTTCAGATTTTATCTAATTAACAAGAATAATATTTTTATCAAGACTAAAAGAGATAGAAATCATCGACAGTACTTCTATTGCAACATCATTCTCGATCCGTGCGAAAGGAAGCTACAACACATATACCTTCTTGCAACTACATTCGGTAGATAATCGCTTCCTGATATAACCTCACAACACAACCTGTGTACTTCTCTATGTGGTATTAAAAGAATACTGTCGATGATTCTATGGGGTTAACTTGAAATGCATTCGCGTGAATATGATAGAAATCTAACGATTATTGCACTGCGTTGTTATGCATAGATACACCATAGTTATACATACACGAACACTATGAGTATTCAAGGTAAACACTTTGATATGTATATTAAAATAATAATTAAATCATCTTAAACATTTCTCGATGTTTCTTTTATTATATATATATATTTTTTTTTTAATTATTTATTAAATATTACAAAATTACAACTGATTAAATACCAAGACTTTTACCACCAATTAAAGTTATACCCATATTTATTATATGTTTTATATTATGATATATTTTGGATAATATGATATTATATAACATGTAATATAAATTTATGCATAAACACGTTCGCATTAAGACGAATGTTCGGTCAAAGCTAGTGGTTTTAATAGTAGCTTATTGAAAAACCTTGGAAAGTAAAAGTATATGATACATGGTGGAAAGTCTTTAAACCATTCGCTCCTATACAAACGCATAATATATTATAAATTCGACCTTAGTATTAAAATATAAACGAATGCAAAAAACTTTAATTTTCATTCTGACGTTTGGTTGACAAGTCAAACAAATTATTATATTCCCCATACTAATAATTCTATTTTTGATTTCTATAAAAATATGAATCAGAAAAAATTCATCTTACACTACACTTAATCAATATTTTCTTCTAATATCTAAGACTATGATTATCCTATGACTAGATCGATGGAAAAAAAAAATAAAAAATAAAAAATAATAAATGAAAAATAAAACATAAAACCAGTTTATCATTTCGTACCTACAATACGATCTATGAAATCGATCTATCTATCTCTTCAAATAAGATCGTTACTTGTTGATTTTCTCTTAAGCAATCCTTTGATAAACCGACTCGAATAGGAAGTAGTGTTGTTTAGAAGAAACAGATGATGATGATGATGATGATGATGATGATGCTCGTGGATCGATAAACTCAGCGATCTATTGATCTGTAGATCGATAGATCGTACTCCTAGTCTATTCATCATTCTTCTTCATTTTCCTTTACACTTACTCACACTCACAATCAGATTATTTTCTTTTTATCTTTTTTTTTTTTTTAAAGGTTGTTACATAAGACCGTTTCTATATAGTTATAGCAATCGACACGATAAATATAATTATATTGCAATGTGTGCTAGCTACGTTATGGCTTATGCCATATGTATCTGATAAAATCACTAAATTATCATAGATCATTCAACCCCGTAAATCTCTTTTTCTAAGCTTTTGTACTTCTATATCTCGTTCGTACTTTAAATACGTTGCATCGTATTAAATAATAACGAATCATTCTTTTACGATTTTTTTTTTTTTCATTTTGTATACAATGGTCAATGTTAAAGATAATTGTTCATTGGATCGATTTTATACGTCAAAGATTCTGATTTTTATGAAATACGAGCCTACCATATTTTTTATTCTTTTATTCTTTTTTTCTCACTCTCTCTATTAATATGGAATCAATCTTTTATAATTGACAGTCAATGTAATACCACCTCCATCGATTAAATTTTCTATTTAAAATCCCCATTAGTTTGTCATTGATTTCTTTCTTTGATAAATCAATAATTTTTGTTATAATTATATCTAACTTAAAAATAATGTTATTTATTATTCAAATCACCAGTACCACGTGTTGATTATTATCTACATTTGATAATTAAAAAAAAAGTAATTAAGATTAAAAATTAATAGAAATATAAATTTGGTTGTATGTAAAATAATACAAATTAAATATTTAATTAACTGTTCCTATTTTTTGTTATATATATCTAACTAAATAACTTATTCCAAATTTTTTGGTATTAAAGATCTAAAAAAAGAAAATAATGATGGTGTTATCAATATGGTAGATAATACGAAATCAACACGTCGATTAAATAATTTGCTTTTCGATGACAATTTGATGAATGGTAAATCAAGTTAAACCGATTACTAATATCAACTCGTGCGATCGTAACAATGATAATCAAAAGACTCCCGACAATGGAGAAAGTTTAATCGATGGTTGTGGGTGGGGTAAAGAGTCCTATGGGGGATTCGAGAAAACGCTTAAAGCTAAGGCGTCTCTAACGGTCCATTACAAATAGCCACTTTCGAGACCGGTCGCGAATATTCCACGAATTTATATTATCCCTTTTACAATGATTTATCGAATCATTTTTTTTTTTTTTTTAAATTATCCCACTTTTAAAAGAAACACAAAGAAAATTAGCGAAAGTTATTCCACGAAAGTTATATTTCCAAAACAAATTATTGACAAAATGAAATATTATTATTTTATTCAAAGAATTTACACACCTAAATTTATTACACATCAATTTTTAGTAGATTTCTTTTTTTTATTTATTATATAATAATAATAATAATAATAACCGATCTAACAAACAATCTAATTAATTTCAAAAGTAATTAGTTTAAATTATAAAATCTTCAAATTAATTTTGACGAGATTTTATTTAATTTTATTTAAACAAAAAAAATAATTTTACACTTCTTGATTTTTATGGTATCTACACCTTTCAACTTTACAGCAAATAAAAATCTAATTTCTCTCGTTTTAAATAAAATAATATTGAAGATATTCAAAAAGGAACTATGTATTTTTTTTTAAGTACCATAGGAATCGATATCGATTTTATCATTAATTCGATTTACGAACCGTGTGATAACACCTTTCTCTTCTGATTTATTCCATAGACGAGAGAATGAAAAAAAAGAAAAATAAAAAAAAAAGAGAGAGAGTTTTCCAGTTCGATTTATTTAAATCATCCTCACGCCTTTGATACCTTGTTCGCATAGAAAATCGTTAACAAAAAAAATCTGTTCTCGTTCGCTTTTAAAATTCGTAACATAATAGAGCAAATCGAAGCAACAGCAACAACGGTACGGAAGTTGTTCCGGAAACTTTCACGACGACACACGTTTATAATAATCCATTCGAGTGAAACAAATTCAAATTATTTCGCTCGAATTAATTTAATCATCAAAATGAAGACCATTAAATCAATTGACAAAATAATTCAAACTATATCCCATTTGAATAGTTACAATTAAATAAATTTTAAAAACGATTGCAAATCAATTTAATACTCGAATCTACATTACTTTGAAATATTTTCTACGTGTGTCCATATCTTGAAAAAAAAAAAACTATAAATAAAACCACCTTGATCTTTTTTAACAAATGATGAAACGTTCTTTCGAATCAAAGCTTTGAGAGTTGGTAGTATGAAAGAAGATGAAAGATCGTTTACCTATGGAATGAACTCGTTCACCTTTTCATCTCATTGTCGAGAAAATGAGTCGTGATGAGGTCAACTCGTTTAATTTTAATCGTTTGCCTTGAAAACAATTAAATTCTCCTGATGCGTCTTGTAAAGTACTTGAAAAGTTTTACTACGTAGAAAGCATTCAACGATGAAAGATAAAAAGAGACCTTTCGTGAAACTCGATTGTTCAAACTTGAATCTCCAACCCATTGTGGACAATCAAGAAAATGAGAAAAGAAAAAAGATAAAGAAAGAGATAGAAATAACAGTGAGATGCTTAAGATGGAATCTCTTATAATTACTTATAATTGGAAGAACTTTAACGCACATTGTTTAATCGTACCACGTTAATTGCCGAAGGCTACTAAAACCCGCACCTTGAATTACCACGATGAAATCCGATTCACATTACTTTCACTAACACACCAAGTCAACTTAACCAACCAACCAACCAACCTTCCTCGTCAACTGCTATAACGAATCGTACTCTTAATTATATTAATTATAATTATTAACTAACGTTATTATTTACTTCTCGTTACTATAACACCTTCGTCGAACATTATTAACGAGCTCTTCAATTTTATTTTATTTTATTTTATTTTTTTATTTTTCTTTCCCCTTTGAGTTTTAAATCTTACACAAAAATTTTCAAAGTAATATGATACATAAATTAATTTGTAAAGTATAACTTTCTCTCATTTTCTTTTTTTTATTTCATTACAAAATTGTCAAAGTGTATGTACAAACTCGTTAATACTAAGTTAACATTTTTCTAAAAGATCGTTTCAAATAAAAATAAGAAAAATGACACGTGTATGAATCTTTTATCTTTAATGTTAGGAACGAATTAGTTATGAAATAAGATGGCAAAATATAATAATGAGAAAATATTATCGTATACTTTAGAAAAAGCTCGTAACTCGTACAGGTATATTCGATTTAATGGTTTTCAAAGATACCTACGGATTTAAAAAAAGAAAAAAGAAAAACAAAATATTACACGTAACGAAGGAAAGAAGTTTGCCATATACCTATGGTACTCACAGTTTGAAAAATATTAGCGTTATGGGGATACCAATGTGATCGTCCTCCTCCTATCGTAAAACCTTCAACAGGAAATTGCATTTGCGAATGTCGTCATGGATCTTTGCGGCCGGATAGTCTGGTAACACGGATTAGTTTCGACACGTAATGCATCGCGTGACGTCTTGCAGAAGAAGAAAAATAATAATAAATAATAATAAATAATAAAAAAATAATAAAAAATACGATACGTCGTCGAAGTGTGGTCATTCGAAAGTAACGACTTTTCACGCGTATGAAAGATACGAACAGAAGATGAAAGATATTAAATGATTAATAAAACTAACCAACGAAAACAAAATAAAAAATAAAAACAAAATTATAGTTAAACGAAGAAATTAAAAAAAAAAAAAATAAAGGTACAAATATGAAATTATAAAGCAATTAATATCGGTTGCGTTATTTAAACTGTAGGTCGATGACCTAAACTCAACCCCACCAACCAGTTGAATGGAAATATCGCGTGATATCGTCTGAACCGGTAGATTTGATCCAGATCACTGGATCGTGCAGTTGTCAACATTCCGTACTCCAAGTAACAGCAGGTTAAGTTATTACAGGTAGACAAAAAATTCTAAGAAACGTTAGAATGTTCAATAATTTTTGGTAAATGGTGGGACTACTAATCTGAACTATTAAGAAATAAAAAAAAAAAATAAATCTAAACTCTACTAAGTAAAATAAAATACTTTTTTGAATGATAGTAACTTTGATTTATTTTCAAATTTATTCAACGATAACCGAACTATTAATATGTATTCTAATTGCAATGAAATATATCTCAAAATTCTGTACATAATATATTGTACAAGAAACGTTGATGGTAAATCACGTATAACTGTATATACATGTATGTAATACCTAATTCTTAAGTATGCCACGGACGAGACGTCGTACTACGTAGAATGGTAAACGAATTAGAGGAAAGTTAAGAAAGTTTGTCGATTATTCTTTGAGCATAGTAGATTCAAGGCAAGTTTTAACGGTGATTTCACTTTCGTTCGATTAGCGATAATATATTATTGCATACTATAACCAACTAAACGTTATTTATATTTTATTTTTCAAATTACACATTAACTCGAGCAATACAATATCAGAACCGGTCAAGTCTAAACTCGAATTACCAATGTTGAAAACACAATTTGCTTTTGAAGTTTAAACGTTAGGAGAAGGAAAGGGGAGGAGAATTATCGTTCAACGAGACTTTCATAAATCATAATAAAAATAAAAGTAATAGCAACGTCCTAAATTGAAAACGATGAAGACTACCACCTGGACCATGGTGCATAAAAAAAAGATTGAATTTTTCTATCTCCTAACTTGAAGAATTGAAAATAAAACTAACTAAATATGAACAAAAAAATGAGAGAATGAGTGTTATATATAAAACAACTATCATGAGGATTAGAGAATAAGCTATATGGAACTTTGGTATTGCAGTGAGCGTGAGGCACGCGAGTATTCTCGATGTGGCCGTTCTATTTTCATCCGACACTGGAATCCACGTCGAATTCTATCATCCAAGTGTTCCCTGTGCATCCCTATTCGACATATCCCACTTCGAGTGTCTGCATCCTTCCTATTTTTCAGCGTGGGAGTTTCACAAATTGAAAAGAGGAAGAAAGAGAAAAAAACAAAATAAAAAAAATAAAAACGACCTAAGAGATATGTGTGTGTGTGTGTGTCTTTCGCTAAATTCCATAGGGAGGGGTTGTTTAAAAAAAAAATCAAAGATAAAGAAAGAAAGAGAGAGAAACAAGCTACGAGGCCAATTAGTTCGGCAGATACGTTAAATCTGTCGTGCTGAGATCGTTCCCAAGTCCGTGTCCGTTCTTTTTGCTTTTCTTGAAGGTGGTGTTAACGCGACCGAGAAGGATAATCATTGCGCCAACAGCGAGACTAATACGAATAAACCAAAATGATTAAAAGAACGAAAAAAAAAACGGAGAAAGAGAGAGTGAGATTAACTCTTTCGAGTTGGACAAACGAGTAGCATGTTACAAACGAAATGAAACATATCGTTCCGCATATTTATCTCGTATCAAATTAAAAATGATTTAAATACTTTTTATATTTCTCATTGTCCCGATTTTTTTACTGATTACATGGATAAAAAATAAAAACAACAAACCAATTGTGAACTTGGTTGGAATTTGATACGGTCTTTCGAATGGTTAACAAAATCTTTTCTACATATACAGACACATATACACACATGTCTTAACACACGTGTTTAGTTTGCGTACCTTTCCAGAATACCAGAACGATATTAGATTTACGTAAGAGAGACCGGTAGAGAGTTTCATGAGTTAGGTAGTTCACTAACTCGCTAGCTAGTTCACTAGCTCGTACCCGTGGCGTACTATTTCGAGGCTAATTTACGAATTTCCCGAGAAATTTCGGCACGAACGAGGAAGGTGTAGGGTAGAAGGAGGTATCTTTTCTAATTCGATCAGCCGGCAAGCCAAGGCAAGGCAAGGCACGACACGGGCACGCTCGAGAATAGCTTTGATAAATCTTGCGAACGATATCACCACACCGACGTGTTGAAACTTCCCCCCATTTCCCCCTTCTCATATTATACAGCTACGTTATAGTTAGTTAGACGATGACAACAAACTTACATTAGAGTCTCGGCATTTCAACTAACGAATGGTATTTACCGTCTTACTAGAAAAGCTTTTGCTCCGATTCGAGAATGTCAGGATCGCGGCACGCGTGCTTTTACTCTATATACAATGTGACTTCATAAATTTTATTCATCATCAATTTCAACTAAATATACGAATCATTTGTTATATTCTTTAGAAATAAATTTGTTCCTTTTTATAAAATTATATTTGATTTATTAATGACTTGATTATTTTGTCAACGTGTCCCTTTTTATTGTGCATTAATATTTCATAAATATACAATTTCATTTCATTACAGAAATAAAGATTTATTATCTATTTGTTAGATTTATTTTTTTTTTTATTATAAATAACACTCTTGTTTTCTGATAATTTCCACGTTTTCGGAGAACACCCCATATTTCTCGTTCACGTTATCCCTCGAGACATCCGGCAACATCTCTAATATATATTTTACAACAACCCGTTTTCTTGTAGCAAAATAACAAAACAAAAAAATAGACAAAAATAGAGAATCACGATAGAATATGCGTGGAACGTGAAACAAAAAAGCAAATAAAGTTAACAGCTTAATTTCTTCGAGACTTTACTTTTGGTAAAACTTAAAAGAAACTCGTAAAAGGAAGGGTTAACGTTCGTTTTGATTCGTTGGACGGGTTAGTCCTGTCTCGTTACATCTTTCCTACTTTTCTTTCTTCTTATTTTTATTCGTAATCTTCTTTTTCTTCTTCTGTGTTTCAAGAAGGAATCCTGGTTCCCTGACCCGCGCACGAGATTTACTCAAGGTATAGTCTCTCAACTTTTTCTTTCCCTGTATGCGACACGATACTATTTCGAGGCCAATTTACGCGAATTCCGTTAGAAAAATATTTTAAAAAAGTATCATACGACTTATCTCGGTTTTACTTAAAGTCATCTCACCCTCGCGTTTAACCCCCTTTTTCCCCTATTTTATTCCACGTCACTGTTACTTATTTAGTAAGCACGAGAACCTTTATGGAGATACATGTCGCCGTTTTATACGCGAACTTTTAGACACCGTGACTCGTGTTCAATGGGGATTATATAAACGTGAGATCGAATCAGTGTATACTCGTTGTTTCATCAAAAAATAAACACGTTCTAGCTAATACAAATATATTCTTTATCTATTGTAATTTTCACCGGACCTATTACGTATCTTATTCTGATACCTTTACCTACCAATCTATTTCTAAGTGTTTGAATCATTTCAAATAACAATTATTCGATCTAAGATCGTTTCGATAAAACCTTATGGGTATAATTGAATTTGTCATAGTTTAATGATACTACCATTCTATACGATACTTTAATAATTACATATCATCGACAGTATGCTTTGTTATATTGTAAAAAAATACAAAAATAATAAATATGTACCATAGTTATAAATTATTTTGAAAAAAAAAAAAGTTAGAATGAAATTGGCCGAAAGTTGAAAGGAACGAAACGAAATGAAGCACGCGCGAACCAACCGACCGACCGTTTTTGCGAATCGCGAGCAAGACGCAAATATCTTTCTGGCAAAATAGAGAAATAGATAAGTAGATAGATAGATAGAGTAAAACAGAGGAGAAGAAGAAGAAGAAGAAGAAGATACTGTCCGTTACATATGCTGTCGAGGAACGTTGACAGGGACTAATACTCTTATCCGCCGTGCACGACTGACGGATAGCCAGACTAATCTGCTGCGGGGTGAACAGGGGGTGGATTAGCTTAGAGCTATTATCGAATAATTTAAGCTTGGTTGGTAAAACGAAGATGAAGAAGTCTCTCTCTCGTCCGAGACCTTTTCACGAACTGCTCTACTCCCTAAGAGGGGGATGAACGAGAAATAAATAAACTCGACTTCAAAATTTTGCTAACTTGTCACTCGTAATTTACTTTAAGTATCTTTTGAAAATCATCTCTCACCCCTATCCCCGATTCAGAAATTTTTCTAATTTCTTTCTAAAACAAAGATGAGATACTCTTAAATTCATCGATTTTTCTCGATTAGAAGAAGAAGAACATTATAAATTTTAGTGAGAAATGGAAGATACATTACCGCAACTAATCTGCCAAGTGGGATTAAATAAAACCCATTATCGAATAATTTAGATGAACAAACACGCATTATAACAAATTTAATTTCAGCACGAGATGCAGAAGATAGAAAAGATCAAGAAAAAACGAGTATATTATCTATCAACATTAATTTATTGATATCGAAGAAGAAGCTTCTCGCGATCTCGCATAAAACCTTCGCTGCTATACTTTATGAACGTTCTATAAATAAAATAATCAAGGAATTTGATGGAGATACGCCGAGTAAATACCGTTGGCTCTTTTGCTGTTCACCCACTACACCGAATGACTTCAAGTCTCGTCTCTCTCTCTCTCTCTTTCTCTCTCTTTCTCTTTCTTCTTCTTTTTCTCTCACGTTCTCTCGCGTGCTACGTCCGGTCCCAAGCGAATAGCCTGGACCAACCTCGCCTCACTGACCGAGCCCTCGAGGCACGTATAATTTCAGAATATTATGCGTCAGCGAGCTTCCCCCGCCATATTACAACTTCCTTGCACGTGCCTCGGATAGTCACGTTCCTCTGCATGTCCACGCTCTTATCCTGAATTATACCCTTCGTTTATCGACCTATCGTCGCGTCCTTGTCGCAACTTTGTATGCGAGTCATTCGATCAGACGAATCTTACCTTTACCTTTACCTTTTTCTTTTTTTCTTTTGCTGCAACAGACTTCTTTTTTCTTTTTTTTTCTTTTTCAAAATAATTTATGTAATATATAAGTAGTCAAAACGTGAAATTTTATATTTTATATAAATATAAGAGAATAATATTAAAATAAATTATTGTAATATAAAAATGGAGAGAACGTGAGAGATTATGAAGAAATCAAATTCTACAAATGTTTTAGAAAAATTTGCTAAACAGAAAAAAGAAAGATGCTACTACCCCTAAACGTTATCTACGATTAATGAGAATTTACCTAAACCACACGTATTCGAATATCTTTTTGGGATATAGTAAGAATGAAAAATGTAAAAGAAGAAGAAAATAAAAAGGGATACAAGGGTCGGGGATTGACTGAACACAGAGAATTCGTAATCGGGGTCGAGCATTCAATTCCTTCCCACCTTTTACCTCGTTCGCTTAGCCAGTTCTCCCCCTTTCTTAAGTCCCAACATAAGTGCAGTTTGATTCGTGTCGCGGTTAACGGTACCGGTATTTCGTGACGTCAACGCGTTTGTTTGGAAAACGTAACAATACTGACATCGTGTTCTTTATCGATCGGCCGTTATGGTCGATCATTCTTTCTCTTTATTTTTTTTTTTTTTATTCTTTCGTCCTTCGTATTGCAAGTACGTAGAGAGTCGTACGTATATGTTTGAACTCTTGGTACGCCCACATCGGGTGAGGCTCGTCGTTGTCGTCTTTAACAGGACGCGTTGTGCATCTTGAATCATCGTACGACTCTCTCGTTGTCATCCTTTCTCTTATTATCTTCATCTCGTTTCCTTATTGTCGTTCACCGATCTACCTATTCGTTGGAACAACGACTACTACGACGAGTGTATCAACGATGTGCGTTTTGTATTATTTCCTCCTCCATTATTTATGATACCGATAAAATATATATTATACGAGTAATAAAAACAGACATTTCAATATGGTTAACACATTATCAATTTTTCTAAAAGTTTAACAAAACTGATATTAAATTTTAGCCTACTAAATATTTTTATACACGTTAGCAAAGAAAAATGTGAAATATTCGAATACCGTTTAAAAGATAAAGTAGTGTTTTGTTGATACATCAGTAGTAGTAGTAGTATAATTTCATTCAAGTATTCTCATTTAGATATATCTCATGTTTAATTGAATAAAAGTAGAAGCTTAATAGCGGTTACACACTCGAAACGATTAAACCGTCCTTGGAATGTCAAGAGAAGACGATGATGATCTATCTACGCATAGAATTCTTTTACCCTTAAACATGGGTCGAGTGGATCGACGTAATCTCATGAGGTATCCATCCCAAGAGGTGCTCGTGAATCCTACATGAAGAGAGAATCTCTCTTGACGATCCTAGCGAGTCATTATTATATTTGCACACGCATCTATACCTAAGTACCTGAAGATATACACACATATAGCAGCAAGGTTTAATCAAAGATTATTTCGTCAACTAATGATCACTGAATATTTGATGAAAGAAAAAACTTGTTGACAATTGATACACTTTTGAGAAAAAAAATTGCACATAATAAATAATAAAAGAAAAAAGAAATTATTCTATTTCTATTTCATTATTTCCAAGATAGGTTGCATAACCAAGACAGTATGGGGTTCACGCTACATTTAGCTTAGCTTTAAACAGTATACGATTAGTCACCGGATAACATTCGCTCACAAAAGTTCACAGAGTTATGAAAGGGCCCAAACTGAGGAGAGAGTGCGTTAAACTCACGGGCCAAATGTCCAAATGATCTATGATCTAGTCTTTCTTTTTCCTAGACTTAGGCTAGCGAACGATGCCTTAGGCAAAATATTTTTCACGTTGGTACTACTTAAGTACCTACCGCCGATCGATTAATTTATCGATCAATTTTTTGTGCATTTTCTTGTGTATATGTAGATAAACATGCATATAAATGTATATGCGTATTTTAAGATAAGTGTATATGTTACTTCGAACCATATCAATTTCTTGACAATTTTACGTGACTTATTTTGATCGTTAGTATCATTAGCGTCGTTTCTATTATCGAGAATGTACTTGCAAATAAATTACAAAGTTATTTTCTTCAAACCTAAATGGATATGCCAATTTGTAACATACGTATTGAGAGAGAGAGAGAAACTAAATGAAATATCAATTTCAAATACTACGAATGTATATATAGATCCTTCTCGAGATAGTATATCAAAGTTATATCGTTTCAAATGTAAATTCAAAGACCAAAGGAATCACGAATGAAATTTTATTTATAATACGAGAAACATATAACAACTAATTAAAATAAATCAATAGGTTAAACCAAACAAGCCTACTTCCTTCACTGCAACACGCCATAATACGGAAACCCTATATGCAAACGGAAATAATAATCAATTTCTACTTTCATCAGATCAACTAGAAAACTAAAATCTCTATTGAATATACACTTCCTGTTATGAATATAATATCCTACCAAAACGGAAAGAACTTGCAAAAATTGCAGAAATGTAAAACAAAACAAAAAGAACCTATTAAAAGTACTTAACTCTCGTAAACTGAAAGGTAAACTGAGAATATCATTACGTGCTCGATAGCCCTAAACGAAAATAGGTTTATCGTTTTCACAGTACATTAGAGAAGAATCGTTTTACCTATAAATTCTTTTCTTTTTTTTTCTTTCCATTTGTTATATGCGTCATTACAGATAAAGTAGTACTCTAATAAAGAGGAACTCTCGTTTTAGAAGATAATGCGATATGCACGAAGTTGTGGGCGAGAATGAGTGAATGAAAGTGAGTAAGTGAGTGAGTGAGAGAGACTGAGATAGACAGAAACAGACAACTAGAAAGAGAGAGACAGAAAGAGTAAGGTCGGAGTGTTAGGACTCGGGATGATTAGGGCGGGCGCCTCAAAGTATGCACTTGCGCCGGCTGCATTCTGTAGCGGGCAGCGAGTGTGTTGTATGCATTCCTTCGAGACTTACATACGTCGGATGCAAATAGTATGTTAGAGAGATACGGCAGAGCTAATGACCGAAAGAGTATGAGGCCGCGGCCTCGAGTTTCCGCGGCCCGTCTTCGAAGAATTGACGACGACGACTCCTAAAATGGCCTCGAAAAGGTCCCTTCCTTTAAAGGTTGGGTAGTGGGTGGATTTGGAGAGCAAAACAAAGATAATTTTTATCTCATCGATATATTTATTCTTAGTTAAATCTTTTATCTAATTGGGAGAGTCCGGTTTGGTCAAAAAGGTTTGATCAAAAATTTATTTACTTTTTAATGAAATTAGTAATTTAATCGATTAGGATTATCTCGATATTCTAAAAACAATTAGAAATGAAACGATGTGGGGTACAAACTGTTGAACGTCGATTAAATAAATTGAAAATGAATTCCACGTAAGAGTAATAAAAATAAATGGTCGCAAAATTCGTAGAATTTAATTAAACGAACATTGTGAAACATAAATGTTTAGAACAAATAAACGATTTTGTACTTTTTATCAACCGCATTCCAACGATCATCGAGAATATTCTCGTCGAATTTTTGCTTTGGTGCCCGACTAATTATTTCGAATGGAAGATAATTTTCCTGGTATTTCACGCGTGTTCGTTCGGTGCATTTAATTTGGCGTGGTCGCGAATTCGTGCAATTTCGTTTATGCGAATTTCCATTATCTCTTTTGCTCTCAAAACCTTTGAAATGTTAAAAGAACAAAATGTTCACAGTCGGAGATCTTTTGCAGGATAAATTCGATAAGARGAAGAAGAAGCTAAAACGAGATTTGTTTTTTTTTTTCTTAAATAAAACAAAAAGTGAGAAAGAGGTAAAATATAGAAGAGCTTGAAAAATCTCCACAGAGTACGATCTGAATTATATGATAAAAAAGAAATGAACATTCTTGTACTAGGAGACCTCGATAAATATAGCGACCTTGATCGTGTCACAAATAGAAAAGGAAGATAAAGAAATAAGGAAAAACAAGGGCGAGTGTTCCTTTCCCCTTTCCCCCCTATGGTCATCTCGTGTCAGAACGCGTCCGAAGTGTCTGTTCTTTTTATCACGGCAAAACTGACCGCAAGATCGGCTTCGTAATTGGCAGATACAGCAACACGACACCGCGAGTCAACGCAATACAACACACCACGGAAAAAGCGTCATCTTTCTATCTATCTCTCTCTCCCACATACGTGATATATGATTTTTATATATATACAGCTCGTTTCACCCACACTAGTACCCGCCCTTTCGACCTTCGAAGGAGGACGCGTCTCCTCCGATCTCCGATCTTCGTTCAGCCCTCCGAGAAGAGAGTATCACTTTGCATCTCGTCTTAGCGTGCGTTTCGCGTGAAATTTTATAAGCAAAGTTGCCGACCTTCGTTCAATTCACCGAAGGATTCTCTCTATCCTATCTACCATTTTTCTTTCAAAAGAAATTGCAGAAGATAACAACGTGTAGTTGAGAAAAATTATCAACTTATACTAACAGACTGGGTCGTTTGATTTCACGAAAATGGATTAAAGAAATTGTCACGTAATAATAATAAAGATAATAATAGTTGCAAGGATCATTAAAAAAGTTGAACATTCGTTGAATATCTTAAACGAAAGTGTTGCTTGAATTAAATTTGACTAACAAACGTTGTGTTAACGTAAATAGTAGATGAAGATTTGTTTATAACGTTGATCTAAAGAGTACACAGCGAATGAAGTAATAAAGAAGGACGCGTGTGACGAGACAAGATGATAAACGTAGAAAGAAAAGGGGATGATGGTGGTGGTTTAACGAGGGGTCCACTGACGAAGAAGGTCTCTCGTGTAAATCAAACTTAACGCGCTCGTTAAATCTCCCACGAGTAGTCTTAGCCGGTCCTAATTAAGAGCCAATCTCTTTTTCCTCTTCTTATTCTTAACGTTTTTTCCTTCTCACCGTGGACGATGTATTAGTAGCAGCATAACGCGGGGGAGGAGGTGAAGGTAAAGAGAGATAAAGGGGATAAGATCAACGATTGCACAGCGGCTTATTTTGCACGAGAAGAAAAATAAAGAAATTAGAACGAACCTTGTAACCGCGAACAAGAGGATTTATATTTGCCAGTAAGTCTGTCAAAAACGAACAGAAATCGTCATTATGTCGACGCACCTAACATCGTCGTCATACTTCTCAATGTATCATTAACAACATCCTCGACGTGTCCGTTCCAGATATAGAGAGACCACAAGAAGACTATCTTCGAAACGTATAATAATCTTCGATATTTTATTACCGTAAAATAGCATGCCATATCGATTTAATCATAATTATCTTCATTTCATTTGATATTATCAATCATTCTGACTACCTACTGATAGTTGACGTTATTCTGTATATTCGTGACGATAATAACTTACGTTCCATTTAATCTCGAGCACATTTGTTTTATTTTTCTTTCAATTATTAATTAAATATTGACGAAAAAATGAGATCAACATTGAAACGAATGAAACAAAATAAACCAACGAGTGATTTTTCAAAATAATCGTCGATTAAGCAATTGGGAGTGCAGCACGTTTCGTAAGTCGATCGGAAAGCAAACGGGAATGACGGTTCGTAACTAATCAGCTGACTTAATGGCGGCAGAAATGGTTAAGGAAAGGAAGAAAAAAGAAAAGAAAAAAGATATCTATCTAGATAGATATAGAAAGAGAAAGAGAAAAAGATAGGGAGATGTAAAACGACGGTCGAGAACGAAGGGATTTATTAGCATATAATCTCCTTTAATCGAGGCACCGGCTGTCGGATGATCTCGATGGCCCACGGTCGTCTCTGGCGATCATTATGCTAAGTAATCTGAATCCTGAATCACCGCTTCGAGGAGCAGCCGAGCGCGAGACTCTTCGTGATCGTCTCCACTTCCACGTCGGTCCTTTCCTTGCCGATCGTGGGTGGATGGAATGTCGATAGGCATCTGAGTACATTGCTTGGTTCGGCCCGTACAAACACACACACACACACGTATATAATAATATTATAAGTATATATACTTAAAAGATATATTTAAAAAGACATACACACAATCATAAAATATCTAGGAATTTCAATACTAAAAAGTATTTTCCAATATCGTAACGAGAATGTCTAAAAAACAGGAAATTTATTTGGAATTCGAACGCTAAATGATTAGACGAACATTGATAGGAAACGTGTGTGTGTGTTAAAAAAGAATGATAAAGAGAGAAAGAGAGAGAAAGGAAGATGGTATGTTGGACCAACGCACTTCCCAGCTGTCGTGTCATTTTATACATTGATGCACGACCCGCCATGCAGTGTATTCTCTCTCTTATTCTCTCTCTTTCTTTCTCTCTTTCGAAGATGAGACACGTGCGTCCTCGCATGCGTCCATACACGCGTGTGCACACCGTCCAAGGTGGATAGAGTTTCGTAAACAGTATCGAGTATCCCGAGAGTCGATATTTTTCCCTTCCTTTTCGCAACTTGGCACTCGTAAATCGGAGAATCCAACGTAGGGATACATTTTTAATTATGCGACAAAAACAATTCTTTTTTGAATCGTTCTAACATTTTTTTAGAAGACAAACAACCCTTTGACTTTACAACCTGAACATTTTTTTTTTTTGGTGGAATTCTGAAAAGAAGAATGTGTTTCTATACGTGTAAGTTTTCTATTCAAACCTAATGTTTACACATTGGTAACGAGTGACAACTCTCGGTAGGTACTGGAGACCGGTTGACTAATTAACGAAGATACTCAAACGAGATAATGCCTTATTTGTAGAGTGAAAGATAATGATAAAAAGAGAAAAACATAATATGTGTAAAAATGAAGATAAAAAAAAGAAGATATAACGATTTCTTCCTTGTTACGTCACCAAATCGAGACAAGACAAAAATTCTCAACTTAACCCGTGTACATTTCAATGATTTAGATCAGAAACATGATCAGATTTATTTCGTTGGACATCTGAAAAAGCTTGAAAGCTCCGAACCGAAACGAAACGAAACGAATGTACCGGTAAAAGTGGTGTTTCGCGCGTCGTAACCGGCTTTATCATGAGACTCGCGTGCGCTCCTAAGAGTAAACGAGACAGAATGAGAAGGTGGTACAGGGAGAGAAAGGGATGCAGAGAGAAAGAGAGACGAAAAGATAACAAGAGATATCCGAGAAACAGGCCGACACCACCTACACACGCGTGCGAATCGCGAAACACGAACGTGTATTCATGGCCGGCAAGCAAGTTCTTCTCTTCTCTTACTTTTTTTCGTAGGTTTTACTCGTTGCTCGCACGCGTGCAAACTAAAAGAGAGAGAATGAAAGAGAGAGAAAGAGAGAGAAAGAGAGACACGTTTACCCGTCGAGAACAGCGTTCGAGGAAGTATCCAGAGAGTCAACGTATTTGGTTCTTCGCCAAGCAATAATTCGAGGCGCTATGAATGCGTGGGCGTACACCGCGATTCCAACAAAAAGATAGCCCTTACTACTACGTCGCCTTTTGGCATCGTCGTGTCCACCGTAAATCTTATCCGGCGCTCCGTGGAATTTACTGAACGCTCGATTATCATCCTCAATCCCGGCAAGGATGTTTGCATTTTATTCTTTTATTTAACTTTAATCGTCCTTCCGGTCTGTCAGAATTTTTTCTATCTTTTCTATACCCTAATATCGAATAATCTAAATAATCTCACTTACGCGACAAATAACTACAAAATAAAGTCTAAATAATGAAACATATTTAATAAAATATGATTTGTCTCATAACTTTTTAAATAAAAAAAATCTTTAAAAGTTGTATAACATATGAATTATTTGAATGTTTCGTATGTATCATAAGTATGCTAAAGATAAGGCTAAACGATAAGATCAATTTATAATTTTTATCCCGAGTTTCTCCTGTTTCGATAAGGATAATTTTAGCAAAGAAAAAAGAAAAGTCTGATGATTCGTGGGTGAATAAGTATTATCTGTTTTTGCTCTTGACAGAAACTAGTCAGCGTCGTCTTTTCGCGTGGTCTACGTGTTATAATCTATTTATCTAAGCATCGGGACCCGCCTATCTACTCGAGTATCAGCTCTACTACGACCACGTCTTGAGGTGAGAGTAAAGATAACGCAGCTATTTGGCGCATCGATAACGACCTACACGTACACCTAATATTTATGATTCGCTCTGCATGATACGGCATATCATTTCACGAACTCGTTCAATGTTATATCTCTCTTTTTCTCTGTTTCTCTGTCTTTCTCTTTTGCTCTCTTACTTTAAACATAATCATATTTTCCTTCCATTCGATCGATAATAAGAGAAATAAAAAAATGAAAATGATACGAAATTAATGTTAATCAATGATGCTAAAATCCAATGTGTATTCAAGAATCCGAATGAATTCAATAACCGACATAACTATTATTTCATTGGACTTGGAGTAGTACTTATGAAAATTGATAGTTTCTCTTTGATATACTAACGCACTATACGTATATACTTATTTCCTTTTAATCAAGCTGCTTATAGAACTCCATTTATGCATACGACTCGAAATTAGATTTAATTCCCTTAGGGGAAACACGTATATATACTCTTTACATACGTATTTACTCATTCGTTATACTTAAAATTCAGTCAATTTCAAATTCCATGTAAGTATCTATTTCAAATCTTATTATATATATTTAAAAATAATTATTCTATTCACAAACTGCTCATATGTAATATATTAAACCTAATTAGTGTTACTTGTGATGCGACAAATACCTAAAAATGTAAGAGTGTTTTCTTTTGCAAAGAAAAATTTATTAAAAAATATACTTGACTGTATTATTCGTTGACTAAGCAATGTTTAAACGATCATCTAGAAGGAAAATCTAAATTCATGTGTTACCCACGTATATTATAGTACTTCCTTAGCTTTCTCATAAGGAGTTGGTGGCTCTTCGATTTTGAAATCTCGCTTTCTCTCTGTCGTTCATGACTTTGTTCGTGGAAAACAATGATATACTTTTTGTTCACATATACATCTACTAACAGACATTTATTTATATGAAGATAGTAAAGGTAAAAGTATCGTTGATGTGAGATGACGATGATGACGAAGAAGATGGCAGTCGTAAAGATCGCTCGTAAGGAGGAAGAAAAGAAGGAAGAGGAGGAGGAGGAAGAACGTGTCCCGTATGCCTTCTTCGAGAAAGCAATTATGATATAATTACGTTGGTTATTATGGCGGTTAATTATGTAGAGATCGCGAGGCCATCACCAAGCGAACGAACGTTTACTAGCACGACAAGCTTTGTTCGAACGAGCTACGAGCTCGTATAATATATATATAAAATACATACACATATATTTATACATGTAGAAGGGAGAGAACGCATAACGAGATGCCTCGTAGACGTTTTTCATTTATGGCTCGTAATTTCAATGTTGCCTTTGTACGAGAAAGTACCGGGCTATTGAATTACGCGCGCGAAACTCACGCACGTACTACATACGCCAGTGGTTTTCAAATATTTATCCAAAATTATCTCTTTAATTTTTTTTTATTTTTTAATATAGGTATGTATATTTATGTATATATGTTTAATCTATTTCTATTTCAAAATCTTAGATGTATGTTAAATATAATAACATTTAAGAGTAAAGTATAAATAGATAATTTTCAATTTGTAATCTACAATTTTTCTATTACACAAATATTTGATAAAATAATTAAATACACGCGAACTATATGCCGTATTGAAAGGATTAAGAATACTAGTGGACTATTGATAAAAGTAATTTGAAAACCACTGATACGCACGACACGTATGTAGGCTCGAAGTATGTTTATATGAATGTAAATACGCGTACTTCAAATTTACTACTTTGACGTAAGAATTAATGCGACTTTTATTCGACTTTCTACAAAGTGTACGTTTTCTCGCGGAAAAATTTGTTACAGAAAGTTGCAACTCTCTTTGCATTTTCTTCCTTCTACAATATTTATTTTATATTGGAAAAATTCTTTTTCTAATACTTTGTTTTTTTTTTTTTTATATCGACTATAGGAACGAGAAGAAAATAAAAGAACGGTCTTATAGTGTAAAATGAAATTCGTAAGAAACGATCCTATGCTCTAATCGGTGCTCTTACGTATTCTACGAACCGAACGAAAAAGTGCGTTTCCTTGGCTGCAAACTTCTAAGTGCTCGGAGTTTCCGGTGCGTTGAACAGTTGCAAAAAGCCTTGAGAATGTTCACGATAGAAAGAAAACGAAAAAGAAAAAGGAAAGAAGAAGAAACCAATCTGGAAAAGCGGAAACGACGATGCAACTAAATCGGTAGAAGCAACAAATCGATCTTAAATAACATATACTACTTAAACACGTATACTAATTCATGTTAGTTTCTCATGTAATTTCGAAGAGACGTTCGTGCTTTACTTGGGATAATTAACAAACTTTCTCAACTCTCCCTTTCAATGTGTTGGAATAATGGACTTCAAATTCTAACTTTCGTCGATTTGTCTTTTTCATTATTACCGATTACGCAAAATTTCTTTAACACGTACAAAAAACTAAATACTTTCAAAGAATCTTTTATATGCGAAACGATGCTTTTAGTATGATGTCACCGAAATTAATTGGGCAGATTGCATAAATTAGAAATACGCGAAATAATCATAATAAACGTACAAAAAGAGACTGAAAGTATTATTGAGGTGTATAGAATGAGAATATGACATCATTTTAAAAACATCCTGTAGGACGCTAGCAATGAAGTATAATTAAACTAATGATAATGAATATTCAAACATCCAAACATATTTTCACGGTGAGAGTAAGAATAATGAGAATGGTATTACTTTCTGAAAACAATACCGAACACGTTTCCTATTCCTCATTCACGCTGTCTAAACAAATGAAACAAAGAAAGATTATTAGAAGAAGAAAGTTACTTGCAAGTCTAATACCCTGATCCGATTAGTTCTCTATGGCTTTAAGCAGTCGTAGTAACATTCCAAAACATACTAACATTCAAATATTTCTATTTATCTGGTCAATATTTTTATAAATAATTTCATTTTTTTTTCCGAATTATACTAAAAATTTTAGAACAGATAATGACCTAATATAAAAACCATCTATTTAAATTATTGATGAATAATAAAATTAGCAAATATTTTAATGAAAAATACTGATAGTCATCGTTGTATTGCATGATATAATACAAAATTTTATGTAACATAGACAATACTGATATTTTTTTATTATAAATACAAATTTAATTCAAATACTTGCTTAAAAAATATTTAAAACTATTGACCCGATAAATATAATTCTCTTAAAATTCTATCGAATTACTATCAAAATTATATTTTTATTTTTTTCCATTTAAATTTACCTTAAAATTGCAATTGAAAAAAATTAAAATAAAAAAAAAGAATATCATCCTTTCCGATTAAATAATTGATAAAAGGCACATGATGAATAATACGAGAAGAGAAGAGAAATGTAGGCGGTCAAAGAAGAAAAGGTCATCCCGAGGACGAAACGCATAACTTGGGGCAATGAACGATCGGAAGTCGAGCGAAATTTCTGACTCATCGACCGACAGAGATTCGAAAAGGTAGGCCAAACCCGGACGAAAGAAACGGTGATCATTTCTTCGTTCTTTGGACCACGCCTCACATTGTCTTTTGCTCGGTCAAGAAAATAAAAAAAAAAAAGAGAAAAGAAAAAAAAGGTACAGAGTTCCCTAAACGTCCCTATCCGCGTTTGAAATATATTGCAATTTTAGCAGCTACACTTATGTTTCATTACTAATATACAAATTATCGACGATATTATTAAGTTTGACCATAAATAATTTACCTTTTTCATAAGACAGATTTTTGTCTTGTATAGTTGACAAAATTCCTATTAGAAAAATAAAAGAACACATAAAATCATTACCGTATTAAACCTGAAATAAATATTTTCATTGATTAAATAAGAAAAATAAAAAAAAAACTCTACAAAAATTAAAAAATAATAATTCATATTTAGTGTTTACGTGTGTGCCTTCAGAAATGCCATTATACATACATATATTCAAAATGAAACAATTTTAAGAACTAAAATAGTAAAAGATCCCAAAGGTTTGTTGTTAAATCCAACGATGATCACCTGTAACAAAAAGAAAACTATATTAATTATAGAATCAAGTGAGATATAATAGCCTGACATATGAATCGTCCAATTTGCAGATGCACTTTTCAAATTGAATTCTCTATTTACTTTTTATAAAAGCTCTATTTAAAGTTGCAATAAAATTGAATTTAAACGCGTGATTTGACATTTACAAAAAAATTAAAAAAAAAGTAAAAGTACAAATATTAATTTACTAGAGAAAATAATAACTATTAATTATTATAACTAATACTTTTAAACTGCATTATATAGAAAAGAAAAAATTACAAATKTAATAAAATGCGATCAAAGTGAAAAATCTTAAAGACAAAAAAAAAAGAGAGATTACTTTAATATTAAAAAGACGATAATTATATTTCAAAATGTAATAAAAAGGAAATTTAAATATTTTGACTCGAACTAACTAAACACGTATGCATCTTTTTGACGATATAGACACGCATTTGGTGTCCCAAGGAGATGGAATGGTCCATCATCTCCAATTACAACTAGAAATTAATGACGAGCAAAAAAGTAAAACAATAAAATATAAAATATGACTAGAGAGCCATTCTCTAAAGGTTCAAACTTGCTGTTGAACCTTTGAAAATAACTCAATAGCCTGTAGTT
>NW_015149140.1:10052-54120 GCF_001465965.1 Polistes dominula
AGGGGGGGGGGTTAGGCACAGCTGGATCGTGAGATCCGGTTGGATCAAGAGTCACCGCGGGTCACTGGCTTTCGGGATTCCGCGACCGCTTCGATAATTCATCCTGCAGCAAAAAACGGACGAAAATGCGGTTTCGCAAACGGACATATTTGGTGCTCGGCGAACGTCGACGTCCCACGGTCGTTCGTTCCTTCGTTCGTTCGTTCCTTCCTTCCTTCGTTCGGGGTGCATCGAAAAAAAGTGAATCTAGATGCGGACTTCGAGGACGGATTCGTCACGCGTCTACCTTCACTGAATTCTTATCCTCTCTTTTCCTCCCATCCCACACCCTCCCCCATTCACCTCCTCCTTTTCCTTTCTCTTTTTCGATTTTGTATTTTCTTATTTATATTTATACTAATATATGTAAATCATTCCTTTCATATTATTTCCTTTCTTCTTTAATAGTATATAACTTTGAAAAAGTTGCAAATTTGAGCTTCAAACATTTGTATAAACTTAGAAATTTATATGTGTGTGTGTGTGTGTGTTTATTATATATGTTATTACTGAAATTTAAATAAATAAAACTTCGATTCCTATTGATCAATGCACAAATGAAATAAAAATCTGAAAAATATTCTCTATATATATATATATATATATATATATATATATAATAAAATGTCTATACTTGAACGTATATTTCGTAAACGTTTCTTAGAATATACACGATAGAAGAAGTAGACGGAAACGGGAGAGTTATAGAAACCCCCTTCGAAATATCACACGAAAGAAAAAAAAGAGAGAGAGAGAGAGAGAGGGAGAGGGAGAGAGGGAGATAGTAGTAGTAGAAGAAGATAGATACAAATTTCTTGACGATAACACGAGAAAGATATTTATCGGGCATGGACGTATCCGTCGTTTCTTTGGCCCTTTGTAGGACGTAGGCAGTGTGTCGAGTTATTAATGTCTTCCCGTTTTTTTTACCACCCGCCAAAGGTTCCCCTTCGTTTGAAATAGCAGCCTTTCCCTCACCCTCTCACTCTCTCTCTCTCTCTTTCTCTCTCTTTCTCTCTCGTTCTCTCTCCTTTCAAAGTAGGCAACACACAAGCTAAAGTACCTTTTGTCGTCGTTCGTAAGAGCCGATCCCTAAGTCCGATCGGGGAACCTTGTGTATTGGCGTTTGATCGTGAAACGTTTCCTGCGATATGGCGGCCGCTGTCGTCCTGATAAAAAGTGGGAGGAATGCGAGTTCGATGCCGAACTCTTCGTTCTTTTAAAGCCCCTCACTCCAAACCCCTCCGACCATACTACTAACCCCTTCCCCATCTTTCCAATTTTGGAAGAAGAAGAGGAAAGGGTCGATCAAACGTTCGCAGCCCTTTCTAAACTGGTCAGAGGACAAGGAAAGTCAGTGTGTATCAAATATTGACTCCGACTTTGACTCTCTCGCAGCTGCTACTTCTTTATGATTCTTATTACGTTTGACAGTTCATTTCAACTTTGTCAATTCTCTCTTTCTATTTGAGTCTATGCAAAAAAAAAAAAAAATAAAAAATTCCTAAGAAAAATGTTCGTTTCCCTTTATACAAATACCTAAGTTATTTAACATTGAATTTATGGACGTTTCGTGCATTATTTTTTAATGACTTACAAACATTGTTTTAACAGAAGGATGAAATTTATTTCATTACTTAACTAAAAACTAACGTATATTTTTAAAAAAATATTATTTAAGTTATATATAATAATCAAATTTTGAGTGAATCAAATTGACTGAGTCCGTAAATCTACTGTCGATAAAAATAATTGATCATCGTTGAATTTTGCCATTGATAAAAAATAAAATAATATACAAAAGTGATATGGTTGTACCACCGTAAATCGACTTGTTTGATTTTGTCGATTTATCGACGTTGGGAAAAAGTGTGAAAGAAATGAAAGAGTACGGTAGTTAAGAGAAGTGTGTGTGTGTGTGTGTATGTGTGAAAGAGAAAGAGAGAGGGAAGGAACAAAAAAAGGGGATAAGAAATGGACGAAGAAGAACCGAAGGACGTCCAATTAAACGACAAATCGTGGGATCGCCTTCGGCGGTCTTTCGAACGACAATTTCCAACGTTGAATTTTTCTTAAGCGTCTTATTTCTCTCTCTCTCTCTCTCTCTCTCTCTCTCTTTCTCTCTTATTCTTGCTTCTCCTACGTACTTATATACATAGCCATATACATTTTTATATACATATATATATACACATGCATACATGCATACCTACATATCTCCGTTTTACTTGGCAGTAACTTCAAGTGGGCCGGGGTACACTGAGAAAACGTAGAGGCCTCTTATACTCTTAGCGTAGGCTTTAAAGGAGGACTCCTTGTCCTTTCCTTCTTCATCCCATTTAGTATCTCTTCCTTCCTTACTTCCTTTCTTCCCCCCTTTCTTTCTTTCTTTCTTTCTTTCATTCGCATTGCGTTGTATTCTGTTCTCTTCTCTTCTATTCTGTTGTGTTGGGTTATGTTATGTTGTACGTAAGCGATAACCCACAGCAAAATACTTTCCTTATAGTATCTCTCATGCAAGAGTTTGAATTTCTTCGTTCATTCGTTCGTAAATCGATTGTGTGTGTGTGTGTGCGTGTGTGAGAGAGAGAGAGAGAGAGAGAGAGAAAGAGAGTCATGTTCGATTCGTCGCGTGGGATATCGACACACAAACGCCATTCGATCGCCGACCTTTGGCGCCTCAAACAGAGCCACCACATTTGAACAGGTGTTTCCATACGACACGAAGAAAGAGAGAGAGAGAGAGAGAGAGAGAGAGAGAGAGAACAGGAAAGTTTGAATTACGACATATTTACAACACTTTCATTTCTTCTATCTTTTATTCGCGTTTCGTCGTATTTTCTTTTTACGCGTTTCTCGTTAAAACCAGTCGTCGATCTGTAACTGCAAATTTATTGAAATACATTTCTTTTTTTTTTTTAATATGAGGGTGATTTGAAAATAGCAAACGGAAATCTATGAAACGGCCAAGTAAGAAGAGAAAAAGAGACAAACATATAGGATTGAGCCTAAACGTTAACCGGAGAAACGAATAGTTTTAAGTCTCATTAAAATAATGAAATTCTTTGTGAAATTTATTAATTATGTATATGTTTTTGTTATACATATATATTTATATGGTATTGACGTAAATGCTCGTGAATACAGAAAAAACATGGTATTTTTGGTAGTATCATTTGCAAGTATAGTGATCCATTGTTACCTTAGCAAGGTCCGAAAACAAATGACTCGTATTTCCGATGACGGATTTAGCATCGAGTCGAAGGTAAAAATACACCGGCGCCAAACACATTTTTTTTTAACAAGTCACACGTTTGTCTCACGTATAGAAGCCCTTATATATATGTGTATGTATGTCTCGAGACGTAGCCCACACGCATTCCAATTTGCATGCCACTCGTGTGTAGGAACACGAGAAGTATCGAACCCGATAATATCCGTCATTTCAACGACCATTTATACGATTGTTTTATTATAATGAACATGTCAATTATATTCACTTTATGACGTACGAAATGTTGACAAATATTTTTTAACATAATTGTTTGTATTAAACAAGATTATCCATTTATACCAAAAATATATATTTATATATATACGAAATATACAATTGAATGCATTTAAAATTGAATCGTCGATCTTTCAAAAAGGAAGTCAATAAAAATCGACAAATTCTTGGAAGAAATAAATTGTGAAGAATAAGTTAAACATTCTCTCCTCGAAGTTCTGAAACTGAGAATGCTACTAAAGGTCCACCTTCGGGAACCCACACGCACACGGTTAGTCGGACGTATCGCCAAATACGACCGACGTGCGCTTAAAAGCTGGCCGAACCCACACTTCACAATGCCCACACATTGTCGTCGTCGTTCACCTCCTCCTCCTCCTCCTCCCCCTCCTGCATTTGGTCGATACGTTGTGGGACGTCGTAAGTCGCGCGTATACAAGCAGCCACCATACCAGTGCATCGATTTTCATGTGTGTGTGTGTTTGCACGCAAAACCAATCTCACTTTCTTTCTCTTTCTCTCTCAAAACTTGATTTCTTTTTCCATCTTCGTTCCTTTTCGTCTTTATTTTTTGCGGGGAGTAGTAAAAAGCCGTCCTATGCAAATAATACCGAATGACACGGGTTCATTTTCTTCGTGCACGGAGGTGTTAACGATCACCAATTCGTACGAACAGTCCTTGCCATTTTAGTCGTTCGCAATTTGTGCGAACTTTCGAGATATCGAAATCGATGATTACAATTTTTTTAATGATTCAAATAAATAACTAAGTATACTCAGGTTCGATGTATATGTATATATGCGTGTATATCGTAAGAAAGAGAACATTATTTTCCAGATAAAGATAGATATATGTATCTATATATTATTATGAAGAGAAATAGAAAGAGAAAGATAAAATACAGAGAAAGAGAGTGAGAAAGATATACGAAGACTCCCACACCTCTTGTCGCGATAACTCGATGCATGCTCGTGATGGAAGAACGCACACGGAGTACCGGCTATCTGGGTAACGACCTGATGCCGGCGGTCGACTCATACAACGACGATCCCACGCGGACGCAATGCCCGGACACGGAACGTCCCACGTTCGCTCTCGAATGCCACCCTTTCCTCTCTTTTTTTTCACCGTCGCTTTCGCGAGACTGCACTCCGCAGTATTCACTTCCGAGCATTCTCTTGTTCTTTCTCTTTTCATTCTTAACAATTTTTTACTTTCTGTTATAAGAATATCTAAAACAAATAAAAAATTAATCATACGTTCATCCTTAATTTCTAACACATTTGACGTAAATAAAAATCTTAATGAGAAACTGGAGATTAGATTGTAATAAAACTATTTTTTTAAATAATACTACTATGCTTGATTGCAATTTCGATTAGAATTTTCTATCCGTCTAAAATTTTTATGATAATAAAAACAAAAAGAACATGATTATTCTCTCTTTTAAATTACTAACTCACACCATTTTCGATTCTCAATTATACGTTTGAGTCAGAATTTTTGATATAGCAGCTGCTGCTGCTGCTGCTGCTGTTGCTTGTTGTTGTTGTTGTTACGAATAGTTGTGTTCCCAGCTAAAAATACGATCTTAGTTACGAAGAACTTCATCAACAAACTAGGATATAATTTTGATCTCAGAAATTGTAAACCTTTAATTATAAATCGCTTATACATGCTTCTATGATTCGTATTCTTAATTTTTGCCCTACGTCTATTTTATACGTGTATACTTAAAAAAAAAAAAAAAAAGAAAAACAAGCAATAAAAAAGAAAAAGGGGTTGGAGGATTAGAACGTAGAAGGAAAGCTGTCTGAAATAAACTGAAAGCCAGACTGGGCGTCGTCGAGTGTCCTGAACGAAATGAGCTGCGGGTACCCGTGTGTGCCTTTCTTTTATTCTATTTTTTCCCCCTCTCTCTCTCTCTCTCTCTCTCTCTCTCTCTCTTTCTCTTTTTCTCTCTTATACTTTATTTTCTTTATTGAATTCTCGATGTACGCCTTGGACACGAGATGATTCACGTACTCTCACACGTACGTTCGTTTGTGATTTTGTCTTCCTTTTTTTTTTTTTTTCTTTTTTAATTTATCTTCAATCCTCTCGTCGAGAGTGGTGTATATTATACACGAACCAATATAAATATCATCCACAAGGTAAGAGAACTAAGAGATAAGGAATGATTAATAAATAAACTTTGGAAGTTTGACGATGATGTATGTGAGAAAAGAAGTAAGCTATTTTTCATACGTATGTTATATCATGTTTTCTCTCTCTTTCTCTCTCTCTATTTCTGTCTTTAAAGGGTTCTAACGAGAATGAAATATTTCTTGAAATCATCTTTTAAGATATTAAACATTAATCGAATTCTATACGGAAATTGAACTCTCATAACTTGTTTTTAACGTTGAAGTTCAAATGATCACGTTTTAAGGCTTCTTCGAAGTAAAGTCGGAAAATCTTTGAGTTTGAAAGATAGTTTCACGGTGTGCAAGGGGAATTTCTTCTAACTTCTTCTCTCTCTCTCTCTCTCTCTCTCTCTTCTTGTTCTTGTGACCTCAAGGAGAACTAGTTTCTCTACGATCAAGACGTCAAAGTTCTCCTTAAACGAAGAACGTTCCGCGAGAAACCGCGAAACGGGTACGACCGCAACGGAAAAGAGTTGAGGAAAGAAACTTGGAAAGAGAAAAAGAGAAGGAGAAAAAGAGAGAGAGAGAGAGAGAGAGAGAGAGAGAGAGAGATAGAAAGGAGACGAAAGAGTAGGAAGCAACCAAACTTGGAACACACAGCTGCCGCTCAGATTTGCCGACGGATAATTGCGTGGTTTTCCCACAAATGGCATCCCTGAGGAGAACATGAACGACGACGACCAACAACGACGAGGTTTGAAGCCGCCATTGTCGCACTCGACCGAGGACCTGGAGGAGGGAAAAAAATGCGAGATGCATAATTTCATACGACACGCGTGAGCGGAATCTCTTACGAGTATATTTCCCTGTCTCTCTCTCTCTCTCTCTCTCTCTCTCTCTCTCTCTCTCTCTCTCTTTAGTACGTGAACGTGGCTTCATAATTTACAATTGACTTGGTTTAACTTTAATTTTCGAATCTATCAACATAAATTTTATATAGGATTGATTTTTATTTCTATATTAATGTTTTAATAATATTTGGATTATAGTGTGTTAAGGAGATCGGTAAAGTTATTAAAAAAAAAAAAAAAATAAGAACACTTTATTAGTGCATCGTATACTACTTCAAAGCTGTGTTTAAATTTAATGTAAAAAATGTCACATTATTTTACTATCTTTGACATTACTTTTTTTTTTTCAACAAATATCAAGATGTTTAAAAAAAAATAAAAGAAAAGAAAGAGAAAGATATATAATATGCTAAAAATAAATAAATAATTTTTCTAGTCTACTCTTTTTGATGAATAAAATAATAGAAAAATAATATAATCAACCCCGAGTGTTTTTCTTTTTTTTTTTAAATTCTATTTGAAGAAAAGAAAAAATGGCAAATAAAATTAAAATTAAAAAAAAACACACACACACACAAAAGGCAGCTGAAAAGTATGAATCTTAGTGTAGAGTAAGCTCGTTCGTTATCCTTAGCATACCGGTCAGATTTTCGAACGTGACGTCGAGTTCGAGTTAATCTCGATTTGAATGTACTTTTGGTCGGGACGAGGACGAGCTCCGGAATATATCCCGCTTGA
This sequence comes from Polistes dominula, assembly GCF_001465965.1. The sequence goes on from NW_015149140.1 coordinate 17,316, forward strand.
AGTCAGCAAAAAGCGGGCCGGACGATTTAAAGAGGAGAATCGTCTGATGGGTCTGAAGAAAAGGGTGAAAGAGAATCCGGCTGGATGGTTGGTTGGTTGGTTGGTTGTTGGTTGGTCGGCTTGCTTGCTTGCTTGCTTGCTTACTTGCCGACCGAACGAATTAGCGCGAAATACTCTCGTCTTTTTGCTCTCAACTGTAGAATATTAAAAATATTACCAATTATTACTTACTTATATGGTTTGTCTCCTGCATCGAGAAAATTCGGCACATTTACCTTTCTTCTTGACTCAACTAAAAAGCAGATCGTCATTTTTACCATCTGAATTCTAATAACAATTTTATTATTATCCATTTAATTCGATATTTTATTTTTATCGATTTCAAAGAAGAATGCAACAATTTTTTTCAAACGATTTATTATTATTAAAAAAAAAAAGAAAAGAAGATAAAGTAAATCATTTTCTAGCTCTCCCAACATGTATTGATTATTATCTTACTTATTTTAATTAATCGTATGTTTTTGAAACACTAATCTTTTTATCGAATTACACAAAATTAGATTAACTCGAAAAAAAAGAAACAATAACTTTGTAAACGAGTCATTTGTTTCGTAAGTTCGAATAAATTGCTAAAGGTATATCGAATATTAAAACAAAATGATGTTACGAGTCAATTACACGGATAGTAAATTATAATATATATATACATTTATATATCTCACAGATATCTCCACAAACTTATTAGGAACTTATTACATCTCGCATTAATCACTTTTCGTTACACATCCAATTCGTCGGGAAACATTTATCCCTTTAATTGCATGTAATGTCGCGCATGGACTTTAAAAAAGTGTCGTCGAATAAATCACGCGAAAAGGGTTGCCACGAGAAAGAGAGAGAGAGAGAGAGTGAGATAGGAATGGCTTCGTTACACAAATACAAGGTGTTCGTACAAAAAAGTATCACATAGAAGGGACGTTTGAAATATAATTCTAATATAATTCAATTTAATTTTAAATAACACATTGATCGTAATTTTAATGCAAACCATAACGAATAACATTTACATTAAAACGTTAAGTTTAACGATTTATATAATATAGTAATATTATTTCTAGGTAATACTTGAAATTAATAGTTGAAACGAATCTAAATATTAGATATTTATTTCGAGGACACCATGTAGACAAAGATTTGAGTTCCTTTTCTCGCCTCTTTCCTCTTGATTTATTTTCCCGGTCAAATTACGGCTCTCAAAAGGAATAAACTCATCGAGCTCGAAAGTCGCGATCCAATCTTCCACCTTCGAATGCTCGACTCGTTTAGATATCGAACAACAGTGAGTAAGAGAGAGAGAGAGAGAGAAAAAAAAAGAAATAAAAAAAGAAAGAATGAAAGAGCGAGTGTGAAGTTGGTAGAAACGGTGAGAGAAAGAGAGAGTCAAACGAATAGATGAAGAGATTAAAAGGTATAAGAAAGAGAAAGATGAAAACACTGTACGTGTGAGTGAATGAGTGAGAGAAAGAGAGAAAAGTTGGGTGCGACACGCACACAACGTCACGATCGGGCTAAGGAATACGTAACGATCTCGCGGATCGGTTCTGGATGGGCTACGGGACTCGTGTAAATAAATGATTTCGTATTAACAATCGGCATTCAATGGATACCGGGCCATAAGTCAGCTGCATTTGTTAGCGGGCGCGCCTCTACGGTCTGACGTTGAAAAACGCATGCGGTACCCAATCGCCGGGCAATATTTCAATATTAGTTTAGCCATTGTGCCCGGGCTCGCTCAGGCTTGGGCCCAGGTCCGCGAAGTGGTCGTACGAGAATGCACTGAGAAAAAGAGAAAGATAGATAGAATAAGAAATGAAATGAAATGAAATGAAATGAAATGAATAAGAAAAAAATCCAGAAAAGAAGAGAAGAGAAAAGAGAGAGAGAGAGAGAGAGAGAAAGAAACAAAAAATTAGGGGGATGTTATTCGTGGATGATTGGCTTCGTTCTTAGCTGATATTTTCACACGAGTCGACCTTGTACAATGTATTATTACCTGTGCAAATAACTCTCGATTGTGCTAGTCATACTATATATTAGAAATTGTAGTCTAAAAGAGAAATATACATTAATCTTATTTATTAATATAACTTATTGTGTTTCTATAAATATACGAACTCGATATAGATAAGTGAAATTAATCGCTATTATTTATTACAACAACACGATAAAATATATAAACTGGTAATATATATACATTAATCTTACTTATTAATATCTCATATTGTTTTCAAAAACATATAAATTTAATATCATTGGGAAATAAATGATCGGCAAAACGTTAAACTAAATGATCATAGTTAAAACCTTAAGAAAAAAAATCAATAATAATTATAAAAAAATGTCTTTTTTTTTTTTCTAAACGTAAAGAGATAGAAAGAGAAAGATGGAATATGATTACGAAGGGTACTTTAAATGGAATACAACGACGACGTGGAATTAATGCGTCCTTAATTGGCAGACAACTCGGCGTTCCATTGAAAGGCGTGCGCCGAGGTTGCAAAGTCAGCCTAACTAGTGGATAGTTTTCTTTTATGTTGTCGTCTCTACGTGTGTTGGTGTCAGTAGTAAAACCCATAGAAAGACTCGATAGAATATAGTACTATATAGTATTACTATAGTAATAGACCACTACCACACAACTATTACAACTAAGTAGCATAGTATAAGTGAAGTAGTAGTGTATGGTTGCGATATCACGACTGGCGCATGAAGCCTCTGGCATTCGTGGCTGACCTTAAAGCGGTTCTATCTCCTTCCCTTCCGTCCCTTCCACCCACCTCGTCACATCGTCCCTCCCACTCTTTCCTCGTGATGCTCGAACGCGCGCGCGCCTCGTGACGGGAACAAAGAGAGAGAGTAAGAGAGAGAGAGAGAGGAAAAAAGAGAAAGATAGAAAGAAGGAACAGACAGAGGAACAGTGTAGAACAGAAAGAAAGGGAAAGAGTTGAGTGAGTGAGTGAGAGAAAACGAGAGAGAGAGAGAGAGAGAGAGAAAAGAGAGGGTGACGCGCGTCCGCCACGAGGAGCCACGAGCCGTCGCGTGGGACTAAAACCACTTTTCTCTTTCCTTGTCTGTCTCTCTTTTTCTTTCTTATACTACTAACGCACGCATCCTTTACTTAACAGTCATCTCTTTTCTCTCTATCTCTCTTTATCTTATGATTTTACATATATATATATATATATTTGTATCTTTTTCTTTCTGTATTTTCTATTTCTATTTCATTCTTAGTTTTATTTGATTTTATTTGTCTTTCTTTATTTCATACGTCTGTCCCGTTTATATATCTCATTCCGTCTTTATCTACTTTCATCATTTTGTTCTTTGTCTATTTCCTAACTTCTTACTATCTCTATTTATTTTCTACCCTATCCGTCTCCATTTATTTTCACCTTTTATTGTGTTTCCTCTTATTCTTGTCATACCCTTTGTCTTTCTCTCTCTTTCTATTATTTCGATTCTTCCTCGTGGATAGACGACGACGACGATGACGACGACGACGACGACGACGACGACGACACAACGATGACGATTCACTCACGCACACTCACGCATTCACGCGTACGTTTTCCCCGCATACCGGTCGTTTGGTAGGTAGGTAGGTAGGTAGGTAGGTAGGTAGGTTGGTAGGTAGGTAGGTAGGTAGGTAGGTAGGTAGGTTGGTTGGTAGGTTGGTTGGTTTGTTGGTTAGTCTTCTCTTATTCTATATCGGTTTGGTTAGAACAAGTCTCTCGCACCATATCAACGAGACTCTGTCGCGTGCGCCCACGAAAAACCAACTTCTTATTTTTCTTTTCTTTTCAACTTTTACATCCCACAATTTTCTCTTTTTTTTCTTTTTTTTTTTTTTTTACTTTTCATACACTCTCGTTCCTAATATGTCGATGAAGAAATTACAAAGAAAAAAACAAATTTCGCTTTTCTTCTCAATCTCCTGGATAATAAACGATAACGATAACGATAATGGTAATGATAATGTGAGTGCACCCAGTGCACGTGGTACGTGGTGCGTGCGTGGTGCGTGGTGCGTGTGCGTGACGATTTAATTATGGAAAAAAAATTGATAAAACAACAAGTAAAACAAACATAAAAATATAAAATAATAAAGAAAAGAAATAATAATAATTTACATTAAGAAAAAAGGAAGACAACGTCGAATAAATTTAACAAACGACGACGTAATAATGTTGATGAAGCACTCAAGCAAGCAAGCAAGCAAGCAAGCAAGAGAACATTCTCCCAGGAGGCCACCACAGTCGTCGTTCTTAATAACGACTCTCGAAATAAGTTATTACGCACCCCCCCTCCCGCCCTCACCCCACCCCACCCTATTCCTCTCCCTTCCTTACGCTTCTCTGCACGTGGACAAGGAACTAACACAGATTCAACATGGATTTACACGGATCTACATATATGTAACTCATTCGTATCGTATTCGTATACCAACACGTTCAAGAAAGTAGGCGTGTACTAATTACGAACGGTGACCAAGGATTCGAATTGTACGTTTCTCAGCGGTAGCTATATGAAAGGTAAAAGACAACTACGAACCCAAAAGAAAAAGAACAAGAAAAAGAACAAGAAAAAGAAAAAAAAAGAAAGAAAGAGAGGAGTAGTGTGATGAGAAGGTAGAAGGGTGAAGGGGTGAAAGGGGCAACTGGAAAGGGTATAATTCCAAAGGAACGAATCTAAAATCTTCTTTCGAAATGTCAGGGGTGACTTTTTGGCGCTCTTAATTGGCACGTTTCCTGTTTCTGAACTATCCTACCTTCCTCCTGCCCTTACTTCCCTCTACCCTTCCATACTCGTTTATTTTAAATAGCCCGCACGATGAAAGAGAGATATACCGTGTTTTATTTTTTTATTATTTTCTTTTTTTTTTTTTTTAATAATACTGCGATAGTCTCTTACGAAGACTAGTTTTTGGAAAAAAGATAGAATGAGAGAGAAATAGATAGAATAGACTTATAAAAATTCGGGATGCATTTAGTGGTGAAACTCCAATCAGTTGGAGTCTATAATCACGGTCTAAACTGCGAAAAGAATTGTGCGTTAGCTAGGAGATAGGAATTCAGAAAATGAAACGAAAACAAAATGTTGGTTAAAAATTTAAATCAGCCTAGATTGATTCTATCTCTCTCTCTCTATCTCTCTCTATCTCTCTCTCTCTCTTTTTCTTTGTTCACCCTTTCCTTTCTTTTTTCTATTCATCAACGTATTGAAAAACCTATCGTAGCGCGAAACCGGTAATTACGAAAGGAATGGAAACGAGCAGCCACCGAAAAATTGCTTTAGAAATTCCGCAGGACATTTTTGCGGTTGAGTTCGATAGTAAACGTTTACACGGTAGCGAGAACGAATGATGATGATGATGATGATAATGATAATGATAATGATGATTGCTGCTAAAATACTTAGAAGTTCGTGGAACAAACAAAAAAAAACTTCGACTATCTCCTATTTTATTTCTTTCTTTCGTTCTTTTATTCTATTTTTTTTTTCTTTTTTTTTAAGTCGAGAATTCGCAATCGATTGTGGTAGGGGCTTTTTCGGAAGACCACCCAAAACTTCAACATGAGATAAAATCAAATTTTCCAAGAATGTATTTTATCTTAACTTAGGAAAAAAATTATCTTCGATATTTAAATGTGATCGAGAATTTTTAAAAAAAGATCAATTAGTATCGATTTTTTTTATCACGAATGAACACACAATTCCATTTGTTTTAAAAAGAATTCATTTAAATAAAATAAAATAAAATAAAATAAAATAAAAAAATAAAAAAAGAAGTCAATTTCGTTTTCGTAATTATTAAAGCAAAAACAGGTTTACCGGAAAATAACTGGAATATATCTAATATATGTTTAAATATGTAAATAAAAAACTTAGTGGATATCTTCTTCTTCTTCTTCTTCTTAAAATTTGTTTTTCGCAACTCAGACGCACCAAAAGATTATTTTATCGTACGATAAAAAATTAATTAAAACGCGATTACCTTCGTGAAAACATTTTATCCGTATATGCTCATTAATAGGCCCACCGTGTCGAATCCATTGATTGGACAATCTATCGAACATAAACAAAACCTGAGAACGGTGGGGTAAAACGATAAGGAATTTTTCATCGTTCTAAATTAAAAAAAATTATACAATGTTTTTTTTTCTTCCTATAATTATATATACAAAATTTTCTCAAATAAATAAATAAATGAACGAACGAACGAACGAACGAACGAACGAACGAACGAACGAACGAACGAACGAACGAACGAATGAATAAAATAAATAATTTAACTGCAAATAGAAAAAAGAATTTTCAAAATTAACCACGTCCTGTGTAAAATAATTGCAACGAAAATGCGCAAAATATAAAATGCGTTCACTTCTAAATAAAATAAAATATTAAATAATTGATTACAATTACATGTTATATTAAGATACATATTTTTTTGTTTCTTTTTTTTTTTTTTTTTAAACAATCATTCGATAAAAAATAAATATACACGAAAGTTTAGTATTAATATGGTTTGACGATGCAACCATGAATATTTAATAAATTCATCCAACGTGATTAATATCACCCTATGAAATTTCACCCCACTATCAGATTTTCCTTTTTTTTTTGTTATTTTTGCAAGATGAGATAGAAACAGAGAGAAAGAAGATTAATTGACGTTTGGAAAGAGTCAATTTGCTACGATATTTCGATTATAATTCGACGACGATTGGTTTGAGTAGCCTCCAACGAACGACCGATTTATCTTTACCGACTTATCGCCAATGCGATTCTTGTCTTTTAATCGGCCAACAATTTAATCAAAGGTTCGTTCTATTATACGATACATAGCGAGTAGTATATACCTTCGATCGAAGACTATAAAGATAAGCTCATTCTACGTACAGACACGTTCGAAAGTTATTCTTTCTCTTTGATTAAATCAGTTTTTGTCATTTCATTTAGACATTGAGCTTTCCAATTCTTATGATACAAATCTAGAAAAGAACAAAAATTATTCGTAATCTTTGAATCGTTTTCTCTTCGATATTCCCACATTTTTAATTAAATACTACTTAAAAAATATATTCTATTAATTCAAGTTTGTCAAGTTTAGTCTTGCTCTCAATTTGTAAAAAAATTAATAATAAAAATGACCTATCTTATTCGATCGTTTTGACCATATCTTCTTTTTTTTATTCTACTGTTATAAATTAAAATTCGAGTAAAAATTTGTTGGAAATCAATAATCGTGATCACCGAATCGATTATTTCCCCTTCATTGGGGAATTTCAAGGCAAGAAAGTTAACGTGGTTTCACGTGGAAAGGTCCGACTCGAAGAAAAGAGTTCCACATGGAAAGAAAAAGAAGGAAGGGCCGAAGGGACGAGGAAGGTCGAGAGAAAGGACAAGAAGGAGGCGACGATCTGTAATTCCGCCAACATTCGCGAGACCAAATTTGGCGGTGTTGTGAGTTCTTTTCTCTCTCCACTCTCTCTCTCTCTTCTCATCTCATCTCAACGTTGTTCTTCTTCTACTTCTACTTCTTCTTCTTCTTCTTCTTACTACAAACGGACAGCTGTTTCCCAGGGTCGCGAAGTGGCTTCGGACACAGTACAGCAACAAGACAATTCCATATGATTTATATTTATGAGTGTTCTGTTCGTTTAATAGCCAACATTGCACGCCGTATTAAGTTCTCCGAAATCATCTTTGTTGTTGAGTACGACACTCATTCGAAATTTTTGTTTCTTTTCTATTTTTAAATAACAATCACAAACTATACATGACGATTAACATTTTATATTTAATAAATCATATTCAATATGATACGTGTTTTTAATAATAATTTTGTCACAAATTTAAATAGATTACACACACACGCACAAGGTATAATAAAATTTATATCAAATCAATACAAATGATTTTTTTTCGCTTTATCAATCATAATCGATAAACGACACAATGACTCACCCTGTATATAATATATGTGTATATATAAAAGAGTAGTGTGCGATATAGTTAAAATAAAAATGTTTTTCTCGTTAGGATAAAGCGACATTCCAAGTGCGCGTCGATGCGTCGCCGTAGAAGACACAAAGAGAGCACTGCATTCGAAAGGGTAGCCTTTGATTTCTCTCTCACTCCCTTTATCTCTCTCTCTCTCTCTCTCTTTCATTCGTTCGAACGACCTCGCTTTAAAAGCCCGAGGGCGCAAGAAACTGATCGTAAACTCACGCAGATCGTACAGAAACGTTTCTCGATCATTCTCGATCTCGATCACTCTCTCGTTTCATCCTCCAAGATCGATCTATCGATGCTGATCGTTTAATACTTCGAATTTAATAAAATTTGTGATCTCCCATAATAGTAAAAAAGGTTCGATGAAAATTTCTCTGACAAAGATAACAAAAAAAGAAGAAGAAGAAAAAAAAAGAGTGAGATCAAATAAAAAGAAGAATCATTGCGGTTTATACGGAAGAATCAGCGATAAGCGAGAAAGTTGCACCTTCATGAACTTTTCGATACATAGTAGTAGTTGTTATAACGTTGGCGTCACGGTTAATTAACGCTGTCACGGAAGAAACTTACCTCTCGTCGCATTCCGCAACCCCTACCTACCATCGACACGTTTCTTTGCCACGCTCGAACGATCTGGTACGAGAGTCTCTCTCGCTTTTCTCTTCGTTTCTTCGCCGAACGAATCGATACGAGTGTTGAAAACCGATCATTCTAAGGAGACCACCAACAGATAACAACAATTCTTTTTCAATTTTTATTAACACTTTGTCCCGGAACATCTTACGAACATGAACTCAATGTTCTCATTGAATAAAAACAAAACATTTACAACCATTTGACAAATTTCTATTTCTACGTTTTCTTGTTTGTTTGTTTTCTTTTTCTTTATCAGTGAAGTAATAGGACACAGCTTATTTATTATGTGTGTATCAGATTTATTTCTAAAAAAAAAAAAAAAAGAAATGATTCTATTATTTTTCATTGAAGAATTTGATTAGAAATGTGTTGACAGGACGATTGTTTAAATTAAATTGAGATTTTGGTCGGTCTGTTTTTTGTCCTAAGTATAAAAGAATGTTTACATTCATCTAGTATGCATGTTTAGGATGCATAATTAGAACGCATGATCATATTCCGTATGTTCTTTTTTGCATCATTCTCTAATCTATTAAAAAATATTTTTTTTTTTTTATTCTTTCTTTCTCTCGATTTGTTTATACTAATTTTTGTATCAACTACATTAGTATTTCTATTTGTTTTACATATACATTTGTACAGTAATACAAATGTATTTGCATTATATTTGTAATTCTACAAATATAATGTAAATAATGTAATATGCATATAATGTAATTCTACAAATGTTTTTTTTCCTACTAATTTTTAAATTACAATTGTTTATATACATAGAAAAAAAAAAAATAAACGTTATTAATAAATATCGACAATTTTAATCTTTTATATTATATATATATATATGAAATATAATAAATAAATAATTAAATTAAAAAACAATATTTATTTCTTCACAGTATTAAAACATATTCAGGTCAAGGGTAGCCACAAACACAAGAACGTATACTCACACACAAAGAACAGTCCATAACTTCTTATTTTCTAATTTATTCATGGAACGCAGGAACGTGCGATATACCGTCGGTTTCCAACGGAATTCTGTAATTGGACGAAACAAATTGATCGTGTACTTCGTTCCTACGGAGTTGTTTTTGAATTCAAAGAAAGAACACCGCGAAAGATTCCACGGAGAGAGTAACCCGTCATTTCCCGTTCGAACTGACACGTTTCGTGAAATCTTTTGAAGTATCAAATAAGAAAGAGAAGAAAAAAAAAATAAGTCGATCGATCCATCGATCGATCACTAATTGGTTCACTTCGTCGTGAAAGTTGAAATATATAAATAATAATAAAAAAAAAAAAAAAAAAAAAAAAAAACCAAAAACCAAAACAAGAAGGAAAGAACAAAAGAAAAGAACAGAAACAGGTAAAATAACTAAAGAAAATCGATATTATACGAACAAACCACACTAATGATACCCCACCCCCCTCTCTTACCCACCCTTTTTTGTTTCTTTTTCTTTAAACTTGATACGAAAGTCGAAGAAGATTGTTCGAATTCTTCATCTTCGAAAGTATTTTCTTTAGTTTGTGATAACGGCGACGCCTTCGGTGTTACAAATAAAATTACTTTGCCAATTAAAATTGAAGAGAATTTCTTCTTATAAAAGTTTCCTTTACCTTCTACTATATAAATGGATAATATCATTTTATTTTGCACCTGAAGTTTCCCTCTGGTAAAGCAGGTTGTCCTCCGAACAACGATTGAGAATAAAAGCAGAACGCGACATCCGTTCGATTCGAATCCTTAACACAATTACATTTTATTTCTATACATACATATACATATATATATAATTGTTTATGTGTGTTTGTGTGTATCCGATCTTCGTCGACCTCGATAAAGTACAGCAACGGAAATTGGTTTTATAATTTAAAGGGATAGGGGTACCATATAGGAAAGAGGGTTAATCGAGAACTTTCAAATGGAACGTTAATACTTTTCGGTATTTGTTCAAAGGGTGAGTGAGAAAGAGAAAGAGAGAGAGAGAGAGAGAGAGAGAGAGAGAAATCCCTTTAGAAATCATTTGTTCTGATTGACACTCAATAGCTTATAATATGTACAACCATCTCGAACTTGTCCCATTCGATTCCATCTTGAAAGAACAGGTCTGTATTATTTTTTTTCTTTTCACAATGTTCGATCCCTTTTTCTTTTTATCTTCTATCTCTCGTTCTCTTTTATTTTTTAAACTTTTCAATCCTTGAAGGGACTTCTTTTTAACGAGACCAATTCCTATCGTCATCCTTTTCCTTTTCCTGTTAGTAAAGGTGACGAATAATAAAAGATGCATCGAAAAGAAAGGAAGGAAGGAAGATGTGAAATACGATTGCACATGAATTTAACGTGAGATTATGGCAGGTGTATATCGAAAGGAGAGGTGGGGGGGGGGGAAGAATAATAAACCGATTATAGGATCCTGTGTATCCTGTGGTTTTATATTTAAAAATTGGTATTAGATAAAAATCAGACTAAAATATGATTAATACATTTGCAACCGCTGACTTGAATTTACGTCTTATCAAGTTCTATTCTTAATTGTCGCTGACGTGATTCACGTCATTTAAAATTTGAAAAGTTTTATAAAAATAAATTGTTAAATATTTATATAAATTTTATATATATTAAATTTATATTTAATCCCTTAAGCAGCACCCTCGAGTTAACTCGAGCGCACTATAAACCGGCCGATTTCCGCACGCTCGAGTTAACTCGAGTGACGTATTATTTTTTTATATTTCTATGAATTTTTACACTTAAATATAACAGAAAATGGAAAATAGAAATGTGAAAGCAAAGAAAAAGAATCGTTTTTTTTTTCCGAAAAATGTTTTCTTTCCGAAATAGTAATTCGAAAAGAAAGATTAAAAAGTAGACGTACGTGTAACATTGCAATATTCGGCTCTTCTCAGTAATGTGGAACAAAATTCAAAATTAACATAAAAATATTGATTATTTCTGTATTTTTTTTTTTTTTTAATTTTCTTTTTGTCAAAACAATGTTTTAAACTATGTTTTTATGGAAAAAAAAAAAGAAAGATTTTTTTTGACCGTTTCTTTTTCAAAATCATTGCTGCTTAAGCGGGTTAATTATTTCAATATAATATTAAAATAATTATATTTTATTACATATTATTATATTTTTTATTATTTAAATATAAATTTAAATAATTCATTATTTTTGCCGATACTCGGTATTTAAAAAAAAAAAAAAAAAAAAAGGAAAAAATATGCCAGCCGCGAATGTGTTAAAAGTAAACTAAATCAACGATGTAAAAATAAATAAATCGTCACAACTCACGATTCGAGTACATATAATAATTCAAAGTATGCGTGTGTATTGGTGTATGAAAATGAATATTAAAAAGGATTAATCGATGATACATGGAAAGATCATTTTTAAGCGAATGTATTCGTACCTTTTATGGGTTGAATTTTTCGCGCTACTGACAACATTTTAAGTAATGGGCTCAAATAAATTCGTCGTTCTGAAACACTTTAAATTAAAAAGTGTCTAAAAAAAAAAAAGAAAAAAGAAAAAAACCTGTAGAAAGCAGGATGTATAGTAGAAGGAAAAAAAAAAAAGAAAAGAGGGATGATGGTAAATCGCGTGCGAGCAATTACGCGTCAAATGCAAATACGCGTGGCTAGGGGTTCTCGTTTTAATCTGACCGGTGTATACGTGTGAGTGTATGTATATGCATCAGCCAAACCGATCTCTCTCTCTCTCTCTCTCTCTCTCTCTTTCTCTCATTCTCTCTTTCTCCCTAATAACATATTTTAGTCGATCGTTAGAGCGACCACACGCAAGTAGTCGACTTTTTCTTCTTGTACCTTTCAAAATTCGAGCTTCTTCGCGAATGATCACCCGTTGATCATGGATATTATCGAACTTGCATAGTATAAGTACATATATACTAATACTATACATATATAAACATACACGAGATAAAAAGTAACGCTTATTATTAAATGAATACTAATTTTATCTTATTTTACTATTTAYTTTACTTTACTTTTTTTATTTCTTGTATTTTACGAGGAAGGGTTCATCATATATTTTTACGCTCGTAAGGGTTCGAGTAGAAAAAAGTTTGAAGACCACACGACTAAATCACGTTCAAACTTACACATCAAAAAAACTTACACATTAGTCAAAAAATAACTTTTTAATACTAACCAGAAGGATACATATATATATATATAAACCTATGAGTATAAATGGTATTTAGAAAAGTACCTTCAAAGGATAGACCCATGAAAAATTTGAGTCGACCTGTTCTAGTGTACCTTTTTCCAAAAAAAAAAAAAAAAACCATATGCGTTAAGACCGGAACAAGGCTGATTCCGGTTTACTTCCATCTTATTCTTTGTCTCTCTTTCTCTCTCGTTTATCTTCCAAAAAGGAAAGGGCCGACTCTGGAAAATTTGAGCCAGGAATGGCACACGACTTCAAAGGTAGACCGCAGACAACTCTTCCCATTTCTTTTTCTTCTTTCTTTCTTCCTTCACCCTCTCCCTTGCCTGCCTGCCCCCCTCCTCTCCCCTACTCACCCCTTCCCTTCCCCCCCCGTTTCCCCTCAGTTTGGTCCCTTCCCTCGTATCTGTACTTTTTCAAACCAGGAGACCGACGATATCTCAAAGCCTATCCAGGAGCCTCGAGGGTAGAAAGAAATCGCGCCAGTGTGGTCCACCATTCCGGCAGACGTCCGCCCCACGCGACCTCAATTTATTCGACACCTCCCTTAGCCCTTAGCAGTTCGGAAACTACCTCGAATTTCGTTTCGAGTCGAGGAGTCGAGACGAGGACGGACTCCTAAGAAACAACCTATGATCGTTTTAAAATAAGAAATAAATGAAGAAATTTGGATTAAAAGATGTTTTTATAAAGATGACTATTTTATTTTTTTATTTTAATACGAATTTAATAATTGTTATACTAATTAACAGATAATGTTATTAATTATATGGTAAATATTTTTCTTTTTTTGGTTTTTTTTCTTTTTTCAACTCCTCTCGCTACCCTCGTAGGGTGATGGGTTCAGCAATATTAATTATAATTTATTATTTATAAATTTATATTTATACATCTTTGTATTTTGTTTTTTTTAATAGATTAATATAGTTTCTTTATTTTATATTTCTTTTTTAATTATTACAAGGGTTTGGATTATATTATATTAACACATTCGCGGCGTACATGTTTTTTCCGTTTCTTGTACTAAGTAACGGCAAAAATAATGAAATTTGGAAAAAAAAACAATAATTTTTACATATATTCTATATATAAATATATAAATATAAGTTTAAACTATGTAAATTTATATTTAAGTAATAAAATATAATAATATAATAAAATAGGATTATATATTTGAATATTATATTTAAATATTATATTTAAATATTATATTTAATATTATATATATATATATATATATATATATTAAAATAATATAATAATATATAACAAATAATATTTAATTATTATATTTAAGTAATTCAATATAAATTTAATATATAAAATTTTTATAAATATAAATAAATAAATAAATATATATATATATATAAAATACTAATAAAGTAATAATAAAATAATAAAAAATAATAATAAAAATAATAATATTTATAAAATAATATAAATTTTTTAATTTATATATATATATATATATATATATGTACATACATAATATATAAATTTATTTTTATAAAACTTGTAAAATTTAAAATGACGTGAATTAGGTCAGCGGCAACTAGGAATAGAACTTGAAAATACGTGAATTCACGTCAGCGGTCGCGAATGTATTAAGAAATATTAACAATAAAACGTCTACCTACTTTCATTTTCTCTCTTCATATTTATATTATAATTATAATAATAATAATAATATTAAAGGAAATTATTAAATAAATAAAAATAATGCAATATATTTCTTTTGTATTTTACTCTTAAATGGTATATACAATATTCAAGACAATATAACCCCCTAATAAAAGATATAAGAAAAATGAAGAAGAATAAAAAGAGAAGAAGAGGACACACACCGAAAGAAAAAAAAAAAAAAGGTCAGTCATGGTGGGCATATGGGGAAGAAGACAAGAAGATCGTTCGGGGAATGTTCGCATTAGCCGCGAAATTGGGACGTTAACGAGCTCGCGTGTCGTTCCGCGAGCGATCAAAGGATCGGCACAAGGTACCCGCGGAAATTTTTGTGTGTTCAAAGTATTTCCTATAAAAACAGTTACCTAATCTTAAAAAAACAAAAAAAACAAAAAAACAAAAAAATTCAACGTAACCGTAGAATTGTGATAAATTACCACAAATATTCTTCCAAAAATTCTTTTGCTAAATTCTTGTTCATTTTTTTTAAATAAATCCAAAACATTATTATTATTATTATTATTATTTTTAAAGTAATTTAAAGTAATTCAGTAGCGTATTAAACTCCATTCTATTCACTCCCATTCACCCCCATAAAAATAATGAAGTTATATGGCTTTATGTGAATTTAGAAAGATTCAACACACGTGTTACAGCTGAGCTTCTAATTCTGTTAAATTAACTTCCCTTTGTTGATTTGATATGAATACGTGAGCGTGCGTGTGGGTGTGGTTTTCTATGTTAAGAAGAAGCACACGTTCCATTTACTTTTACCTTTGCCGACAAAAAAAAAGAAAAGGGCAAATCTTCTGCTCGTTTTATTTCCATTTTACGTTTCTACCACATTGTCAAAAGTTCACGTTTGAGGAAAGTTCGGAATTTATTGTCATACATTTCTTTCTAGTTGGGCACGCACGATGGAACTCTACTTTTACCTTTTGATCTTACAAAGAAATATTTTTGGAGAGAGAGAGAAAGAGAAAGAGAGAGAGAGATAACTAACAAAGAATGAATGAAAGTTGAAAGGGATCTTAGGATTTCATTTTTCCATAAATCGCTGGGTCACGCTCGAAGTTCCGTTTCTTTCTTTCCTCTCTTTCTCATTTTGCGAAAGGTACTTTTAATCTTATTACTTATATCATCATCCCCTTAGTAACTTGCACTTTTCATTCATTATTTTTATTTTTAACGAGTTAACGTTAACCATCAAATCAAAAGAAAATTGAATTTCATCAAATTTGTTTAAAGCAACGATGAGTACAAATTCCTCTAATGGAATACAATTAATTTACTATATTTCTTTTTTTTTTATTAAAATTGTTTATAAAACAAAGATCATACTACACGATTGATAAAGAATGCAAATAATTGTTTTAAATGAAAACAAAACAAAACAAAATCAAATCCTCATGTCGTATAACTTTTCTAAACCATTAACTATGATCACACACACATATTATTTCACCTGTTCTATTTGAAAATATCTTCATTCCTATAAACTTAGTCCTTCTTTCATACAAAGGAAAATAAAGGTAGAGGCATGAGGAGGCATAGGGTCTTTTGGAAGCGTGCGCCCATCTTGGGAGGTCGCGAGAGTATACAGGTGGGTATACGCTTGCTCTCCTAAATATGTTATTAGTTCGGTCGTATAACTGCTTCATTTTGAGTGCATGGCCTGAAGGGAATCATCTGCCCTTAGTAAGGAAGAAAGAAAAGAAAGAAGTAAGGAAAGACTTCGTGAAAAACGAATGGTTAAAGAAGAAGAGTTAGAAAATATAGCCAAAGATAAAATGAGAGAAAAGATAAGCAAAATAACAAATAAAAGAAGGATAGGTAGTTTTTTGGGGAATAGACAGGACACGAAGAAGAAGAAGAAGTTAGTCCCTTCAAAAACCTACTACTACATACACATACGTGTATATATATAGATATGGTTGTGCCCTCCCAGAAGTTCTACCAGGGAGGGCTCCTAGATTGTTTAATCGTTACCCCCCTGACCTAATCAATACCATGGCGACCCTGTAATTTTGCCAAATTGCGGAAGATCGTTCTTCCTGCGGGACATTGGAAGACCCTAAGTCGACCAAATGTGTCCTGGTTCTTCTTTTTTCCTTCTATTTCTTTCTTTTTATCTTTTTTTGTTGTTGTTGTTGTTCATCGAAAACTTAGAAGAGACGGTTTGCAAGACTGGATTGGATTGGTTGGGGTTCTTAATTTTCGAATGCCGTAAAATTAGGCCAACCTTGATATATCTACTACTACTACTACTACTACTACTACTTCTTACGTGAATCTTATACCTAAAGTTATTAAATTTGATTTTATTTAACGTCTAGACTTTACGGTACTTTTCAATTTAACAAAATACCATGTATGTTACTTGTAATTATTTTATAATATCTGAAGTATATGTAATGTACAATAATTTTGTTTCTATTGAAAAAAAAATAATAATAATAATTCTCTTTTCTAAATATATATAATTAAAAAAGAAAAATGTGAAAAAAGATTGGAAAAAGTTTATACAAATTTTTGTAAGAACACCCCAACACCAATGATCGATCGTTTGGTTAAATACGTAATGACTTTATTTTTTAGAACCTACGAACAATTGGAAACCCTTTTTTTTTTTAAAAAAAAAGAAAAAAGAAAGTCTCAACCTTTACGTTGCAATGGCGTAGCAATATTAAAAGACAATTATCGCTTGTCTTATTCGAATCTAAAATGCATGCAAATTTCACGCTTTCAACATTATCGAAAAGATAATGATAATGATGATAATGATGATGCTGGTGATGATGACCGTATACAAAAGTCCCCTTTTTATTTTTTACCCGTACCACCCTGATTCTTCTTCCGGTCCCTACCCTATCTTTTTCATTCTTTCTTCCCTTACCAACTTCACAGACTAATATTCGAGAGAAACAAGGATAGAAGATAGATAGTCGATCGCACGATCAACTTTCTTACTTACCTTGCTTCCAGTTCAACCGTCGCGAGAATTTACGCTTATTTTTTTTTTTTTCTTTTTCTGTCCCTGTTCTTTTTTTTTCTTTTTTTTTTTTATTTGCGGTTTTTACGTTGCTTTGATTACAGAGGTACCTACATCACCGTCTTTAAAACTTCTTCTCCCCTCTTTCTCGTCCTTGAGCTTGACTTTATAACTAACCCTCCCCCCCTCTTCCTCCTGCCACTTTACTTTACTTCTCTTTCTCTTTCATCGTGCCTTTCATTCTTTTATCTAAATGAACGTTAATGGAGAAAAACACAGTGTTATTTTCGAAGGCTAATTTCTCAACTGCTGTAAAAAAACAATTTCATTTTTCCTTTTTCTTCTCTCTCTCTCTCTCTCTCTCTCTCTCTCTTTCTCTCTCTTTCATTTACTTTATTCTCTTTTTCATGGTTTCCGTTTCTGTTCACAGTCTCTTGGAAATACGTCGAACCATTTTATTACAATTTTTTCTTTATCTTTTTTTTTCTTTATTGTTAGTTTTTCTCTTTTTCAATCCTTTTTTTTTTTTTTTTAATATACTTTAATATACTTTAGTACAATAGTTTAAAATGGGTTTTTTTTTCCTTTTCTTGAAAACTCTCACGTTTAGGAGTAATTCGAGTTAAAAACGATGGAAGAAGAAAAGAGATGATTTATTTTTGCAATAGTTCGTAATAATTGTCGAGGATAAATAAAATATTGCGGTTAATTAAAAGGAAGGATTAATCGTTTAGGGATCATGGCAGGGGTATGAGGGAGGGGAGCTCATGAGGGAAGGGGAAATAGGGTAGTTTAGTTATATGGATATTTTTCAAAGTTTCGACGTCTTGGGTGGTACGAATATCTGGATGTTTTATCCTTGGTATATAAAGAATTTCGATCTGTGCGATAGTCGTTCGAACGGGCACGCTTTAACGATTCCTCTTGAAAAAAAAAAAAAAACAAACAAAAAAAAAAGAAATTAAACTCAAAGAAGGAGCGTTTAAGAGAGAGAGAGAGAGAGAGAGAGAGAGAGAGATGGAAAGCGTAAAGTCCATTTCCATATACCGTGAATTCGAATCCTTCGTGAACTTTGAAATTGCTCGGAACCACGCACAGGACCACACACACACACACACACATACATACATACATACATACACACAGGATGGAGAATCTTTGCTCAACTCTATATTTATAATTTTTTATCTGCTTGTTATAATATTATCTTGTAAAAAAATTTGCAATCGGTTTTTATTCGATGAAATATCAAAAAAAAATGAACGAATGAAAGAAAAAAGTATACATAAAAGTATACATCTTTTTTTGTTTGTTAAATATTTAATTAAAATGTATTGCTTACAAATTGTAACATTAAATAATAACGCAATGTAGGATGAATTAAACAACGTTTAATTTGCATAAAATAATTAATTACTTATTTTATTTAAAAAAAAAATGCAAAAAGAAAATATCACTCGTGCGTACCTTTTATTGTTTTTTGTTTTCTTATTCGGTCATTCATAAAGTAAGATACGAATATAGGATAGTGCGCGTGTGTTCTAACAAATCTCTAATTAGTTAATAAAAAAGAAAGAAAGAGAGAAAGAAAGAAAGAAAGAAAAAAAAACAGGAAATCAAGGCGTTATCAAGAAGTTCTTACGCAAGTAATCAAAGTTCCTCGCCTTCTCCTCTCATCGTATTTTTAATCTCGTCTTTTATTTTTATTTTTCTTCTTCTTCTTCTTCTTTATTTTCTATCACCATCTCTCTGTCCGTCTTTTATTTTATGGAGCTCTTACGGATCCTTTAAGACGACGGACCAATGGAATCCAAGAAAAGTAGCCATGGGGAGCATCTGCTGCTGCTTGCTGCTTGCTGCTGCTGTTGCTGTTTCTCCTGTAGGCACTTACCCAGAAATTTGTCGTGAGTGAGCTCAACTCGTTCGCTCGTGCCACGTTCAAGAATGACGTTGCAAAATCTTCGATCGAAACCGAACGGTAGCTCTTACGTATTACTTTAATCAGCCTACCAACGAAATAAAAAGTAAAACAGGATGACCGAGAGAAAAAGAAAAAGAAAAAGAAAAAAAAATAACAAAAAGATAAAAGAAGTAAAAGGAAGAAGTGAAGAAAGAAGAAGAAGAAGAGAAGAAGAAGAGGAGGAAGAGGAGGAAGAGGAGGAGGAAGAGGAGGAAGAGGAGGAGGAGGAGGAGGATACAGAAGAATAAAAATAAGAAGAAGAAGCTGCTAAAGCAAAGGCAACAGAAGCAAGCAAGCAGCAGGTGCTGTTCGAAGAGGCAATCACAAATACACTAACACACTAATAATAAAACTACTCACTAAGACTTTCTCTTCTTCTTCGTCTCGATGACACGTTTGGTGTCTCCTTTAAAAAAGAGATGAAACAAGAAGAGTAAAGGAAAAGTAAAGAATCTTTAGCGACTGCAGCACAACGCGTGCGTGCATGCGTGCGTGCGTTTGTGCGTGCGTTCGTGCGTGCGTGCGTGCGTTCGTGCGTGCGTGCGTTCGTGCGTGCTGTGGCCAATGTTCGATCTTGAAACGCTTGACATATTTATTAACTCGGACTTCTTATCGACAGAAATCGTTTCTTTTTATTTTCTTTTTTTTTTCTTATTTTGTACTCTTGCAAAAGATTCAAACAACACAAATGTATATATGTTTAATATGGAAAGATAGAAAAGGAAAATTATTACGATTTTATAATACATTTTTTGATATGAACTGTCACGAGTATTAGAGGACCACCCAGGTTGATTAAAAAATAAGAAAAGGATTATTTAATAAATAAAAATATTATACTACATGGTTAGGTATATCCCTGGATTCACGTACTTAAGAAAAAGAAACAAAAAAAAGGGATAGGAAGAATCATATTATTAAAAGTTTTATCGGCGCCTGTTTTACTTGTTGGTGGTTTATCCTGCCAAAGGAATAACCGAGAAGCGCTAATTGCAAGCCTCTTTTGCGAAAAGTCGGCACGCACGTAATCACCTACGTTACACACATGCGAAAAAGGATAAACGCAAAAACGGAGAGAAAGAAAAACATTGGCGATGTGTATGCCTCGTTAAAAGGCGGCTTCCTAAGGCGGTCTCGCCCGTTATTTCCGTGTATTTACCAAAATGAAAAATTCCGATACAACAACAAAATCTTTACCGAAAGAGTAAACATAAGAAAAAAAAAAAAAAAAAAAAAAAAAAATAAGAAAAAAAGAAATCACAGAATTTTTACGATACTCCTCTATCTTCCTTATATCTTTTTCATTTATTTTTCTAAGTTATAGACAAATAATTATAATTTAACATAAAAATATGCTATGGAAAAAATATTGATATATTTAAAAAAAAAAAAAAAAATGTATGTTTAAAGAGAAATGAAAATTTCTATCAAAATAATTTAGCCGAAAGAACAAGTAACAAAGTGATTTTTACGATACTCCTATCTTCCTAATATCTTTTTCATTCATTTACTAAATTATAGTAAAATTCTTTTCAATGGTCAAGAATATACGCAAAGAAAAAACATCATAATAATCCTACTATAAAATATATAATATTTACCTTGGTTAAAAATAAAATCGAATTTTTCTAATATTTACATATAGATTAACAGTAGATTACTACCAACCTTTCCTCTAATCCTCTTATTTAAACCAATTCTAATATCTCTTTTGAATTCGCATGAGTTATCCTAACTGTAATCTTTATTTTTTTAATCTACTGTTACTTATATTTTTTTTTTCGACGTGTTCGAACGGCGACAGAGGCTTCTTAACATTTATAAAAACATTCCAAAACACGTAAATACCGTCGAGTGGGATGAAGAAGAAGAAAAAGAAGAAGAAGAAGAAGCTGTCTGCTGTAGGTCCGAAAGTTTAGGTCGAATGAAATCCCAAAAGACTTAGAAAACGACCGTAAGAAGAATCCTGGCACCAAAAGTTCTTCTCTTTCTAGCATACAAACCCCCACACACATACATATACTCTCTCTTTCTCTTTTTCGGCTAACATCAACTATTATGCTTTGGGACAAATCTTAAAGGCGTCTCCTGTTGGGTGGAGACGACAACGACGATGACGACGACGAGGGACTTCTTTTACGTCGTGCTCCTCCTCTTACGACGAGGACCTCTTTCGAACAGGAGCATACTTCCTTTCCTTTCCTTTCCTTTCCTTTCCTTTCCACTCTTTGTTTCATACCGACCGAAAAACAAGATTCAACCTTTTTCTGTACTCTTAAGAACACGTTTTGCTAATAAAGAGAAACAAAAATAAACATACGTAAAAAAAAAAATAAAGTTAAAGCTTCTGCGTAAAAAAACGAATGTAAGTCGAAAACGAGTAAATTAATGATCGATTTCATCACTACTGATCACGAACAAAACAAGTAATACAAAAAAAAGTGCATTTATTAATTGCATTATTAATTAAATGAATTTAATCGATGAGACAAGAAAACCTATTCTGAAGTAATAATAAAACATACAATACAATATACAATTTTCATGTGTAACTCCTAAAAAGGAATTACTCATGCGCTCGTCTATAATTTATTTAATTAATTACAACCAGTAACTCGTGCCGATTAGGATCTTTCATCCTCGGCATGATTGAGCACCGGAGGGACTTGAAATTTTTTGACTCACTCGTTACCAACCATTATATAACGTATATGTGAAATTTTAAAATTAAAATAACGTATATACATAATATGAACAGTTGGCATTAGAAGTTCTGCGGTGGCTCCAAAACACTCCTACTTCGTAGAAAGTATTGCAGTCTGATGATCAGAGAGTTCCTCGAAGAAGATCCATCGGAGATCCATCGGAGATTTCATTCAACATCTTTGAAAGGAAGAGAATCCATGGTTATATCTGTAAATTAAAAAAGAACAAAACGATAAGTTTATCTGGAATATTATCCAAAATCATAGAATATAAAATCGAATAAAAGGTAAATAAAAATGAATACTTACCATGCATTCCAATGGGACGAAGCTCAATGGCATCATGGTGATGCACACCTCGCGTGAATCTAATAACGCGGTATAAACGAAAATAAGAAACTATAGATGAGTTTCTTATCGCGAAACCGAAATTTTATTATACGACGAACAACACTGACTTTAATTCGCGTTTGATTTTAATTTATTACTCGCCCGATCACTGATTCTACAACTAATTCAAAGACTGCATTGCACGCAGTCAAATGCAAGAACAGAAATTTCACTCCCGGTCACTTCACATAGGCCATTCGGTCTAAGACACCGACTCGTAGTAATGCAATTGCTTCGCGCACGATTGCAATCTGAAACAGAAATAAAAAACAATACTATTAATATCATTACTATTANTCGAATAAAATGTAAATAAAAATGAATACTTACAATGCATTTCAATGAGATGCAGCTCTATTGCACCATGGTAATGCACCTCGCGTGAATCTAAAAACGCGGTATAAACGAAAATAAGAAACTATAGATGAGTTTCTTATCACGAAACCGAAATTTTATTATACGACGAACAACACTGATTCTAATTCGCGTTTGATTTTAATTTATTACTCGCCTGATCACTGATTCTACAACTAATTCAAAGACTGCATTGCACGCAGTCAAATGCGAGAACAAAAATTTCACTCCCGGTCACTTCACATGGGTCATTCGGTCTAAGACACCGACTCGTAGTAATGCAATTGCTTCGCGCACGATTGCAATCTGAAACAGAAATAAAAAACAATACCATTAATATCATTACTAGTACAGAAAAGCATTAAAATTTTTGAGGAATTATTTAATACAAAAATATACTCACTTTAAATGTTTATCGACGAATGCACGATGGGTCTCCTACCCTTAGGATGACGATGGGCACATGTTTAAACCGAATAGAAGAAACTTGCGAGTTTCTTAACAGAGCAAACGAAACTTTAGCATGTGACGATCAACATTGACTTTAATTCGCGTTTGATTTTAATTTATTACTCGTCCAATCACTGATTCTACAACTAATTCCAAGACTGCATTGCACGCAGTCAATTAAAACAAACAATTTTAAATATTCACTGATGCACTGACTTTAATAAGCGAACAGTCTGTACGACTATTTTTAGATAAAAATCAGACTTTACTCGAAGAAACTCTAATATAATTACTGCATTCGTCTCAATTAATTTAATACATATAATTCTCAAAAATAGTTCACGAAATGCGACGAAGTTGAAATTAACAAACGAGAGTGCTTCTAATCCGTGATTTTAATTATAATTAAACGATAAAACACTTCCGTGCATTGCTTCACGCACGATTGCAATCTGAAACAGAAATAAAAAACAATACTATTAATATCATTACTATTATAGAAAAGCATTAAAATTTTTGAGAAATTATTTAATAAAAAAATATACTCACTTTAAATGTTTGTCGACGAATGCAGGATGGGTCTCCTACCCTTAGGATGACGATGAGCACACGTTTAAACCGAATAAAAGAAACTTGCGAGTTTCTTAACCGAGCAAACGAAACTTTAACATGCGACGAACAACACTGAATCTACACGTATGATTGCAATGATTTTCTGAAACAGAAAAAGAAAAAGAACAATTAAGATCATTGTTGTAATAAAAACCTATTGAAATTATCATAAAAATGTATCATAGGAAAATATACTAACTTTTAATCTTCATGGATGATTGCAGGATGGGTATCCTACCCTTAGGATGACGATGTATAAAATAAAATTAAATAAAAAGTCTGAAATGCTGAAACATACTAAAGACTATATTACAATATTTCCTGTAAATCATTTCTGAAGGCAGTGCACACATTAAAACCATTGAATATTTTATCAAAAATATTCAATGGTAAATAGAAAGAAATAATTTAAATAATATATGAGAATTGACGTAATTAAAAGTTAAAGTTATTAAATATTTATGAAATTGATCAAAGTATGCAACTATTTGCTTGCAATATTACATATTAAGTATGTAATGTTAGTAAAAATATTCATTAAGAATCTTTAAAGTTGTCTAAATAAAACAGTAATTGTACTAAGCAAACTTAATAAAGAGTAACATAAAAAATAAACCAATTTTTATATCATTCTATGCAATAAAAAGCTTTTTAAGCTATTAAAATCAAAACGATAACGTTAGAAATAAAATAATTAAATAATTGAATACGCCAAATTTTCGTTGATGTTGTCTCGTTGAAGGATAGACGACGAAAGAGATACGTTACTACGAGTAACCTTSGTAGAGGARACCTTGGGAGTGTCGAACGYTCGGYTATTATACCTATGTTATCGGCTGTTTACGTTTTGTCGTCGACTCGAGAAATACTTGGAAATATAAATACACATTTATAATAGCCAATATATCGGGTGTTTTGTTTTATTATTATTTCTCTCTCACTCTCTGTCTCGTTCCTTGTCACTCTCTCATTCTTTCTGTAGTATTTCTATATGCCAGATATACTTAAATAAAAAGAAATGCTTACCTCATAGAGATTTACCTTTAGAATGAAACATTGTTATTTATGAAAATACTTTCTTACAATTTTTTATATATGATTTTTTAAATGTTGAGCATTTATTTTTTTTATTTTTCTTATATATAATAATATTTTTTATAAAGAAAATTTAATATTATAACATTATAATCTTTTATAACGAATATATAATATTCGTATTAAAAAGTATTTATTGTCTTGTTTGTTCGAACTCTTTCCTTCTTTCTCTCTGTTATACTTGTTCTATGAGATCTCTTTTTCTTTTAACTTGTTTCATAAAATTTTATCGTCACCATCGTTTAAGAAATTTCATTTGAAAAACTGATCGTTAACTAGCATTTTGCACCTGCTCGTTAAATGCGAATACCAATTATCGCACGATGATCGGATTCAATAGTTAATCATTTTTTTCTTTTTCTATAAATTTATGTATAAAGTATAATATTGTACTCGTCGTCTAAAGTTATTCCAATTTTTTAACAAAAATATATCTTAAAATGATTGGCAAACAATTTTATTACACACAATTTAAATTCCATAATAATTTATATTTATAATACAAGAATATCACGACATTTTACAACATGTATACATACATTTATTACTACACCTTCATTATCTTGTTTCTTTTATGTCAAACGAGAAAAAGAAGAAGAACAAGAAAAAAATAAAAAAAAAATAAAAAAGAGGAAATCATTAACTTTTAAAGTAATCATTAATATCCCGTAACAATTTAACACGAACAAATTGGAAAATTGTTCGTATCGCGATGAAATTTAGAGTTGATTATTAAATGAAGTGGTTTTCAATTAATTAAAACCAATTCACATATATACATGCAACAAGTATACAGTACATTAATTTCTTTTTCTTTCCTTCTTCGTATGTCCTTACTATAGAAGGAAGATTGTCGGTTTTGTAGAAGGTGGGGCCCCATGTCGATTGAGTATAACGATCGAAACAAATCAGGAAGCAGAAGACAGTTCTCGTTATTCGATTCCTTTTAAATACGACACGAGTGTATGTGTTGTGCCCACGTTTAAGTCCTCTCCCCCGTTGGTTTAAAATGATCATCAGATACGCTTTTATAGAATCTCAAGTAGCCACGTGGCATGGGTTGCCCTTAGAAGGGCTAACGAGTCACGATTCTTACCTTAGCACAATTTCACGACTCCTGCTTGCCTTTCGTTAACCGGTTACTTCTTTGCTGAACGATAAAGGACCAAAGTACCATGTCTACCATCTCACCCTACCTTCACCTTACCCCACCCAACCCCGTTCAACTCATCCACCTCCTCTTTACCCTTCTCTTTTTCTCTCCTCGTTTTCATGGTTCGTAACAAGCGTATTGCTCGAAGGTATCGAAACGAGGGTTCGAAAGAGAAGAAATTTTCGACCTTTCGATTATTCAAAAGATTTCCACTAGCCACAAATTACTGTCGAGTAATCCTTAACACGCAAATAACGTAACGTGTTTCAACTACCATCTCGAATTTGCATGTTACAGAACGAAAATCGTTCTCTCCTTCGAGCTAATGTTTTCTTTCTTTTCTTTTTTCACGTATTTTATTTTTTTTCCCCCCCTTTTTGTTTCATGTCTTTTTATTATTTTATCACAAACACGATTAATATTGTTCTTATCATTTTTCTACAATTAATATGTAGAATAAATTTGACCTCGTTAATATTTTCTAATAATCGTGGTAAATATAAAATATTATATAATTAAATTAATAAATTAAGAAAATATGTTATGCATCATGTATAGATATGATATATGTAAATGAAAAATATAAAAGAAAGAGATATTTATCTCTGGATTTATAGTGTTAGATGATTAATGAAATGGTAGTGTAGAAAGTAAAGTAATATTTAAAGAAAGAAAAGTTTCTTTTTGTAGCTACAACGAAAAGGAAAACTGTGTCACGAGACGAATAGAAAGAGAAAGTAAAGAAGACCACCCTCGTTGAGTTTAAATGTGCTCTTCTTTAAGATTCTCTTTGTCGGTAGCTTCTGCGCAAAACCTCAGAAAATGCTACCTGCAAACTACCAAGTCGTTTGACACGACCTAGTGGCCTATTTAATACAAATTACACGCTTCACAAATGGAAAGATGTCGTGGTCATTGAATCACGCTGAGAATTTTATTATTAAATCTGACACATTGAATGAGATCAAAATATCAATGGGTATGGTAAAAGAATTATGATTTGTACTAATGGTTATACCATTTACATATGTAAATCATTTTCTTTTTTTTCTTTTTTTTTTTTCATAGAAATTCGAATAGGATCCAACATTTAATTTATGAAAAAGATTCTACGTACATTTCTTGGAAATTGACTTTTCAAATTAATTTATCGAATTATTTATTTTATTGTTTATTTATTGATTAATATTTATTGAAACTAATTTTAGTTATATTACTCCCTTGCCAATTTAAAAAATATTACTTTAATATAAACTCTCTTTTGAAGTTTCGATTATTGATATGTATTAATATTAACAAAAATATTTCAAATGTAATATTAAGAAAAATATTTCTAAATAATTCGTAATCGTTCATTTTTGGTGTCAGTTCATATTAATATAACAAAGGACATTTTTTTTTCAATAAGATAATATCAATGGTATGACTTTGAATAATGAAAAGTTTTCCAAAAATTAATGACTACATTTTTAGGACTACATTTTATCTTTCCATTGGTTGAAAATTTGAATGTAAAAAAAGAGAAGATGATCCATCCCTTCGAAGGACCAGACGACAGATCGTTACCTTTTTATCTTTCTCTCTCTCTCTCTCTCTCTCTCTCTTGCCTTCTCTCTTGACGAGTCCAAAACCAAAATAATTATGTACCACATATTTGACAGTCTAGACAGATCTACTAAAAGAAAAGAGGATGGGCACCATGGTAAACGTCTAAATGCGTCTGTTGTCATAAAAAAAACGCTTGTCAAATTTCATCTTTTCATTCATCCACGAATAATCTCTTTATAAGTCTATAATTACTTAATTACTGTTTCGAGTTCCTTTTTGAAAAAGATAACGTAAACATTCACATATCAATTTTAAAACCTTATTTTAAACCTATTGTAACTGTTCCTTCTTATTTGAAGTTCATTGATCTATGAAAAGATTTACTTAAGTTTCATTTGTAGAAAATTTTGTGAGAAACAAACTGTAAACTATTATAAGTTTCTTAACATAATACTTATTATATTTAACATTGATAAAAACAACTATTACTTTTCTAATCAATTCCTAATACATTAATGATGAAAAACAAAAAAAATTCTACGAAATATGTTTAATTATGTCAAAATAATGTAGGTCAACTGTACAAGATGGTAATTAATCCGACGTAACATAACACGAAACTAAGATATTAAATTTCAAAGGTAAGTATATATCTTTCTCTCTCTTTTCCTTTTTAAGAGATCTCTTTGAATAAAAAGAAGTAGAAGAAGAAGAAGAAGAAGAAGAAGAAGAAGAAGTAGAAAAAGAAGAGATTTCAAATGATGCTTTCACTTTTCTAAGCTTGTCTATCGCTCGAAGGAACTCGATAACCCCCTTTACAAATCCATCATCTCCCACCTTTCCATTTTCTCTCTCACTCTCTTATCTTTTTGTATTTCGTTCGTAAAAAAAAAAAAAAAAAAAAAACAGAGAGGATTTTGGAAAAATATTGGAGCACATACACACATACATATATGCCTTCTTCTCGTCGAGCTGAAAAGTAACGAGGATAAATATTTACTCGAACGAGCAAGTACCAAAATACTAATACTAATTCATTTGAAGATAAATAGAACGGTGTTAGGATATAGAAATCTTACACCAAAAGTGTAAGTAACCGGGGTGGTGGTACTACTACAAACTACCTGCCCTAATTCCTTTCTCAATGTACGTTTTACCCTTCAATGCAATATTTCAACTTCCTACCCTTTACCATACCCTTTTTTCTTTCTTTCATTCTTTCTTTCTTTCTATCCTTCTTACCTCATAGACCATTCTCGTACAGGAAACACGCACGCAGACGGCGTTTTACCTAATACCACTCGATTAGGGTTTAAGAAAACTTTCTTCCCTTTCGGCTATTCATTGAAATTCGGTACAATAAGAATAACCTGGCTATTCACGATCACTAAACTTAACCGGTTGGCCAACACGTTTCTAACGATTGAGACCAGGTAGAACTACTAATCTTTCTAGACTGTCTAATAAAACTCTAAGAAAGATGAACTTTATTCTTTCAATGTTGGTTAAACACTTTTTAAGTGACGTTTTCTTTCAAATAGTATATATATCGTATATTTTATTCGTATATATTACAATTAATTATATTAACATATTCGCGACCGGCATATTTTTTCCTTTTTTAATACTGAGTATCCGCAAAAATTATTAATTATTTAAATTTATATTTAAATAATAAAATATATTTATTTAATATAATATAATATTATATTATATATGTATATTTAATATAATAATACTAATAATTATATTTTATTATATATATATATATATATATATATATATATAATTAAATTATTATATATATAATTATTATATATTATTATTATATATATAATTAAATATTAAAAAAATTTATTTATATTAAATTTTTTTAATTTAAAATGATTATATATATTAATATAAATTAAATATTTTTTTAAATTATTAATATAATTATATTATATTCCTATATATATTACAATTAATTATTATTTATATTACTTTAAAGATTGCATCGTTCAATATTTGAATCCAACATTTTGTAGAATATTTCTTATCGAAATTAAAATAATAATTTAAAGTATTAGTAATAGTTATTAGTATTTAAAAAAAAAAAAGAAAATCATTTTTACGAGAGAAAATATTAAAACTTAAAATATCCATTCTTCGAAGTTACCTGAACGTTTCTTCCGTAAAACGAAGACGTATCGTGACCATGTTCATTGTTCTCTGGCACGCGAAACTGATTCTTCCGTGGCGGCTGCAAAGTTAAAGAGAGAGAGAGATGTGCTGATTCAAGATGCTTTCTTTCTTTCTCTCTCTCTCTCTCGCTCTCTTTTACTCTTATTGCTACAGGGCGATTGTTCCGCGTTATGGGTGGCGAGCCGCTGAAATAATACCCTCGCTCTAACGAAATGCTTTTCAAAGAGACCAACATCTCTCACGAGACCTACCCTAACGAAAAACTTTTTCTAAAGAAACTTTAAGATATCATTCTCAAACTTATTATACATAGTCCACAAATTTCTATCTCATTTATAATAATTAATACAAATTGTTGAATTGCAATATCAATAAATCTATCGTCAATTATTTCTTATATTTAAATAAATTCTAGTTTTTTCTTTTGTTCCAATATGTATGAAAAATGCGATTAAAAAAAAAAAAAAATTCTAAATCTATTGAAACATTCAACTTTACAATTAAATTCATTCACATTGAACTCATTGAACAACAATATCTCATCGAAATAAATAATTATGATAAAAAAAAAAAATAAAAAAAATTAATTAAAAGCTACCCCACATGGTCAAATGGAAAAGAAGATCGATAAGTTTCTAAGATCTTTGTTCATTCCATTCAAGATCATAGGATCGATCCTAAGATCAATTCTTCTCGTGCAAAAAAGTGGAACGAATTCAGTGGTTTGCAAAGGAAGAAAGAAAGAAAGAAAGAAAGAAAGAAAGAAAGAAAGAGAGAGAGAGAGAGAGACAGAGACAGAGATAGAAGGGGCCCTCTTCTCTTAATTACGACGCCTTGCGAACTCTATTTCTTGACTACCGTTTAGCGCTGCCGGGCTTATAAGTCATGGGCATCTATAAATTCAGTTCGAAGAAAGACAAAGAGATTGGGGAAAAAAGAAAAGAGAAGGAAACAACAACAAAAATTCAGAAAGGAAAGAAAGAAAGAAAGATAGATAGATGGATAGAATTGAACGTAAGCCAAAGAAAGGAAGAAAGAAAGGAAGGAAGGAAGGTGAAAGAGAAAGAGAAATAGAGAGAGAGAGAGAGAGAGAGAGAGAGAGAGAGAGAGAGAGAGAGAGAGATAGCCTTAATACCGTGGCAAAATCAATTTACCGTGGGTGGCTGCTATACATATCGAAGCTCGTGCTGTAATTAAATTGTTACTTCGGGCGGACCGCACGCCAATCGACATGGGCGGCCACTGAACACCCACACGTATATCTCATCATACACTATCTTTCTCTTTCTCTCTCTCTCTCTCTCTCTTTATCTCTTTTTCTCATTTATTCTCTCCTTCCTTCCATCCTTCTCTATCTTTCTTTCTTTCTTTCCTTCTTACTTTCTTTCTTTCTATCTATCATTTCTCCATTCTCTCATACACACTCTCTTTCTAATGTATTTACGATCCTTTTATACAAAAGCGTGTCCTCTATTAATAACCGGACGTATTAATGAATCCACCAAAGGTATCTTCTCATCCTCGAGACTTTCTTCTTTCTTTCCTATGCATGTAACAAGTCACGTGGGCGGAAACGTTCGTAGGCGCCCTGGCCAAACAGCAACTTCAAATATTCGAAAAGATTCTTCTCTAACCCTTTCCCCAACCCACTATCTTCCTCATCATCATCATCATCATTATTATCTTCATCCTTGTCTTGAAATTCCTATGATTTTGATCCACTTCTCATATGTATTCTCTCTCTCTTTTTTTTTTTAATATTATCCATGGTGGTTTTGATTCGTTCATCGATAATTATTAGAAGAGCTCCCCTCCACCACCCACTCCCCTCCTCATAAGATTAGAAATCAACGGGAGATCGATATTATAATTTTGATGGCAATGAAAATGATTATTATATATATTTGATTCCTCATCGATACTAATCGATTCGTTGATTATTATTTCTCTCTTTTTATTTTTTTTTTAATTATCCTACAAGGTAGCTCGTGATATTTAAATGTTCGCGGTTATTGGAAGCATATTCTATTTAATCGATGGTTGGTTGTTCCTTTTTTTTTTTTTTTTGTTTCTTTTAAATCACTATATGCGTACGTAATAACATTGGATGAAAAAAGAAAATGAAAAAAAAAAAAAAAAATAAAACGAAGTTCTTGACTATTAATCAACGTTGGATAGATGTTGCACGATAATTTATTGATTTCACGGTATTACGAATGGAAGATTACATCGTCCAGTTAAGAGCCCACGTTTTCGGCCTTAGGCCGATCTTATCGAGCGTCGAATCATCGTGGGCGTTTGAATCTTACATATGGTCTTCTTCTTCTTCTTCTTCTTCTTCTCTTACCTTTCTTACCTTGCATCAAATACCATACCATACCATATCACGTATTTTCTTCATCTTCATCTTCTTCATCTTCTTCTTCTTCTTCTTCTTATTTTTTGTTTTCTTATTTTTTTTTTTTCTATTTATGACTTAGGATAGAAATAGATTTAGAATCAAAAAGAAAAAAGAAAAAAGATCAAAACGAGATATTTGTATATTTTTTCTTTTTCTTTCGTAAGAAATATAAGTAAGAATTTGTTGTCTTATTAATAATTCGATCGTATCTACCTTTTTAAAAAAAAAGAAAATAAAAAAAAAACGGGTTCACGCATTTTATTTTTTGTTTTATCTTATCTTAGATTTCGAAAGGAATCTTCCTGACTCGATGAAAGCAACTTTTTCAAAGATCTCAGCCTCGAACACCTCTTAGATGATTGAAAAGAAAAGAGAAAAAAAAACAAAAATGATTCGAAAGATTCGAGTGACGTTTGTTTGATCTGGCTATTATGTAAATGGATGTGGTAGTTCTTGTTTAAGTTGATCCTTAGTAAAACTTGATGATGGTTCTGATGCATTATCTGATTTTACGATCTTTTCTTAATCAAATTCCCTCGTCAAATCATTTTTTTCTTCTTCATTTATTTAAATGTATTACTTAAATATTATACTTTAACAATTTCTAAATTTTTTTAATAGTAAACATAAATGATGTGTGTTTGATATTTAAATTATCCTTTTAAATTTTACTTTAATACAATTTATTTTATTTTAAGGGTTGGAATGATTATTACAAAAATGCAATTATATTAATATATATTATAATTATATATTTTTATATAGATATATATTTTATTATTATATTAATATATAATAATAATATATAATATAAATAATAAATATATACATATATTTAATATACATTTGTATATTATAATTTATAATCATGCTCCGGGATGGGAACAATGGCGGGATTTGGTATTTGCGACAATGAACTTTCGAGTTCCTAATGCCAATTAATATTAATAATAATAATAATAATATATTTTATATTATATAATATATATTATACTAATAATATTTATATTTAATATAATTTAATATAATATATTATATAAAATAATACAATATATATTAAATAATTAATAATAATAATATATATTAAAAAATTTAAATTAATTTTTAAAATAAAGTTAAATTTATTTAATTAAATTAAAAATTATTAAAAATAATAATAAATATAAAATAATAAATATAAATAAAATATATAATATATAATATAAAATATATTATAATATATTATATTAAATAATGTATCTTATATATATTATTATATATATTTTTTTATTATATTATATATTATATATATTTTATTTACATTATATATAAATAAAACTGTTTATAATTTTATTTTCCTTTTTTTTAATGCCTCGTTAAATTTAATTATAAACTTGAACAAAAAAAAAAACAAACAAAAAAATTGTCTTTTCAGATATTTCTTTATATAGGTATATTTTTGTTTTATTTTTTGTTTTATTTTGAAGGGTTGGAAGGATTACGAAGAAATGAATAGTTATCTTGTAAGTGTACGCAAGTAGAAACGAGTGCTCACGCTCATGTAACAACAGACTTCGGGCTTGGCAATTAAGCTTCCCATCGGTGCAACTTGAAAGCCCGCAGATGCTGACCAGGGTGCAATTTCGTCCCCGGCTGGACAAATAATTGGCAATAATGAAAGAAGGAGCAAGGCCAGTGAAACGACAGATGACATCGAGGCGGATAAGACAAATTGGACGTTGCGAGTGTTCCTATCTCTCTCTCTCTTTCTCTCAAAGAATAGTGCATAACAAAAATGACAAAGTGGAGAATTAAAAACAAAAACAAAAAAAGAAAACAAAAAAAAAAGCAAAAAGAAATCTTTCAAATCTTTCATTTCGATGACGTTGCACGTATGATTTAAATCTTACGAATATAATGAACTCTTATGTGTGATCTTCATTACATATATTCGTAACTTACGAAGGAATTATAATACTTCTGTTTTTCAAAGAGAGAGAGAGAGAGAGAGAGAGAGAGAGAAGGAGAGAAATATACTAAGAATTAGATCACTTGATTTAAATTGATAGATTTAACAAAATAATAGATTCAAATTAAAATTGACGTATATACGCGACGAGAAAGAAAAAGAATCCCGCACCCCCCCAAAAAAAATGTACAAATTATAATGACACGTTACTTTAGAAATAAGATTATCCTCCTTGTTAGTTTATTGCAATATAACTAATCAAAACCAATGAGAACAACTAAACGATCATCTTGCAATGGAATACAAAGAAGAACGTATTTTTACATTACGTCATTTCCGATGTGCAATTTTTTTTCTTTTTCTATTATTTATAAAACACCCTCTGTGCACTGTGTATTATTTAAATAATAAAATTATTTTCGTAATATAAAATCGAATAGAGAGAGAGAGAGAGAGAGAGAGAGAGAGAGAGAGAGTCGTGGTAGATAAATTATAAAAAGGGTTGTTGATGTACGTGCCAATCGTGAGGGGTCTTTAAAATGCAAAGTAACTTATAAAAGAAAATTACAAAAATAAAAAAATAAAAATAAATAAATAAATAAAAGTAGAGAGCCCTTGAAGAGGAGGAGGAGGAGGATGGTTGGTTGGTTGGTTGGTTGGTTGGTTGGTTGGTTGGTTGGTTGGTTGGTTGGTGAGTAGCAGTCAAACAGCATCTGTCCACCTGCCGAAGAAGGTAATAAAATGGTAAATGTGCGGACAGTATAGTGTACACCATGGAACGTAAAACTACGTTCGCGTATACCATTAATGCTTGCAGAAGTAATTAAGTCAGACGACACGAAATCTCCTCGGGACACATCGTTCCTTTCTCTCTCTCTCTCTCTCTCTCTCTCTCTATCTCTCTGTCTCTCTCTTATTCGCGAGTAATTTCGGTCGTACGTCTCGAGGAACGAATCTCATCCGGTTCGGTAACTTTAATTATTTATTATTGTACTCTCGAGCATGTGTTCGTACGTACAAGAAGAAAACGGTATTACGATCATTACTAACACAGATAAATTGTTATTTTGTTATTGTTGTTATTGTGTTTTAACCCTTTTCTTCGATGGATATTAATCGAGAACTGGGATCGGCTTCGAAACCATTTCAAACTCAATTTCGATTGCTGTCAGCACACGCCTCTGGCACGATTTAATATTACGAGTTTCCCCTCGACTACAGGAAAATGATATTGGTTTGTAAATATTTTGAGAATATTTTCTTTTTTGTTTTTTTTTTTTTTAATCAATTCAATTTCATTTTTTTTCTTTTTCTTTTTTTTTTTTTTTAGTTGAGATAATTATAATCTTTCAAAATTTTCAAATCAATCGTTTATTTTATTTTACATTATGTAAATATATGCAAATATAATGATAATATATAATATATAATAATATAATATTGAAAATATGTAATTATATATTATATAATATAATAATAATATATAATAATATATAATGTTATAACAAAAATTTGTTTTTAGAATGCTGCGTTGTAGGAGGATTTTTTTTTTTACAATATATGATTTGTATTTAGAAAATGCCATGTTGTAGTAGTGCTATCTGTATATAAAAATATATTTCTGAAGGGGAAAGTTGAGATTGAAAGAGAAGGAAAAGTATTTTACATTTTTACACGTAAGTTAAGCACAATTTTTCTGTACAAATGATAATACGAAAAATATATTCCAGATATAGGATCGATATTTTTCTCTTATCGAAACGAATTGGATTGCTAATATATTTTTTTTTTTTTTTATACATTCGAATCACCTTTCTGTTTCTCTCGGTTGATCTTTCTTTGTGTTCAAGATAATCCGACAAGAAGAAGTGCACATTTCTGGTTTTTTTTTTTTTTATTTTTTTATTTTTTTATCTCTTTCTCTTTCTTTCACTTTTTTCTTTTTCACTCATGACTTCGATAAAATGGTACTATACGATTGAGAACGATTGTCTCGCGATTTTATTTCGCTCTTAATAATATCCGAGACTCTCGAGTATTCTCGAAACTCAATTGCATTCTTATCTCGACTTTGCTCGCACCAATGTCAGATCAATTTTTTCATTTCTTTATTATTTTTCTCTTGAACCAAGTTAAGTAGCTACGCAATGTACTTTCTCGTAAATGTGAACGAAACAATAAGTTAAAACGAATCGTATTTGTATTTTTTTTTTTTTTTTTTTATATTGGTGTTACGTTGTTTGTCCGCAATGGACTCCTAAACTACTGAACTGATTTTTTTTAATTTTTTTCACTTTTACGAAATATTATTATTATCAATAAATTAAATGATTATATTTTGCAATCGAAATATCGATAACAAACAACGTACACAAATTTAATCGTAGAAGAAAAAAAAATTTATTTACAATTTTTTTTTTTT
>NW_015149140.1:93980-105571 GCF_001465965.1 Polistes dominula
TCCTCCTCACCTTTTTTTCTACGTAAGGGCGACTGTCGATTGTTTTAATGGCCGCTCCCGCAGGCTTTAGCCCGTAAACTTCATTGTTTAGGCACGCCCTTTTTAAACCAAGGCCCTTTTTTTCGTCGACCACCACCACCACCACCACCAGCATACACGCTACCATGAAAAACCTAACGATATATATATATATACTTGTATTCTTCATATAGTACATAACAGTTTTTGAAAGAGTACCCCTTGGTTCTCCAACGATGCAAGAATATTTTTTTGTTCTTTTTTTTTTTTTCTTTTAACCCATGGGAGTCCCCCATTTTTTAGAAACTTTATTTTCTAACTTTTGAAATGTTTCGTTTGCGAAGACCATGCGGAATATCCGAACATATCTGTGAATTTATTTTTCTTAACCGTACACTTATTATTTGTAAGTATCACGAACATTTTGTGTTCGTGAATGTAATATAATATATGATAAAATAAAATATGATATAGAAAAATAATATATTAAATTATTGTAAAATTGTTTGATGTAATTGTAAATACTGTTATTTTTTTAATATTAATTCTTTTTAAGTAAAATTATTATCTTTAATACTCTATCTATAGTTTTATTATATAAACTATTATTAATATTTAATTATATATATATATATATTTTTGTTTGTTTTTATGTTAATATATATATAATATTTAATTATATTTAATAATTAATTACATATAAAATTATACAAAATATTATATATTATATAAACATTATTAAGTTATACTAAACAATATAATAATGCTATTTATACATTATTATAACTATTACTTTCCCATTTGTTATCACATCTATTTTATTATCTAATTTTGACTTATCCTATAATTTTAATTATTCTAAATCTCATTCGTTCGTTCACTAATATTTGATAGACTGATACTCATGTCATCTACCATATTTCTTCTTACACATTACATCAATAAATGATGCATTAAAAATAAAACACTTAATATAATTAATACAATAATTATATATTCTAAAACTAAAAACAACAACAACAACAACAAAAATGAAAAATAATATAAACAAAAAGAAGAAGAACATTTATATTGGATGGTAAAAATTTCTAAGCATTTAAAAAAAAAATAAAAAATAAAAAAAGTAATAGGAAGGCGTTCGGAACGATATAATAAAGGAAGATAATAAATAAGATTTTAAGGTGCCGTAGCCTCGTATTCGCGTTACGCTAGAAGGCTAGGTAATTATCCCAACAGCGGACGTTTTTAATCGGCACTGGAACCGTCCGCATAATCGTTGTGATTTAGCGTGGAGGTAAGACACGACGGGGTGTAGACAAACCCCCCGTTGAGTCCTTCGAGTCCTTTTAGTTTGGGAGCAACCGAAAAGGTTACAGTGAGAGAGAGAGAGAGAGGGAGAGAGTTCGGTCATTCCATAATCGTGCACAACCACCATCACCACCATCACCACCATCATCACCACCGACTGTGATTCACCTGCCTTTTTCAAAGAAACTTTGACAGTAGTCTACCTGTCTCTCTCTCTCTCTCTCTCTCTCTCTCTCTTTGTGTTTCTTTATTTGTATATTATTTTTCTTTTCTTTTATTTGTATAGCTCGTTATACATATCTTTTATATTCTCGCAAGCCGTGAAACTTGGCGCTAAAATAGTCGTGAAAATTATCTTACTCGTCAATTTGTTCGATCGTTTTATTATACAAATACAAATATTTTTTATCCATTTTTTTTTTTTTAGACATTTTTTTTTTTTTCATTTTTTTTTAATATCGTCTATCGTTTATGCAAAAGTTCTTAATCATCTATTCCTTTCTTTTGTTTTTGTTTTTTTTTTTTTATGATTAAATTACATTACTTTGTAATAAATATCAACAGAAACATTAACATTTTATACCCTATAATTTTTGCCCCTATAAAAAATGGTTTTAATAATTAATAACTCCGATTACATCGTAAATATTACTTAATAATTTTTGACTGAACATAAATGATATATTAATAATTATAAAATTAAAAATGATGATACCTAAGATACAAAAGTACAAACATTATCTTTAAACAACTACGTTTAAAGTTTCGTCTTGTAAGAAAAACCTGATTAAAAAAAAGAAAAAAAAGGAAGAAGTTAAGGTATTCACGAAAGACGAATGATCATTCTTGTCTAACATAAAAATCAAAGGAACAAGTAAGCAAACAAACAAGCAAACAAACAAGCAAGCAAACAAACAAGCAAGCAAACAAGCAAGCAAGCGAATGGTAAGAAAAAGGAAAAGCTTCTCACTTGTTTAGCAATTTAAATTTTAAACAAGAAGAATAAGAAAGAAAAGAAGAAGAAGAAGAAGAAGGAGTTGAAGGAGTTGAAGGAGGAGGAGGAGGAGGAGGAGGAGGAGGAGAAGAAGGTGGACGTCGTCGTTGGCGTAATTAATGCGGTATAATATAGGCGTTTAGTTAGATAGCAAAACCGTGCGAGCGAGATCCAAACCCTTTCCCTTCCATCCTCTTCAACCCATCACAAATGGAGAGAAAAAGCAAAACATATAGAAAGAAATAAAGGTACTCCTATTAATTAATCATTAACAACACCGGCAGGTTTTCTCTTTGAAGTTAGAGAAGAAAAAGAAGAAGAAGAAGAAGAAGAAGAATAAAACTAAAACAAAAAGAAACTAAAAAGTTGGAAAAAAGAAACAAGAAGAAGAAGAAGAAGAAGAAGAAGATGCACTTAATGCATTTGATTATACAATACGAGAGAGATAGCATGTAAAAATTAGATTTAGTTCATCTTCTTCTTCTTCTTCATACTTTGCTTACAATTAATTAAGTCGTGAGTAACCAACAACAATTACAATAACAAAGCAGGTCATTAACAAGAATGTTGTTGGATCACACTGACGAGTCATTTTCAATGATGTGTTTGTGTTGATGATGGTAAATGTCTTGAAAACTGGGTTGATGCATTGTCTTGGAAATTAGTTGTTCGTGTGCACACGTGGAATGAGAATGAGAAGGAAGAAGGGAAGATTCGAAAAGGGGGTGGTGGTAGATCGTGGAATGGAAAAAAGAAAAGAAAGAAGACGAGAAGATGGGGTGGGAGGAGGAGGAGGAAGAGGAGGAGGAGGAGGAGGATGGTCACAGTCTGGATCTCTCCTGTTAGAATCCTCGCTTGAGAACGGTCGATCACTTTAATCGATTTCGCTCGGGTTCGCGCAAGAAAACCGAACGGATCGTTAGATCGGCCCTTGATGAATGGCCGCATTATTCGCGAATGAACCGCCAATGAATATCGTTAATGAGAGAACCGCCGCGTAGCGCCTTTTCTCTTTTTATTTATTCTTATTTCTTTACCCTCCCCCTCACGCACTAAACACAACCCCACACACACACACACACATACACGTTCCACCTTTTAAGAAATATTTCAGATTCTATCTGTTCTACTAATCTTTTCCTACCTTCAAGGTTGAGTTATTTATAATAATAATAATTATTATTATTATTTTTTTGGTTATTCTCTTCACCTAGATGTATCTCAAAATTTTACAGATTTTAATTCATCTTTTTTGTTCCGTCCGATTCTTGTTTTTTCTTTTTTTTTCTTTTTTCTTTTACAAATGAAATTCCTTTTAATATTATACTTTTGTTTTTTACCATCTGCGCGAAAAGAAAAGTTTCGGTTTTTTTTTTTTTTTTTATAAATGATTTTAGGGCTTTCAATGAAATTAAGCGTGAAAAGTAAGACAATGAATTAGAAAAAGGTACAAGATTAGATTAGGTTTTCTCGGTTGTAATAGGTTGGAACACTTTTTTTCTTTTTTTTCTTTTTTTCTTCTTTCAAACGGAAGCACTTTCGACGAAAAGGAACAATTTCTCGTGATAAATTACAACAACAATAAAAAAAGGAATTCTCTCTTAAAGAAAAAGAAATTAGAAAATAAAAAGAAAACTGAAACAATAGACACTAAGGAAAGTTATAAACGAGAGATAGTGAGAATGAGAATACGATGAACGAGCGTTTCGTCAGGTTCATTTTCAAAACGGAACTATTTGAAAAATCGACGCTTATGTTAGTTAGTTGGTGGGCGTATCAATGTATTTAGCGAAAAGATTAAAACTTACGAGCTCACGAGACGTTTCCATTATAAATGAAATTGATCATTCTCATCTTATTCTTAATACTTTTTCACCTGCTTTCTCACAAACGGAATTTGAGAAACAGGTTCCTCTAGGTTAGAAATTTTTCTTATTAATAAAAAGTCCAAATTTTTCACAATATCATTCATATTTAATATTTATCGAGAATGTTACAATCGTTGTATGAAAAATAAAATAAAAAAAAATATATATATATATATATAAGGGCTTTTTACTGTATTATTTTTACAAATTACAAGAATTTTTCTTATTAATAAACCCAAATTTTCCACGATATCATAATTAATATTTATCTAATTTAATATTTATCTAGGTTTAAATTTTATTTTTAATATTATTAAATTAAATTATTATTCAATTATTATTTAAAAGATTATTAATTAAAATTAAATTATATATTAATATATAATACATAAAATATTATAAATATAATATTAGTTATACTACTCATATAAAATTAGTTTAATATTATATTAAATAATTTTTTCAATTAAAATAATTAAATGTAAATAATAATTGATAAATATTTTAAATATTAGATTAAATAATTTTTTCCATTAAAATAATTAAATTTAAATAACAATTTATAAATATTTGTAATCTTTTTTTTTATTTAATTAATAATTAATTTAATTTATTTAATTAATAATATTTTAATTAAATATTATTAATATATAATATTAGTTAAATTATTAAATAAATTTTCCAAAAAATCATGTAACAATAATAAAATAAAAAGTAATCGATACAAACGTTGAATTAATAATTTGATATTAAAAAAAAAAAAAAAAAAAAAAAAAATGAAAAGAAAAAAAAATAATTACAATCTCTATTTCTACACGTATCGTATGAGAACAATATGAAAAGATAAAAAGTAAATGAAAAATAAATAAAAAGTATCGAATAAGGAACGAGTATACAAGTCTAAATATTAAATCGATGATATTAAAACGATCGGTTTAGTAGATTTGGAGGATTAGTAGATGTAAAAACTTAGAAAGCCTGTTTCTTAAAG
Organism: Polistes dominula; assembly: GCF_001465965.1. The sequence goes on from NW_015149140.1 coordinate 99,160, forward strand.
GAGGTTGCATCTCGAAATAGCCCATTTAATCCATAAGACTCCTCCCCTCTCAAAGCTTTTGCATTTTTAACCTATGAATTCATCTCCGAAAATTAACAACCCAATTAAAGTGGCCATTAACGTCTTCGTATCTCATTAGGATGGAATCGTTTGCAACTTTTAATGGTGGGGAGAGGTATATATATGGTTGATTTTTTTCTTTTATTGTAACACAACGTACGAATGTTTCTCTACTATGTATATATGTGTGAGTGCTTGCGTCTATACATATATATATGTGCGTGTAATTTCTATGGTATTAGTTTGATTTTCCGTCTCATTCTATTTTTTTTTTTTTTTTTTTTTTATAGCTCTTTCATTTAGCGTGTTCTCGTTCTTTGGATGGGTTCTCGTTAAGATGGACAGCTTATAGAAGAATATTCTTTTTTTTTTCTTATTTGGTTTTATCCTTTCGACATATTCGGTTTTTTTTTTTTTATTTGTATTATTTTTTTATTTATTAATATGTTTTAATTTATTATCACGATATATTTACTTATGTACACTGTACTTATATTTTCTCAGTTATATTAGTTATTATCTTATCTTATTATCTTTGTTATATTTTCTTAGTTTTATGTATTAGTAATTCAAGTTATGTAACAGCCTATGTACAGGTAACTATGTTTACCTATTGTAGGATTTACTATGTAGTAACTTCTGTTATTATTATGTAAATTTTTGTTTTCTGGTATGGTATAAATAAAATAAATAAATAAATAAATAAATGTAGGATTGGTTGAATGTTGATCGATGAATCGAAATAGTATTATTTGCAAATAGATATTATTATATATAAATATAATAATAAACAACAATTCAATTATATTGTATAATAAAAATAATATAATTTATATAATTTATATTAACATTTAAAAAGATTATAAATTAAAAATATAATTAGTATATTTATATGATACGCGAGTAATGAAATTTCGGTTTTGTTACGTGTGATTTATTGTTTACAAAATTATTCCTTTTTTATTCATGAAAAGGTATATTTTAAATTTAATTTACCAAAAAAATCAAATAATGTAAAAAGTATGAAAAAAAAAATATAAAAAAAGAATTAGTAAAAAAAAAAAGGAAGGTAGCTAAAGGATCAAAGTTACCTGCCTTCTTCCATCGATCAGACTATGAAATTTCGATTATTGCACAGAGTTTTCCGTGGGCCCGCCCCGAGAAATTGGACATAGGATACGGGGTGTCAGAAATACCGAGAGACAAAAGAAAATGAGAAAAGAAGATGAGACGAGTTGAGAGAGAATAAAAAAACAAAATGGTCCAAGAAGAAGAAGAGGACGAAGAAGAAGAAGAAAAAGTTTTGGAGAACAATGTGAAGAAGAATGCAGGTTTAGTTATGGCGTTAACAACACTCCATTGTCGGATATTATAGCCATGTGCTTTTATCCAACCCCCTGATTTCTTCCTTACTTCACCCCAAACCACAAATCTAAACCCCGAAACCAACAGCACTCAACTATGTTATATTTTTTATTTTTTATCCACCATTCTTCTTCGAACATCAACCGTGAACTTACTCAAGATACTCCGTTTACGCTCATTTATAGTTTCTTTTTGTTTCTTTTTTTTTTTTTTTTTAGTTTTATCGTATATTCCCTAATCGAAAAGAAATCTAGGATTTCTCTGTTCTTTGTTCTTACTTTTTTTTTTTTTTTTTTTTAATTGAACCGGTCGAGATAAATTGTTTTTTTATTTTTGTAATTTCTATTGAAGTATGTAATATATAGTCAAATTTGATTTTAATTTTTATAGTAATATAATAATATAATTTATTGTTATAAACTTAATTTATTATTAATTTATAATAATAATTATTATTGATAGATATTATAAATAAATAAATATATATATATTATTAATTTATAATATTAATTTTTTAATATTAATTTTATAATATAATAATAAAATTTAAATTATTAATTAATTTAATAATATATAATAATAAAACATTATTATATAATTATTATATATTTATATAATTATATAATAATATATATTTATGTTATTAATTTATAATATTAATTTTATAATATAATAATAATTTAAATTATTAATTAATATAACATTAATTATATAATAATAAATATAATATAATAATAATCCACACACAAGACAATTTGTTTAACGTTTAAAAAAATATTATTAATATCCAACAAAAAATTCCTATAAGTACTCGTTGTCGTTGAGAAAATTGTAAAATAACAAAAAATACAAAAAAAAAAACGAACCAAATAAGTGGCGTTACGTTATAGTTGGATATTTTGCTTGAATAATTTTCACACGTTCGACCTTGTTCTTGAAAATAAAAGAAAATCGGAGCAAAACCGTAGGAGAAAGAATTTACATTGCCCTCCTCCTCCACCCTCCACCTCCTCATTTTAAAAAAGCAAGCGCTTCGGTTTATGGATGTAAGAAAAAAATTCATGGGAGCCGCCTAAGGCAAACTCCTCGAGACCGTCGGTCTAATAAGCGGTAATCATCGCCGTGCTTCGTTTCGCGTTGTTCTCGTGAATCGCTACCGTGGAACATTTCTAAAACCAAAAACCTTATTTTCCTTCTTTTTCTTTTCTTCTTCATCTTCATCTTCATCTTCGTGATTTGTGATTCGTGATTCGTGATTCGTGATTCGAAATTCAACACCAAAAATCAGTGACTTCTAAATATTATTTGTATTCCTTTTTCTTTTCAACCAATCCTATATACACATCTATACAAGTTAGTAACAAATTATTTTATTTTATTTACTCGAACTATATTATTATAAATTATTTTATTTATAACCTAACGAAAAAAGTAGAATTATTAAAATTATAAATTCTTCGAAGAAGAAGAAGAAGAAGAAGAAGAAGAAGAAGAAGAAAAAAAAAATCAAAAAAGGATTGAACGAATTTACAAAGTTTACGCATTTTTATCTTGACAAATTTGATAATATTTTTATTGACACGTCAATCATATTGAGTTTTCTCTTCGATAAAATCAAATTTGAAAAAGGGGAGACTCTATCGACGATGTTTTTCTTATTTGTTGATATAATGTACTCAAACATAAAAAGAAAAAGAAAAAAGAAAAAAAGGAAGAAAAATTTTCCACCAAACCTTTAAAAGTCTTACATATAATTTGATCAAGGTTTAATATTATATCTTGTACATAAAATAAATAAAAGCTTCCAATTTATATCGTGATGCAATTAATTAAGAAAAATATTATTATACTTGTATTACTTATATATATATATATATATATATATATATATATATATATGTTCGAGAAACGCGTATAACATGGTACTTAAACAAATTGCAGCAACGAATCACCGAATTTCGCAGTCTCGAAGATGCAAGCCGATGCGATGCGGCTCGTTACCATTCGGGTTAATTGCCAGACTGCACCCACCTACTCGTCCGGCTACGATTACACGTGCGCATGTTACCATCAGTGCTTCCCCTCGTACTTTTACATCTTTATCTTTCTCATTCTTTCTTTTTTACCCACTCTAGTCACGTTGTCATGTTTGTTAATTCCGATAAACTCATTAGAATGTTACCAATTAGAATAAAAAAAAAAAAAACAAACAAACAACCAACAAAACATTTGCGTGTGTCACAAATGTTGTAAAATATTATTATTTCATTATGTTTTATTTATTTAATTTTATATTTTTTTTTTGTTTTGTTTTTAACCCATGGGAGTCCCCCATTTTTTAGAAACTTTATTTTCTAACTTTTGAAATGTTTCGTTTGCGAAGACCATGCGGAATATTCGAACATATCTGTGAATTTATTTTTCTTAACCGTACACTTATTATTTGTAAGTAACACGAACATTTTGTGTGCGTGAATGTAATATAATATATGATAAAATAAAATATGATATAGAAAAATAATATATACAATTATTGTAAAATTGTTTGATGTGTAAATACTGTTTTAATATTTATTCTTTTTAAGTAAAATTATCATCTTAAATACTCTATCTATAGTTTTATTATATAAAATATTATTAATATTTAATTATATATATATATAATATTTAAATATATTTAATAATTAATTATATATAAAATTATACAAAATATTATATATTATATAAACATTATTAAGTTATACTGAACAATATAATAATGCTATTTATACATTATTTTAACTATTACTTTTCTATTTGTATTATTTTAATCCTAATTTTATATTATTTTAATTGATGTATTTTTTTCAATTTTACATCAATAATTCAAAGACTCAAAATTTCGATAAAGACACTCGGATTCGATTCGTTTGACTTGTGGTTCGAAAATTGTGACGTTTAATTAAAAAGTATATCGACAATTTTTCGATTTATTGAGAAAGGGAAAAAGAATGAAAATAAAAAGAATACGATAATTTTGAAGATTAAAAAACAAAAAAAAAACAAAAAAGAAAAAAAAGATCGAAGAAATATCTCGGTCCGTTTAACTCGTAACAGCAACAGCTTCTTCTCTCACAGCCTTTCTCTTCTTCGTTCGCGTTTAACTCTTTCGAACAAAGGAAGTTACTCGAGCAAGTCCTCTACACAGTCGATTTTTATTATTATTTTTTTTTTTTTTTATTATTTTTTTTTTAAACCAAGAAGAAGAAGAAGAAGAAGAAGAAGAGTTACCATCACCACAAAATCATTCGAAGCATGAAAAGAGTTGTAGTCGTGTTTTAATTCGTCATTTCCGTGAAAGCAAAATACGAAATCGAATAATGCGATTACAAAATTCCTATGAAATCTAATACGATGTTGATAAGTATAGTATAGTTCGGTTTTATCAAACTCACTCACTCACTAACTCACTCACTAATTTATCGTCAATCACTCGCTAACTCACTTATGAAGATTTCTGGGCGTTGACTTCCTCTTCGGTATTTAGATCTGCTCGATTAAATTTCTCTTTTTCTTCTTGTTTTTCTTTTTCTTTTTTTTTTTTTTTTTCTTTTCGAAGAATTATTTATAACGAAACCATTCGGAACGAATTAATGTTCTGTGGTAAAAATAAAAAATAAAAAATTCCTACGATCGTTCGATACTATTATAGATGAATCTGTCACGTTCTGTAAGTTCTGATAAAACTCATATCATTGTAAACAAAAAAATTCTAATAAAAAATTCACAAAATCCCAAATTGAGATTCATGGATGAAATTTACCAAGTGAAAATAACACGTAACAGTTTGATCAATTCCAATTAACCCGTTCCGTGCCACGTGTACCACCGGTGGTACACTTATCATCAGACATATTAACTTAATGCACTGAAAATATATGTTTATAATTAATTTAATTCTGCACAAAAATATTCCTATTAAAATATTCATGCATTATACAAAATGTAGTATAGAATAAAATACATAAGTTTGTTTAATTGTTATATTTAGAATAATTAATAATTACATGTAATGGTTGATTTGGTTAAAACAAAATTAAATGGCCTGAATGACAAGTCAGATAAAAAGGGCTTTGCACGGAACGTGTTAAAAAATATCAACCAAACATTAACTAATAACATTACCAAACACAATAATCTAGAAACCCAAGCAACCTTCAAGAAGATCTCATTAGAAAAGAATTCCTACTATGTATATACGTATATATTAGATCTCATGTATCAACAAAAAAATCAAAACAAGAGCAGCAGAAAAAAAGAGACCCGAAGGCCAGTTTTCATCCCACATCTATGGATAGATAGATGAAAGGAATGAAATGCAGGTATAAAACTAAGCAAGCAAGCAAGCAAGCAAGCAAGCAAGCAAGCAAGCATCAAGCAAACAACCAAAGCAAAGCAAAGCAAAGCAACCAGGATGGTAAGTCGAAACTCGCATGTATGCAGATGCGATAGACTGACGAGATGGTCGCGATGAGTGCGTCATGGACGGTTCCGGCTAGTGGTGCGCAGTTCCCTTTTTCAGTGTTCGTGCTTTGTCTTTTCTATCTTTTTCTTTCTTTAGTTTTGCTCACCCAGTAACTCACCCTCGCCTCTTCCTTTCTACGTTCCTAACTCTGACTCTGACTCTGGTTCTGGCTTTGGTTCTGACTCTGGCGCGCTTTGGTGGTCATAGCTATAGGGTATTTATACATACATTTACACACACACACACACACATATAAACATGAAGAGATAGAGATACTTTTATATACATATATATACGTTTGGGTGCACGTGCAACGACGTATATACGATTGGAGAGCTTACAAAGCGTGCCACGTTCCGGCGGCCGTGCTTCCTCCGGGTGTCCGCTCCAGTGGGCCAAACCAACTGGCCAGCCCCAAACGACCGCTTGGACGACCGTTCGTTCAGATTGCTGACCTCGTTACTCTTCTTCTTTATTTTATTT
>NW_015149140.1:115668-129433 GCF_001465965.1 Polistes dominula
ATGTTATTTTATATATGTGTTGCATAGGTATATATATAGTATGTTATAAGATATTTTTGTTATTGTACTATTATAATATTTTAAACAATAAAATTGAAAGTATTTTATATATTTAAAATGATGGAAGTTTGTATATAATATTAAATAAATTATTTCGTATATAAACGTACCGTTTTAAGTTACCTAAAAAAAAAAAATCTTGGTTCTACCAAGAATGAAATTATGATTATTATTAATTGTCATTAGGAACTCAAAAGTTCATCATCGCAAATACCAAATCCACCAAGAAAGAAATGATTTTGAAAATATTATGCGAAGATAAATCAAACGTCTCTATTTTTAAAACGATTATCTTAACATTTGATGATACAATCAGAAAGATCAATGTTCCTTTTTTGAGAAATGAGAAAAGAGAAACGAATTTAATAATATTTTCTTCACAGACTGGCTTGTTTTTTCTGATTGTAAGAGAAGTCAGTAAGGTCCCACGAAAGTTCTTTTCTTGACACCGGAGGGGAAAAGAATAGAGAGAAAAAGAGAAAAGAGATAGAACAAGAGGATTCCAAAGTTGGAGGGTGCTGTCGGCGCCCCAGGGCGCACAATTAAACGTGATTATCCCTCATTAAGGACGAATTCGTCGGACGAATGGGTGAGGGAGGTTGAGCTTGCGTAATTGTGGGAACGAATCGTTGCCGTTTTCATTCTTTCTTTCTCTCTCTCTCTCTCTCTCTCTCACTCTCTCTTATACACACACGAATATATACATAAATATATAGACACATTAACACGCAAATACATTTTACGTTTCTTTCTACGTGGTCACCTTGATGATGGTAGCCCGCGGATCGTTGCGTTGAGTTGAGTTGAGTTGATTTGAGTTAAGTTGCGTTGCGTTGCGTTGCGTGCACCCACGCTGAAAATCAGACTTTACCTTTAGGCCAAATTCTTACGAAAAAGAATAATCGACAGATTTAATATTTGAATTTCTTTCCATTATTCGATTATTTCGTTACGCTCGATACTTTCACTAAATTTTTATATCTTTCCGTTACTTTTCGTTCCGTTCCATTCCGTTCCGTTCCGATTAATCTTTTAATACGAAAGAACAATAATCAAAATTTCATCTTACAATGAAATCAAATTTCATTTATAGTTAGTAATGATTTTCATTAAATTTATACAAAAATATAATATACAAGTTCCTATATTAATATTATTGTTATAGTACTAGTGTGTCGTTTTCTTTTTTTAATTTATTAACAATTTCTAATTTTTACAATTAACCTGATTGGAAATATTCGATAAATTGTTTAAATTATTTTATTATTACAATATGCTTATTCTATTGGAATAATATTTAAAAAAATCTGCTTTAACATAGTTGCAATAATATTCTACATGAGAATACATTTTCCAATTATTATCAAACTAATTTAAATAACATTATAAATATTCGATAAATTGGTTAAATTATTTTATTATCACAATATGCTTATTCTATTGGAATAATATTTAAAAAAAAATCTGCTTAAACATAGTTGCAATAATATTCTATATTAGAATACATTCTTCAATTATTATCAAACTAATTTAAATAATATTTTAATCCAGTCAATTTTCCAAATAAAATTCATATCACCAAAAAAAAAAAAAAAACATTTAAATTGAAACAATTTATACGATCAAAATAATAAAAGTTTCTTTTAACAATAGTGAAATATTTTCAGAAAATTTCGTTCAAAAAAAATTAGAAATCGTTATCGTTTTTTCTAGTGTCAGGTATAATGCAACTTCAGAAGTTTCCCTTTTGACACCCTTATTCTCCTTCAGTCTATTGCTTTTCACGATTATTATTGTCGGCAAATTTCATCGAGCAAACGGAGATGCCAGTGCGTCGTTCGCAAATTGCACCCTTTACCGGTGCGATTAGCTTATCTCGTCGGCTGTCGTAATGGCACACGCGTCCGGTATTTGCAATGTGTGTAAGAGAAAGAAAGAGAGAGAGAGGGCAAGAGAGAGGGCAAGAGAAAGAGAGAGAGAGAGAACACAACGTGGTCGTCGAGGTTTAGTTAGGAGAAAGGAGAAGAAGACAGGGGAACACACGAGTTGATCAAGAGGAAAGGAGAGGTGCAAAGGGGTAAAGGAGGAAAAGAGAGAGGAAAAGAGAGAGGAAAAGAGAGAGGAAAAAAGAAAGAAAAAGAGAGAGAGAGAGAGAGAAAGAGAAAGAGATATCCACACGAGTTTATCTAAAGTCCGCATTACGTATAGTCGACATCCGTGCTTTTAAATGGTAAGGCGTCGTAAAACGATCCAATTACATTCGGATAAAGCATAATCTTTTTACGACATTACTATGGTTTATCATTTTTTTTTTCTTCTTCTTCTTTTTTTATCTTACCTTACAAAAAAAAGAAAAAGAAAAAGAAAAAGAAAAAGAAAAAACATAGAAATCCTACTGGAAAGAAAACGATATATCATACCTTTGAAAAATGTTTGTTCATTATTTTTCATAAGCTTATTCTTCTAATTTATTTTTATTTAATATTTCATAATTAATTTAATTTTTTTGTTTTATAAAAGATGATTAACTATGAACTTCATTCAATGATAATGAATAAAATTATGATAAAGGTACATTTATATTTTATTAATAAAATTATTTCTTTTATCTAGGAATATTTATTATTTTATATCATTATGTGTGTGTGTGTGATTAATGTTAATATTATAAATTAAATATTATATATAATATAATATTATAATTTTTATAATAATTTAATATATATATATTATTTTTATTATATGAAATAATTTATTTAATATACATATATATTATATTATTTAATATATATATTATAAATTTATTATAAATATATATAATAATATAATAATATATATAATATAATAATAATTAAAATATATTTAATTTTATAATATAAAATATTATAATATAACACAAATTATAATTAATAATAAATAATTATTATAAATTAAATATTATAATAATATATATTATAAATATTGAAGGAAAAGAAAGAAGAAAAATTTAAAAAATTTGTTGCTAATAGAACGATCCTCTTATACACTGTGATACAATATTATTTTCATTTGTATTTCTTAAATAATTAAGACATACGTTGTAATATACTTTTGAACTTTTCAAACACTGAATATACTATTAATTGAAATGTTTATTAAATAAATAATTAAAAAAAAAAAAGTGTTCTTATGTATTTTTTAAATAAATTCTTTCATAACATTTTATTCTTGCTTATTTTTTTTTTCTTTTTGTATTCTTAGAAAATCAAGCAATGATATATAGTTTTCCTTCAAATAGAAATAGTACAACGAGTTTTCAAATTGTTCAGTCCTAGAATCGTCGTTAGCATCCTATCGTGGATAAGGTAATAGAAAAAGACATTAGGAAAAGGCGTAACCAGTCGTCACACGAGTTTTCTAATGCATCTGCCTTTGAGTAAACGCGAAGAAACGCGTTCTTTTACGACTATTCTCTCTCAACCTTCTGTCTCTTTTTGTCATACCTTTTTTTTCTTTCTCTTTTTTCTTTTTTTTTTTTTATTTATTCTTCTGAACTCGTCTTCTCGAACGTGTTTAAGTGTATATACATATATATATATATATATATATATATAGAGAGAGAGAGAAGAAGAAGAAACAGGAAAGATCTTTTTCTTCATCTCGATTCGCCAAGCCGCTCGCGTCGGGCACACGAGCATCGTCACGTAAAACAAATATGACGTGGAAAAAGGGACTGATCAAACAACAGGTGCACCTGTTAAAATGGGACCATACTCACCACCACCAATCGTAGTGGTAGAGATCCCGTAAAGTTGTGTATATATTTCACGTTTATGGTATTCTAGTTAGATCCTCATTTTAATCATTATTTACGAATAGGTATTTATATTTATATATATATTTTTTTTACATATGCAAATTGATCGTGTTTAATTATCTATTTAAATTCCAATTAAATGGTACTCTTTTACACGTGTATATGAGACGTCAATCGGAAATTTTTTTATTGTGTTACAAGTTGACGAGTTATGTTTATAAACGTCGTGTAAAATAAATAATTATTGTTAGTTGGAAAAAATATATTTTGTGTTACCTTAATATGGGGTAGTATAAGTGTCGTTTGTTTTTTCTCTTTATATTTTTAATTAAATTATTAAATTTATTATTATTAAATTTAAAATTATTAAATTAAATTATTAAAATTAATAAATTTAAAATTATTAAATTAAATTATTAAAATTATTAAATTTAAAATTATTAAAACTATTAAAATGAAAATTATTAAATTAAACTTTTAAATTTAAAATTATTAAAAAGAAAATTATTAAATTAAATTATTGAAACAATTAAAAGGAAAATTATTAAATTAAACTGTTAAATTTAAAATTATTAAAAAGAAAATTATTAAATTAAGTTATTAAAATTATTACAATGAAAATTATTAAATTAAATTATTAAAATTATTAATTTTAAAATTATTAAAATGAAAATTAATAAAAATTAAATTAATAAAATTAATAAAATGAAAATTTGTAAATTAATTTATTAAATTAAATTATTGAAATTATTACATTTAAAATTATTAATTAAATTATTACATTTACTCTGCTAATTAAGCAGAACACTATAAGTAAATCTATTTAGAAGATGTATTTAAAAAAAAAAAAGAAAAACATGAAATTTGTAAGAACTCGCGATAGTGTTTCATAATCTGCCAAATATTATATTATGTGATATCTTGTTTTACAATATATAATACCACAATATTAATTAAATTTTAATAAAATTATTAATTTTTTGCTGTATTTTTTTTTTATACGCTTCTAGTAAGAAATTCCAATTTTTGAAGGATTAAATGATCTTATCTAGGATTTTGAGAGTCTCGCACGACGATGTGTGGTATCTAACCCGACTAAGACAACATTTGAGGAACCTTAGAATCTCTGAGTGCAGGTAGATATATACATTCAGGAACGTACCTCTTCTCTGGGAAAGTCAAACAATCAAACATACCGGGACGCGCCAAACGTTGACTCGCGGCATACATTTTCTCTCTTCTTCTCTCTCTTTCTCTCTCTCTCTCTCTCTCTCTCTCTCNCTTCTCTCTCTTTCTCTCTCTCTCTCTCTCTCTCTCTCTCTCTCTCTCTCATTCTATCGTTTTTTTTTTCTTTTTCTCTCTTTCTTCAACTCTTCTTCACTCTTTCACCCTATCGCAAACAACCTGTCGCGATAATCATACACCGGATAACGGTAGATAAAACTATAAGAGAAAGAGAGAGAGAGAGAGAGAGAGAGAGAGAGAGAGAAAGAATGAAATAAGTTGAAATGTGGAATATTGGTAGCACAAAATTGAAATCTAAAAAATTGTTATTTGTATTAAGAAATAAAATTATATTTATAATTATAGTTAAAAAAAAAAAAAAAGAAATTAATAAATACAGGAATGAAACGATGACAATGAATGAAACTTCAAAATTGAGAAAAAAAAAAAAAGGTTACAGTGAGTTGAAATGTGGAATTATATTTTAATGTAACACAAAATTAAAATTTTAAATATTGTCATTTATATTAAGAAATGAAATATATTTGAAAAATAAAATTATAATAAAATTAAATTAAATTAAAATAAAATAAAATAATATTAAAATAAAAAAGAAATTAAATACAAGAATAAAACAATGACAATGATTAAAATTCCATAATTGAAAGAAAAAAAAAAGATGACAGTGAATTAAAATGCAGAATATTGGTAGCACAAAATTGAAATCTAAAAAAAAAAAAAAATTGTCATTTGCATTAAGAAATGAAATAAAATATATTAAAAAAAAATAAAAATACAAATTAAATACAAGAATGAAACAATGACAATGATTAAAATTCCATAATTGAAAGAGAAAAAAAAGATGACAGTGAATTAAAATGCAGAATATTGGTAGCACAAAATTGAAATCTAAAAAAAAAAAAAAAAATTGTCATTTGCATTAAGAAATAAAATAAAATATATTTAAAAAAATAAAAAACAAATTAAATACAAGAATGAAACAATGACAATGATTAAAATTCCATAATGGAAAGAAAAAAAAAAGATGACAGTGAATTAAAATGCAGAATATTGGTAGCACAAAATTAAAATCTAAAAAAAAATGTCATTTGCATTAAGAAATAAAATAAATTATATCAAAAAAAAGAAAAACAAACAAACAAACGAAAAAGAAAAATAAAAAAATAAAATAAATATAGGAATGAAAGGAAGACTAATCAAGAAATTAGTGGAGAACCATGAACAATGCTACCACCTGCGGCATGGGGATATCGGCACAAAACCGGTAACACCGAACGAGATGTATCATCCGTTGAGACTTGTCCTAAAAGAAAACACATGGTAGTGTCTTGTAATTTCGAGCATGGTCTCGCAAAAATTTCTTAATTTCGAAACACGATGCGATCGTGACGGACGATGACGACGACGACGACGACGACGACGACGACGACGACGATGAGCTAATTTAGTTTTGGGCTAAAGGAGAGACCGAAAATCAACGCCACGGGTGGTCCGTTAGAGTTCTTTTTCATCATCATACTACACTTCTTTCATTTTGTTTTTCTTCTTCTTCTTCTTCTTCTTACTTTATTTTACCAGACAATGACAGTAGATTATCCTTCCGTCCTTATAAAAGGCACAGACGAAAACTGAACAACCCACACCATTGGATTTGGTCACTCGCCGCCTTTGGCAAGTGTTGTTACTGAATTGCGTCGACCCTAATCTCCTTTTAACAGCCCTTACAGTATCCTTTCTCTCTCTCTCTCTTTCTCTCTCTTTCTCTCTTTTTTTTTTCTTTCCTCTGCATATACTCAATGACCATTTGTCTACACCTGACAGGTAAATATTTTCTTACATTTTCATTTATAATATTTTTGACTAAAGATTCAAATTACCAACACTTCAAATATTTTATATGCAATGTTACAATTTTTAGATTAGAATTATAGAAATAATCTTTTAAAAGAAACAAATTATATCAATTATATATTTAATATAAAAGATAATTATATTAATATAATATTATATAATATAGAAGAAGTTTATTTTTCAGGTATACCTCTTTAGGAGGGTGTTTACCCCGAAGGCCCTCCCTACATGTTCGTACCCCTTCACAATATACTTAATTCTAATTATGCCCTAATATAATATTAGATATTAGATATTAACATTATAAAAAACCATATAAACAATATATTATATAATATATTATAATATAAAATAAATATAATACATAAAATTATATTAATATAATTATATTAAATATAATATATATTTTTATATGAATAAAAAAAGAAAATAGAAGAAAAAAAAGAAAACAATTTCTAAACTTTCTCTCTTGCAACAATTCTTAAATTAAAATCAAATAAATAATTGTATAAAAGAAACAAATATCAATATCAATTATAATATAATTTTATATGAAAGAAAAAAAAAAAAAAAGAAAAGAGAGAAGAAAAGAATTTCTAAAACTTAATCGAACGATCGAGAGATTAGATAATCGTAACAACCCTTTTTTTCTGGAATATGTTTGAAAAGGATAGAGCCCTTAGAAAGGGTTGGTCGAAAATTCAAGGATTCCGTCGGTGTCTCGAGGCACCGAACAATTTAACACAATTTCAGATTGGCCACACTCGCGGAATATGTGCGTCCATCCGTAGCATATAAAACCCTGGACACACCTGTTTCTTTCAAGCTAATCGCCGTCAAACTATCTTGTATCTCAATTCGCGGTAGGCCGAGGAATATTGATTTTTTGCTCGGGCTAAAGTATAACGTCGTCTAACGACCGAGTATCATCATACCGGTCTCACCTGGAGCTGGACCCAAAACGCTCGAGAATATGAAGTCTCCTTCTTCGTACCTTCTCATTGCACAACGGACTACAATCAAACGTGAAATGATCGATTCACTCACGGTGGTCTCACTTTGACCACGTTTTTTTTTTTCTCTTTTTTCTGTTTTTTTTTTTTTTCATCTAATACATTTCTTCACATTAACAATAACATCTTTTTTTTTTTTCTTTCTTTCTTTCTTTATGCAAATGTTTATTACTCGTTAATATTTCATTTCACTTATATCTGGATACTTACAAAAATTGATGGATATATTATTAGGTGATTCGAAAAGTCGAAAGTTTCGTTTTTCTTTTGTTAAAATGAAGACAATTTTTACTTCGAGATTAAACCTAAACCTTTCAAGTAAGTGGTCATTATAAATAGTTGAATTTGATAAATTTAACCTCTCATCGATATGATGTGTTACTATTTGTCAGTTTGCATCAACAAATGCCATTATTGCGTCGGCAAAAAACGAAATGACTATTCGAACCACCTAATGTATTTTAATTACAATGATAACATTTCATTTGATACTATAATAATTGTAATTAATATTAAATTTTACTCTCGTTAATATTTTTCTTATATTTTCTATATGAAAATGTAATTATTTCAAATATTATTATTATTATGAAATAATGTCAAATTTATATCACTCGATACTTGTAAAAATTTAATAGAATATTTATAATGTATTATATTTCATTAAAATAGTTATATTTAATTATTATTTTTTTTTAATTTTTTTTTTATTATTATTTTGCTATATTATATTACTAACTCAAATAGTATATTATATCCATATATAAAAATATATTTAACACTTGTATAAATAAATTCCTAAAACACAAAATTACAATACATATATATTTATTGCAATTACCTTAATCATTACATTTCTTTATTTCATTTTATTATTATTTTGCTATTTTAAGATTAACTCAAATATTATATTATATCCATAAATAAAAATATATTTAACACTTGTATAAATAAATTCCTAAAATACAAAATTACAATACATATATATGAGCCGTACAGTGCACACATCGATTAACTCCACTTTTTGAAAAATCTTAAATTTAAATGTCAAAACACTTGGTATAATCATAACTTTTTATATTTATAATAACTTTCCTGAATAATAAAGATTAACACCATTAAACGACAAAATTTATTCAAAATTAACAAAATTATTTCATCGCATTCATTCAACTTTTTGTTTTATGGAATTAATCGATGTGTGCACTGAACGGCTCATATATATATATTACAATTACCTTAAACATTACTCATCTATCATTTATATTTTAAATACCAAAAAAAAAAAAACAACAAAAACAAATGAATTATTAACATTTAAAAATAATAAAATATTGATCCTAACGATTCTAACCATGACAAGGGAAGAAGGAAGGGGAAAAAAACGAAAACATAATAGTCCAACGAAAAATTAACGATTACCAAAGTCACGTGAATTTGTCGCTGTCATCTCAAAAAAAAAAAAAAAACTAAAAAAATAGAAAGACCAGGAAGGAAGGACCTTCAATCCTGACAAATGATATAGCTCTGCTTGGTCCTCGTTATTCGACCATTCGGAATAATTATGCGGATCCTAAAATACGGGAAGTCAGACCGTACTAAACGAAACGAAACGAAACGAAATGAAATGAAATAAAATAAAAATGAAAAAAAAAAAAAAAAAAATGGCGAGAAAGTTTAAAGCTTGAAAAATTAAACTCGAGTGTCTTTTCTAAGAACGTTGACGTGTCTCTTTTTTCCTTCTTTAAGCGGATCTTTTGATAAATGAACAGGATTAAAGAAGGATGTTAACTCCCTCACTTCCTACCCCCAAACTCAAATCCTACCCCCAGTCTCATTTTTGATCTCAATCCTCGTATTATTTTACTGCCACTTTTTTTTTTCAACGATTTAAAATAACATACGAATGATATTTCCTGTCATTTTTTTATTTCAAACTTTGTCTTTTTTTTCTTTCTTTTTTTTTAACCAAACGATTACAGTCGATTACGAATGAATATAATTAATTAATCTTTGCTTACCACACTTGGTTCAAAAGACCCAGACCATTTTTGCAACATGAGTCGTCATTTTTCTCAATTGTTCAAGTTTGGTAATTTTTTTCAACATATTTAAATTTAATTTAAAGCTATAAAACCTATATAGTCTTTTTAAGTAAGTATTAAAGAAGTCGCAAAAAAATGTTGAAGTAAATCTATGCAATATAGTTTCTTTTTTAAAACAATTTTTCTCGCTCGGGTCCAAAGGACCCGGGTGTGGTAAGCGTGTTACTCGAGGAAGGGTAGTAAGCAAAGGTTAATATAATTGTGTTTATAATTGGCAAAAAAGTGACTAACTATACTCTTTCATACTTTTTAATGAGAAAAATTGATTTCTTATTTCTTTTACTATTTTGTTTTATATTTATCCAAGTTGTTATTATTAAATAAAAAGTATAATTACGCTAATACGATTTTACTGATTTTTGATATAAATTTGTTTGGTTGTTGTCTTTTGAATCAAATATAAATGAAAAACAGAAAAGAACAAATATAATACAAATTGTTATTACAGGAGATGGTTAATTAAAAATACAAGATTTAAGGATGCATTTTTATATTTCGCAGGAATTTCAATAAAACAGGAATCACGAGTAATTAAATACATTTCAAAGTTATTACTTTATTCATGAATTATTTAAACGTTCAATCTATCAAGATATTTTATCAAAGTTATTTTTACAAAGGGAACAAATTTTCTACGTGTCCAATTATTATTAAAAAAAAAAAAAGTCACTCTCCTAAAAAGAATATAATATAATTATAAATATTATAAAAAAAAATAAAAGAAAAAGGAATTGCGTCGTTTTAATTAAAGTTAAAAGTTAGTCGCACGCGGTGATGTTCTTTAATGAAAGAACAGAGTGTGGATGACATTGGCGTGTTAAGTCCATGAAATAGGATCTCATTTCGCAAAAGACTGATATTAGAAAAACACTGGTCATTAACTCTCTTGTCCGTGACGACCGGACGACTCATTATCGCCGTCACGGATGCGTTCCGTTTGCATTCAGTTAAAAGATACCAAAAAAAAAAAATAAAGTTTCAATAAACTCTAAGAAAATATTTTAAATATTATTTTTATAGCTACGATTTTTATAACTTTATAACCATATATAACCATATATTTAACTTTTATTATATAAAAAAAATTATTAAATATATTTTTAACCATAAAAAATTAGATATATAGTTAATTATATAATTAAATATATTTATAATCATAAAAAATTAAATATATAGTTAATTATATAATTAAATATATTTATAACCACATATTTAACTTTATAACCATATATATATATACTACTACTATACTATACTATATATATGTAAATATCTACTGTAATTTTGTTAATAATTATATAAAATAAATAATATAACAATTAAATATATATATCTAATAAATATGTATAAATAAATAATAAGAAAATATAAATTTAAACTGACGTTCAATTTATTTGTTTAACTCAGAAGAAAATAACGATTAATAAATTAAATCATTAATAAATAATCTGTACGTGTAAAAAAAAAAAAGAAAAACAATTTAAATCTCTTTTTACAAAGATCAAACATAAAATAATAATTTTTTTTTATAAAAAAAAAAGGAAGAACTAAAAAAATATGATTTTTATTATTATTAATAAAAAGAAAAAAGACGTGTGCTATAGAAAACGATATTATGAATTTTATCAAAAGATCCAAAGATCAACGAAGATTAATGATAATCCCATCCTAATACGTCACGAAAGATCATTTCCCTTTTTGACCATTTTCTCGTCCCACCTATTTCTCCCCCCCCCCCAACCCCTTTTTAAGGGTCCTTTCGTTAAATAAAGACTATTTATAAAGAATTAGAAAAGAGACTGACTAATCGTTCGTTTCTCTTAGATGGATGGAAACACGGCACAGTGTTTCAAATCTCGTAAAAACTTGTCAAAATTTGACCGATGATTCGTTCAACGAAAAACAACAACAACAAAAAAAACAGACACACACATACACATGGACAGAGAAAGAAAGAAAAAACGAAGAAGTAAAAGAAATAGAAGAAGAAGATGACGGAAATTCGTTGCAGTTGAGTGTCTAAAAAGACACACACACAGAGAGAGAGAGAGGGAGAAAGAAAAACAGACAGACAGACAGACAGACAGACAGAAAGAGAGAGAGAGAGAGAGAGAGAGAGAAAGAATGAGAGAAAGATAACTGGTGAAAAGGGGGAATGTTATATTCGTGAACGAATACTCGTTTGTATAAGAGGATGTCCGTCTATAGTAAAGAGTAAAATGTAAAGAGTAAAGAGCAAAGAGTAAAAAATAGAGACAGAGAGATACAGAGAGATACAGAGAGAGACAGAGACAGAGAGAGAGAGAGACAGAGAGAGAATGAGAGAGCTACTTTTGGAGTACACGTATCGGAGTGTGTCGCGGAGGATGCACGAAGGGGTCTGCCTACCGAGAGTAACCTAATGACTGAAGCTTCCTGCGTTTGCAAACTGCACGGGAAGGGAGAAGCTTCCCTTCTCTCGCAGGATATCCGATATTTAATCTGATTTCTGGATTACTTTTACCCTCTCTTTCTCTCCCTCACTTGTAGGGGGCCACAGAAATATACTGTGAATAAACGAACGTATGAATGAAACTAAACCAACGTATGA
Organism: Polistes dominula; assembly: GCF_001465965.1. The sequence continues at coordinate 128,329 of NW_015149140.1, forward strand.
ATGAACGAATGAAACAATCAATCAATCATTATGAAAATGTATATTAACAAATCATTATTTTTTTTCTTCTTACATAACTCTTATTATTATTATTATTATTATTATTATTATTATTATTATTATTATTATTATTATTATTAATTTTGTTATTGTTTTATTTTACTTTCTAATATGAAATTATTTGAAATACTTTCACATGTCGATTCATTTAAAAAGATAATCATTGTCCTAACTAATTAGAGTAATTACAAATATGTTTTGTTTTGTTGTTGTTGTTGTTTTTTTTTTTTACTTTTTTATAAAAATATACACACACACCTAATTATCTTCTATACTAATGGAATATAAATTGAATCGTAGAAAGTATTGTTAGTTGCATACACAAATGTATCTACAACATATGTGTGAACTTAATGAAGCAGGATTCAAAAAAAAATAATAAGGGAACTCCCATCTCAGCCTACTATCTTGACCCGATCTCTTTCGTTTGTTCCTAAAAGGGTTTTTCCTTATGTTACCAACAGGAAGTCTACTTTCCCTAGAGAATTTAACTTTTACCTTTTCTCTATCTCTTTCTATATATATATTTTTCTCTCATATACACAAACACACACACACACACATACGGGTAGAAGCTACCAAACTTTTCCACGAGGTTCACAGTGTGTTCCTTATTTTTCTAACTTCCGGTTTCACGACGAAGTACCCTCCACCTCCTCCTCCTCCTCCTCCTCCACCTCCTTCTCCTCACCTCCTCTTACTTATTTTCCTACTCTTCCCTCTTTCTTATATTTCTCACGCTAAAAGTTAGAAAAGATCATTAAAATCTCCTTTTCCTTCTTCGTACAACCGTGTACACGTTCTTAATTGCTAACCATTCAGAAGAACGTGGAAGTAGAAACGCGAAAACCCTAATCATCGTTATGTCAGCACGACTTCACCTTCGTTTTAAAATAAAATAAAAAGCCTAATACTTCTGTTAGATTAATTACAATAATTTTTTATCTTAGAACTTAAAATATATTTATTAACTATGATGAATAAAAAAAGAACAAATTTGTCTATGTATGAGAAAACCTTTAAGATTTGTAATATCATTTTTATA
>NW_015149140.1:176027-196941 GCF_001465965.1 Polistes dominula
CTGATGGACGTGTATCAATTGAATTTTGCTTCAATATTACCTTTAAAAGGTTCGTCAAAGTTGGGAAAACGTCCTGCACTCGGTTCGTCTTTTATGGTCGTATCTCTAAAAAGARAATCTAAAAACCAATTTCTGACTGCCCTATCAGTTATCAGTTCTGTACCGTATACGCTGCATATTTTTTCAGTTGCCACTTTAGTGCTATTACCTTGTTTAAATTCTTAAAGCATTACATGTCAAATATTCAATTTTACTATCCATTTCAGAAGTTAAGAAAAATGGTTAAATGTAACATATGTAACTACATAAAAAAAGTTGACAGAAGATTAACTGAATCCTTATCTATATAGTGATATCAAAAATTCGTTTGTTTCAGTGACTTATAGTAGGTAAATACGAAAAATAGATTCTACATAGACGCATCGGAAGTTACTTATGACTCGACCTAATAATTATTATATATACAATGTATTAGCTGTTATTCTATATTGTAATAATATAATAATAGTATAATTACATTTTGTAATGTTAAAGAATAAAAACAAAATAATTATCTTTTATTATAATTATTATATATAAATTGTATCGGTTGTTATTCTATATTGTAATAATATAATATAATAATAGTATAATTACATTTTGTAATTTTAAAGATTAAAAACAAAATAATTATCTTATATTATAATTATTATATTATATTATTATATTATAATTATAATTAATTTAATAATTATAATTATTCTATTATAATTATAATTAATATAATAATTATAATTATTATATACAATTATTATTATATTAAATACAAAAAACAAAACCACATAATCAAAACAACACCATTGCAATACAATTTAAAAATAAGAAAGACAACAATTAAACCAAAAAGAAAAAATAATAGATAAACCATAAAGTAATGTCCCTTTTTAACATTAAATTCAAACGAATAAATTTTTAACAAATTTTTCATTTCAAATCAATAACACAATTAACCTCGTTATCGACAACCCTCTTCTTTTTTCATCTAATATGCAAATTCTTAATACCGGACCGATAAAGTCAATCAATTCTTAATGAAAATATAAAAATTGACATACGTGGAAACGACATTAATTTCTGATCCTCCCCTCACCTCTATAACAAACAACCAAACAATTAAACAAACAAACAAAATATGACAAGAGAAAGAGACACGTGGGATAAGTCGGCGAATCGGTAAAGAAATATCGGACGTTGTATGCTAGCTGGTTTTTGAGCCATGCGAATGCACCCGATCGTATCTGTAATGCGATCGCTTTGGCACTGTATGGCGATAGCATCATTAACCCTCAGCGTACTGAACACCGGCACCAGATCTTGTTACATGATATCCGAGCCTGGACCCGCGCTTCTGCTTCTCTCTCTTTCTTTCTCTCTCTCTCTCTCTCTCTCTCTCTCTCTGTCTATCTATCTGTCCGTCTTGTCTTTCTCTTTCTCTCTAACTCACAATACTCGCTAATTAAACCGAACGGGTTAGCTTGAACCTTTAGCAAGAAGATAGAAGAAGCCGATTGCTTTGTTTTCGTACTTGGGGTGGGTGGATAGGGAGAAGGAGGAAGAGGAGAAGGAGGAGGAGGAGGAGGAGGAGGAGGAGGACCCAAACCACGCTACGCTTCCACAGCCAAATTAATTGGAGACGAGAAATAAAATAGAGGAATCGTGTGCAGTGCTTTGAATTTTTTTGTTTCTTTGTTTGTTTGTTTGTTTGCCAAACTTGGACGAAGTGAACGTCACGATTGAAAAACGTTTTGAACATTTACACGTTCATATGTGTATGTATACGTAGAAGAATGGTTTAGTTGCAACATAGTTGTAACTGTGTAAATTCAAGAATTTGTATATATGTATGTATTTAAATACACATACTTATTGTAACGTGTGTGTGTGTACATGTGAATAAGAGATGGTAAATCTATAAGATCGAATATAAATCTTGGATACTATCGAGATGAAATCGATCGTGATTCCCATTGGTCGTGTAGTTACGGTTTCCAAGATCCTTATTTTAATTTTATTTTATTTTCTTCTTTTGCAAATCGTTGTTTTACTTTTATACAATTAATTTGAATTATTTATCAAAATTGAACGATATTTTGTTTATTAAACAAAACAAAAAACATATCAACTTGTTTATCTGACTTAAAAAAAAAAAATGTTGATTACAACATACACGATTGATCGATCAGATTTGATTTATTTATCCTTTCGTCGTAAGATAATATTCTCCGATATTCGAGAATTGTAATCACATTAAAAACGATAACGTGCATACCTGCATAATCTGTCGAACCATGAAATTCTAAACCATGGATTCTTTCTTTTTAGTGCCACCGTACGACTTATACAAGTCGTTATTTCTTTTAACGAGAATATACGAGCGAAAGTTCCAATTGAAACGAATTGATTTTAGATAACAAATTTGTTAGATTACGATACAAAACGATTAGAGAAATTCTTCAAATATATAATCTTAAAAATTAAAAAAAAAACAAAACAAAAAACAAACAAATTTATATTACCAAATTTAATGATACTTTTTCTTAGAATTAATTTTTATTATTTTTAAACATTCAAATTACAAATAAATAATATTACGTTACTTGAGAAAGAACAATTTTTTTTTTTTTTTCCTAAATAATATATGCCAAGAGTCTAATGTTTGTAGAATATAATTTAAATGGGAAAAAAAGAAAAAGAAAAAGAAATAAAATTAAAATTAGACACACATGACATACCCACACACACACACACACACACACAGATGAACACACATTTAAATTCTAATTTAACAGGTGTGGCTCTTTCTAAAATACTTACGTAAAAATTCCTCTACCAACATGGATATATTTGAAAACAGGTGTCCCAGATGTCAATACAAATGCTGAATCAACTTTAAGAATTTACCCCACCCCCCGTACTATTTTTATTTATTAAACGATAACCTTACTTATACAGTTTCTCACGATTTCCCAGTTAGGTGTTCTATTTACACGAGATAGGAAAAAAAAAAAAAAGGAAGAGAAAAAAAATGTGAGAAGAAGAAGAATTTCTGAATTCGTTAAATGTCATCACACTTTAATCTTTTCACTTGAAAATCAATCGAAAAATGATTTTATTGTCATTCAAACATTTTTAACCTATGCTAAACTATTTAATTAAATAATTATTATTATAATTATTTTTTTTTTTTAAACTGATCATAAATTAAATAATAAAATGTTCAAGAAACCAAGTATAATAAATGCTTAAAAATAAGAAAATTGTATTCGCCCGAATGATAACCTAAATCAACGAAAAGTATATTTTTTATACTAGCAGTAAATAAACCTTATCAAAAGTATACCCTATTTTAATCGGCTATCGATAAATAATATGTTCAAATACATATATATATATATATTACTCGTATTTTACAAATATATCCTCAAAATTTTAAATCCTATATTCGTGATAATAATTGATAAAATCCTTACACCTGTACATCATTTTACAAATATAACTCATTGATGTTTAACACTGAATCTAATCTAAGTAAAGAAATACACTACCAAAGTATTTGAACATATTAATATTGGGTTGTTCGAAAAGTAATTTCGTTTTATCCTGACACAATATTGGCATTAGTTGATGCAAACCGGCAAATAACAACACGTGAGATCGGTGAAAGATTAAATTTATCAAATTCAACTATATATGCCCACTTCAAAAGGCCTAAACCTTTAACCTCGAAGCAAAAATTATCTTCATTTTCACAAAAGAAAAATGAAATTACTTTTTACAAACAATCCAATACAATTTTTATTTCATATATAAAATCAAACATAAAAATAATCACTTAATTAAACATGTTTAACCCCTTTGAGTGCTATGGACGCATATATGCATTTGATAAAAATTACTAACCTTATTGTTCAAACCATATACATACGTATTTGTTAATATTAATATAAAGTAATTTAATATATATATATATATATTAATATTAATTAAGTTATATTCATAAAGAAAAACTTTAATTATTAAATATAATTTATTATTGGAATCTGATTAATAATAAACTACTATACTGTTCTTACAAAAACCTTTTTAGGTAAAATTATTCAACACTCAAAGGGTTAACAAAACTAGATTGTAATTTAAATCTTATGCAGTTCATAAAAAGAAAACCATTTCGAGTTCATCCTTCTTTGATTTGAATTCTTAGAAGTAGACAAATACAAAATACAAAATACAAATATATTCAGAACTCGTTTCTAATACATCATGTCAGCAAACGAATAATTATATTTTGTCAACCATCTTGGCACTCTGTGTTAGCGTGTTCGTTCGTTTTATCGTCTAACATTTCTCTCTCTCTCTCTCTCTCTCTCTCTCTCTCTCTCTTGATGAAAGAAAAAGAAGAAAAAGAGAGTGAAAAAAAGAGAGAACGAGAGAAAGAGAAGCTTTAATTGGGCGCTTCGTTCATGAATAGATCTCATCTGCATACCCTCGCTCTAACGAGGCCAAGAACATTGTCCGTTCGTAGAAGAGTGCTTGCTCATCTGCTAATTAATTAACCCCACATACATGCACATATACATACCGTTTAATAGTTTCTACCTATAGAAAAGGTGGACATTGACAGATAAGCAACATCTACAGCATCGTTTATTATTTAAGCACGTTCGAGATACTTAAGCATCTCATCTATAATTAATATATATTCATTAAAAACACAACCATATTATTATAATTCTTATCATCATCATCCTCATCATCGTCATCATCATCATCATCATCATTATCTTTTATATTACCATTATAACAAGGTTTCTACATTTAAATTATATTATTTTTAAATCATTGAAATTATACTTCCATTTATATTTATACTAGGGGTGGCACGCCATACGTTGCTGTGGCTCACAATCAGTCCGATACACACGTTTTTAAGTCAACGAATTACCTTATACCGCCATCTGTNTTTTATATAATATTCATATATCTCTGATAAATTATATATTTTTTAATAAATAAATTTATAACAAATAATTTATAATAAAAATATTAAAATATTATCTACAAAATATGATATATAGTATTTATCGATTCATCAAAAGATAAAACGAATTAGAATTAATGCAAAATGTTAATATAGATTTTTCCTTACAAATAAATAAATATATATATATTCTTATAAAAAGTATTAAAATATTATTTAAAAAATATAACATATAATATTTATCGATTCGTCAAAAGATATAACGAATAAGAATTCAAAACTAAACATCTCGGATAGATTTGGTCATGAAAATTAAATAAATAAATATATATATATCGAGATATTATCTAGAAAATATAATATAAAAGTTAACCCAAATTCTTGACTAGTCCGATATATCATGAGTCGAATCAAATCATTTCCGAGAGTTACCCTTCGAGATTGCAATCGGAATGCATCTTATACGACGACGCTGGCTTCAGATACGAAGAAGGACTCGTAACTTTAATCCTCTGACTCCGCAGGGTAGTTTTATAAAGGTATCTCTGTAGTTGGTTACTTCAAAAGGTAGATTCGCCAATCCCGTTTTTTTTTGTTCCGCTCCAGAATTTAACAGACCATCTTTGTCTTACTCTTTTGGAGATTCATTTGGAAGGACAAGAGTAGAACAAGAAGCAGAAGAAGAAGAAGAAGAAGAAGAAGAGAAAGATGAGGATAAAGAAATAAACAAGATGAAAGAAAAAATGAAAGAAAAAAGAAAGTGGATGCTAAAGACCACGTGGGCACGTACACGCTCGCGCCACGGGGTGGAACGTTCGATTGGTAAAAAGCGATCGCTTCGAGTTATTTATTGCGCCCTTTCGGCTGGTCTGCTTGCTTCTCCAACAAGAAAGATAGAGATAGATAGATAGATAGATAGAAAGAAAGAGAAGTAAAGTATACAGGACGATTCAAATGGATAGGAGCAAGAAAGAGAGAGAGAAAGAAAATGAGAAAAGTGGTGGTGGTGGTGGTGGTGGTGATGGTGGTGCCGTTGCACGAACCAAAAGATATCTTATCTTCACGAACACACACCGTGAAATGCGTATACTTATCCCTCTTGGCCTAAGGCACGATACCATGCGGTGATAACCAACGCCTAGTATCTGATGGTTCTTGCAAAAACAAAAGACAAATCTAACTCTTACCTTTTCGCTCTCCCACTCTCTTTTTATCTATCATTCTCTTACATTATCATTTTATCCCTTACTAACATACATACATACATATCAAACTTTTTTTTTCCTACCTAAATTAATATCATTCAAATATGTATACATATATTGTATTATGTAATATAACAATTGTATAATCGAATATTTTTTTGTTTTTTTTTATTAAAAGCACACTTCGTTCATTGAAATATTTTCCTAAATATAATATAATAGTTTCATAAATGAATTAATTCATTTTGTTGTTGTTGTCACAATTAATGAGAATTATTATAACATTTCATTACGTAAAAATTGTGTTCACTTATAAAATGAAATTCTTGCACGTCCTACAAGAAAATTTGAATATATGTCAGTTCATCCTTTATAAAACCTTTTTATATTACTTGTGTTACTCGTATCTCTTCAAAGGGACAATATTTTTCACGTTATTATCTTAAAGAAATCGAAAAGGAGTGGTAGTACAACTGGCTTGAAGGGAAAGACCGAAATAAAGACGAGTAGAGTCCAATAACCTCGAAGAAAAAAAGGGAAGAAAAGAAAAATAAGATAAGACAAGAAACCCTCTTGTAAGAAACCCTTTTATCGATGACGAGCGTTCCACCGAAAAATATTCACTGCCCGGAAGCTTTTCTCGTTCTTTCTCGATCGCAAATCCATCCTGCAAAAAGAAGTTACTCTCTTTTACTCTTACCCCCTCCCCCCATCCTCCTCCTCCTCCTCCTCCTCCTCCCCTTAACTCTCTCAACCCACCGTTCACATGCACTCGTGTTACTCTCTTTCCTCGAATGAGATGCAACTCGAACGAACAAAACCAATTCGATGGTAAGGAAAAAAAAAAAGAAGAGACAGAGAAAGGATGATATTCTTTTCGCCAAAGCTGCTCGAGTTTTGTTATTTTTTCAACTTAAAAAAAAAAAAAAGAAAAAACCAGATGAAAAATAGAAAAATAAAAAAATAAAATAACAACAACAACAACAACAACAACGGACATATTGGTTTTACGTTCACTTATTTACGAGACCATAAACTCTCCTCCGGGCAAGCAACGATCCGCCAAGTGTAGTACGTTACGTCTGAAAAGAAGAAAAAATGTATATAAGGTTGTTATCCGAGAAGATAAAGATAAAGAAGAATACAAAAATATGTCTCTTTAATTTTGCGAATAATATCCAAATAATAAAAGATTAATAAATTTTACTATGAGTTTACCATCTGCTGATGTTGCTGCTATTGGAAATGTCAACGAGTATTGACAAATGTTAAGAATTCTGTAATCTAAAATTTATTTGAGATAAAACAATTAATATCAAACCTATTCATTACTTTTTACAGTTATAATAATACATTATAAACATTCTTTAAGTTCATTAAATCGTTCTATTTATGTTAGATTAAACACTAATGAAATACTCAACAAATTTAATAGCAAACATATTTAGACACAAGAACAGAAACAATGATCTCACTCTCTCTCTCTCTCTCTCTCTCTCCCACTCTTTCTCTTTAACTCTAGACATCCTAATTACAGTAGAAAGAAAAAGAAGAAGAAGAAAATGAAGATGATGAAGAAGAAGAAAATCTTCTTCCAAGCTCGATAATCATTCCACGGTAATAATCTCAGAAACGCGTCAATCGTAACCGAAACCTGCTTCCAACAACACAGACTACTGACTCCTTCTGAGACGTGCGACCAACCGAAGGGAGGCTTGCTTTATGCGAGCGCCGTCTATCTCGGTGCAACCCGTAATTGCACTTACCTTTCGAGAGAATAAGAAAGAGAGAGACAGAGATAAAGAAAAAGAAAAAGGAACAAGTAGCAAGCAGTCAGCAATAAACTGACTTCTGATTGCTATTGCTCAGTTTTCAAATGCGTGACCGACTCGAAACTTCTTCGTTTCAAACCTTTCTCCCTTTTTTTTCCTCTTCGAACATTTGACTTTCCCACTACTTCTACTCTTTTATTCCCACCCTCATTCATACAACCCTTTCACCCTTTCATCCACCACTCACTCATCTTTTCTATTTCCATGTTTGTATACGTTACTTTTGTACTCTTTTTCTATTTCCATCATCATCGTATCATTTTTATTTTTATTTTTTTTTTTTAATTTTCGTCTCCTTCTTTTTTCTTTTCTTTTTCGTTTTTTTTTGTTTTTTTCCACATTGTCAGACAATAAAAAAAAAATTAAAAAAAAACAGACTATTACTTTTTGACGACGCTAAAAAACTAATTAATCTCCGTCTAATCGTCCTACCTTACACTCGACCTTTCTAATGGATCAAAAAGGATGAAAAAGGTGTGTGAGAGAGGGGAAAAAAATAACTTAAAAAACGATTAACGATTCGTTCGAAACGTTGCTAGAAAGTTTGATTATATTCACATAACATATATATATATATTATCTCTGACACATTAGTACAATCAAATTATTACCACCCAACCATGATTCATTTTCTCTTAACATTCCATATTACGTATTGAACATTAAATCAACATATACCATCAACGTGTAATACCGTATTATTAAATAATTAATATTGAATGATGGCTCATGATGAGACTATAAAAAAAGGGATAATCATTTTAAAGAAAGCTCGAATAATAAAATAATATTTTCTTTTTTTTTCTCTCTCTAACTAATCATTCTTCATATTATATACGAATGATGATGAAGAAGAAAAGGAATGAAGAAGGAAGACGAATAAGCTGAAAAGAATATTGTGTGTGCAAGCAAGCAAGCAAGCAAGCAAGCAAGCAAGCAAGCAAGCAAAGAAGGAAGGAAGGAAGAAAGGAAGGAAGGAAGGAAGAAAGTGGCACTAAAAGTTTTGGGGCGTGGGTAATAATTTACGATGCCGCACGGTAACTATCCGTAAGTACCGACGCGGACACCACTAATGTTCGTCCTTATGCACCACCCTATATGTCTGAGATACGCAACAACGAAGAAATAAAAAGAAATAAGAAAATAAAATTAAAAAAAAAAAACAAACAAACAAAAAAAAAACAAAAAAAAAATAAAAAGAGAGATAGAGATATATAGAGAAAGAAACGGGAATATATAGGGGGAGGAAAAAGAGGGAAGTTAAGAGAGGGTTGAAATGGCCAAGATGATGCCTCCGAGGCGTTCACCTTTACTACGCATAAATCTGCGGTCAAAACTACCACCACCACCAACCACCAACCACCAACCACCAACCACCACAACTGTAGTCAGTTTTAGTTCAATATTTTACTACCTTTCCTCGAAACCCCGAATGTTGTTCGGCTTCGGATTCGTTTATGAGAACAAAAAAAAAATAAAAACAAATTAAAAACAAAAATGAATTACTTTTCAACCGACAGACACGTTCGAATATAACTCCAGGTCTTTTTCTTTTTCTTTTCGGTTCTCTCAATGTAGATCACTGTGTGTCTTATCGTTTTAACAAAATAATAAAACAAATCCACGTAATTTTATTTTACACTAAAGTATGTTTAGTTATTCCAAAAAAAAAAACAAAAAAAATATAAAATACTCTACTTTTTTTTTACTTTTACTTTTGATATTAATATTATTGGGTTGGCAACTAAGTAATTGCGGATTTTAAATAAGAATGAAAATTCAAAATTTTTTCTTCAAAATATAAGTTTATTTAATTAGGTACTGTCCATTTTTGTTGATGACCATTTGCCATCGGTCAGACAGTGTCATAATACCACGTTCATAAAATTTCTGACCTTTGTTATCAAAAAACTGAATTAGGTGTAAAACAAAATCCGTAATGACTTAGTTGCTAACCCAATATTTCTTGATAACGAATATATTGTTGATACTACATTTATTAATTATATTAATATTTGTATAAAATTATTGAAATAATAATTGTCGCGTGTAATTACGAGAAATACAAAATTTAATCAAAGTTTTTATTAAAAACCAAGTCATATTACGTATCTCCAATAAACTTGATATACATTTTTTAAGCCAATATATATAAACATTAAAAAGAAAAGAAAAAGAAATATCCTTAATCGATTTCCCATAGTTTAACCATTCTCGACGGGTTGTTACATGCTTCGTAAATCATCTAACATAGGTAACTTCTCAAGGCCATGATTCTTCGAAAGTGAAAGAGGCGGATTACAAGGTTCGATTAATTAAAATCTTTGCTCTTAACTCGAACCTTGCATGTGGTGTATTATCATTTAAATTACTAAACTTAACTCACTTCAAATTTTGCAAATGCATTTAAATAAATTAATATATATATATATATATATATATATATATATATATATATATAAAATTTATATATAATACGTAACATATGTGCAATATATAATTATTATATACTTATTTTANTTATACCGCCATCTGTTAGAATCTTATCGAACTAACAGAGATAATCATGACTCTTTGTTAATAAACAAATAATGCGCGATTAATAAAATAATATTGCGATTATAAATTGAGATATAAACTATCCTATCTTTCAAGTTGGATAAAACTGCACATAGTGTGCAAAATTTTATTAAAATCGATTCAGTAGTTTACCAGTCCATTGCGAACAAACAACGTGACACGTCATTTATATATATTAAGATAAGATATACGAATTTTATTTTTTTTTTTATGAGATGTTATTATTAGGTTGAGTCATAAATAACTTCTGATTAGTTTATGAAACAAAGAATGGTGTTTCTGTCACTAATAAGTGAAGGACACTTTTCATGGAGTTTTCTTGTACTCTTTGTATCTGATGGACGTGTATCAATTGAATTTTGCTTCAATATTACCTTTAAAAGGTTCGTCAAAGTTGGAAAAACGTCCTGCACTCGGTTCGTCTTTTATGGTCGTATCTCTAAAAAGAAAATCTAAAAACCAATTTCTGACTGCCCTATATCAATTATCAGTTCTGCACCGTATAGGCTGCATATTTTTTCAGTTGCCACTTTAGTGCTATTACATTGTTTAAATTCTTAAAGCATTACATGTCGAATATTCACTTTTTACTATCCATTTCAGAAGTTAAGAAAAATGGTTAAATGTAACTACATAAAAAAGTTGACAAAAGACTAATTGAATCCTTATCTATACAGTGATATCGAAAATCCGTTTATTTCGGTGACTTATAGTAGGTAAATACGAAAAATAAATTCTACATAGTCGCATTGGAAGTTACTTATGACTCGACCTAATTAGATAAAATAAAACAATACAAAATAGAAGATAAATTATAACCAACAAAATTTTTTTAAGATAAGATTTAGATAGTGTTTAACATGATGATATAGAATAAATTTAACTTATCAATGATTTTTTTTTTTTTTTTATATATAAGAATTATCACATAAATGACTATTGATATTAAATCTAATATTAAATTAAATCAAATAAATTTGATTAATGGTCGTTGAAAATCTCGTAAGATTAGGTTAAAACAACCAATCATCGAAAATGAAAATCCCGATGAACGTGGAGACCATATATCGATCTCGTAGCCTGTATTTTATTTCGCAATGACGACACGAACTCTCGAAACGCAACCCTCAAGAAGGAAGGATTCCCTCTCGCCATTGTGATAGTAATTGTGAGCCTTCGAACTCGAGAAGCAGAACCGGATCAAGCGGCCAATCCAGATCAGAGATCATGGCCGAGAGAGTTTTACCAACCAGAACTCACTTCTGCTCGCGGGGTCACGATCTTGAATTTCACGAATAACCACCCCCTCAACCCAACCCCAGTCCAACACTTTTGTGTTCCCTTTTTTAAATTATTTTCTTTTCTTTTTTCTTCTTTTATTTCAAGATAAACTTTCACTGTGAAACAAGAAGCAACACCCCGATTGTTTAAAATATTTCAAATATTTCAAATAAATAACATTAGTTAAGGTATGAAATAAAATTAAGAATTAATTTAATATTATTATAAATATAATGAATTTAATTTGATAAACTATTAAATTAGAATATTAATTTGTGAAACTAACAAAAGTAGTAGGGATTAGGTAATTGTAATTTAAAAGCAAAAATTAATTACTTATAGGATTATTAAATTATATATATATAAAATATAAATATATATAAAATATATATAATTATATATAAATAATTAAATTATAAATTAAAATATAATTAATAATAAAAATAATAATAAAATAAAAATATAAATATTATAAATAAAATAAAATAAAAATAATACTAAAAATAATTAATAATAAAAAAATTATAAATTAAAATATAAATAATACAAATAATATATATATATAATATTTAAAAATATTATATGTTATAAATTAATTAAAAACATTATGTATTACATATTATTTATTAAATTAATTTAAAAAAAAAAAATCACTAATTACTTATAGAAGATTATTAAATTATATATTACATTATAATTACAATGTATTTAAAACTCAATTTTAAAAAAAGAAAAAAAAAAGAACATTGAAATCATTGTAACAATTTTTCAAATGTTCATAAAAATAATAATAAAAATGATAAAACAAAAACTTTTGACACACCTATGAAATACAAAATCCCGCATAAGTTCCTGTCTAAAGGTGGAATTTCTTTGGTATACTATATAGATGCATCATCCATTAGTCTTTTTCGATAGGATACAACGTAAGTGCATTCTGCATCCTCTTGGTTATAAGCAAAAAAAAAAAAGACAAGATAGTAGTAGAAAAGAAATCTTGACACGCGAATCGACAGCCGATGTACGTTCGTATCCGATGTAGTACCAAAGGCTCGTTAAATGTCGAGTAATCTACCTTGAACTTTGCTCGTTTCGTGAGCGTCTAAGTATGGGATCATCGACTGCAGAAAACGCATTCCTTAGTATGATGCAGGTGGCCGAGAAAATTTTCTTATCTATTTTAAAATATCTACTTCATTAGAAAAAAAAAAAAAAAAAAAAAAAAAAAAGACAAAAAAAAATAACATTTAAAATGTTCAATTCTATGCACATATATGTATATATGTATATATGTACACGAGTTGTCGAAAATATATGTACATACAAATAGTATGCAATAGCAATTCTAAAGATAAACTTTAGTAACTTTGAAATTCATTGAGTGATACAAAATTCTCTCTCTCTCTCTTTCTCTTTCTATATCCATTTGCAATTTAAAAATTGAATGAAAAAAAAAAAAAAAGAAAAAAGAAACGCTTTGAACATGAGCAAAGAAAAGGAAAAAAAAAAAAAAAAATTAGATATTATATATTCAAGAAGAAGAGAAGGAGAAGGACATCTAGAGCAACCTTTCTTCAATGGGGGAAAAAGATAAGAAAGAGAGATGCGGTTGCAGGTTGCAACGAAAGGTCGCCAAGAGAGTTCTCGGGGATGAGTAGTTCCCACACTTGGAACTTACATACACTTACAAAACACTCCTAGAAGCTCTCGTGTGGGTCAGACCACTATGCGCCTCGTGATCGAAGTCGTGACCAAAGAGATGATGTTACACGAAACAAAATCAAAACCTTTGGTACTAGCATGATATTTGCAACCGTATACAACATATTCCGATTGAAACTACGATAAACTTTTCATTTCTTAACTTACAATTCATTTTTCTTCTTTTTTTTTCTTAATTATATAAATATAATATATTCTATCCATTTCAATTTTGATCCAATTAATTTCTTATTTTTTAATTACAGTAATCATAAGTCTAAAAACAACGATAAGTTTTCCAAATTTTATATCCAATACGATATTAGTCTTTAATTGTAATTGATAAAAAACAAAACAAAACAGGAAGGATTAATTTAGAAAAAAAAATTAAATGAAATATATAAATGTAAATAAAAAAGATAAATGAGATGCCTCGTGTAACATTGTGTGTTGTAAGTGACTCCTCCGACCCACGGCTCCTATAAACCTAAACAATTGTACACTAATGATTAATTAATTAAACAAATAATTAAATATACCCATCAAAATAAACATAAAAAAGAAATGAAAGAAAAGAAAACAGTTATAAATTTTCTAAACTTCATACTAAATATTCGAATTTGTTTACTGGTAGAATAATGAATTAATAATACGATTGAATAAAAATAATAAATAATGTTAATAAAGATAAATGAAAATAGAAATGGATGCCTCCTCGTGTAACAGTGTCAGTAAGTGGCTTGGAGCACGGCGCGTGCAGGACGTGATTGCGTCCCGCGGTGCAACCCCCCTCTCCTTTACTCGTCCACGCTTGCGACCACTTTCCTCCTCTTGCACCCCCTCACCCTCGTACACCTCTTTGGAAGGCCTCTCTTTGAAACAGCTCCAGCTCCAGCTCCAGCATCACCAGCACCGTCTGCCACCAACCACCACCTCTCGCCACTTGCCCCTTTTCTCAACTCTATTCCTACCTTCGATTCCTTTTTGCTTCCATTTGCTTCCACATTTCCTCCCTACCCTTCCCTTCACCACGATGGAAAAGAAAAGGAAAGAAAAGGGCTCGCACACCGCCTCCGCTTAAAACACGACTGCCGTGGTCGAGGCTCGTGCTGTTCTTACCTATCTTACCTTTTCCATCCATAAACACATAACGTATTATAATTTTAATCTAATGTTAAATATTTTAAATAAATTTTTTACATTTGAAATCACATTAATGAGATTATCGATAGTTTTATAATATACCAATGATTAAACCCATTTTTTTCTATTCCATCTGTCAATTAATCTTCCATTTTTTATTTCTTATTTTAATTATGCATGATAGTAATGATAAGTTAACTTAGGTATATAGAATTTTAATGAGATAGTAATTGCATATAACAATTACGTATAACAAAAATAATATTATTCAATATTGCACACACACACAAAAAACGAAAGGAAAACAACCTGATTAAAATGATAAATAAGTGCTAAAAAAAAATTGTTTTGGAAACCCTTGTAATACTTAACCAAAAAAAAAAAAAAAAAAATTTAAAAAAAAAACGATGGTAGGAAAGTGGGGTGGAAGCGTTCGAGTTCGACACCCACTTCGTGGTAAACTCGAGCACGAATCATGATTTATAATATGTTGTCTGTTTAAAAAAAAAAAAAAAATAAATAAAAAAAACAAACAAACAAACAAACAAACAAATAAAGAAAGTTTTACAAAAGAAAGAAAGAAAGAAAGAAAGAAAGAAAGAAAGAGTAAGAGAAAAAGCATATATAGGACCGGGCTATATCATTGTTGCCATCACAATGGCACGAAACGCAATACTGCTCGTATATGCTGACTATACACACTACTATCGGATGCGCATTCGCATAATGTGTCATAAATAGGCGGCGCATACAACGCTGCATAGAACATACCTTGCTCGCTGAAACAATAACCATTGTGGTGGCTAAGTCTGTTTATAAATAAGCTCTTATAAGTACGAGAGAGTGAGAGAGAGAGAGTGAGAGAGAGAGAGAGAGAATGGTATAGGTAGATATATTATAACCAATGTGAGATTTCTATCTTGAAAACGGGGATACCCTATTGGGCGACGTGTGGGTTGGGACTGAAAGATGTTTTCATCTTGGCAAATATTTTCACTTTGTACTTTCATTTCCTACAATTACGAATTGTCTATCCTAAACATTTGTGATTTAAATATTATATAATTTTTTCTTTTTTTTTTTATGTGTCTGTTATACTATGGTTAAAATTAAATTTGAAGATTTGTTTTTTTTTTTTTTTTTGTTTTTTATAAGAGTTTTGTAAATACGTCCTTTATTTAAGATGAACCCTTCAAATAGTTTTTAAAAGTACGACAGTTATTATTCAATAAATACTACTTTATAATAAAAGTTATATTATATAAATTATGTGTTCATACTTTTGTGATAATTAACTATTAAAATTTAATAAATTAATATATGAGCCAATTGTATACACGTGTGTAAGAACACGATAAAAAATCGTTAATATTTCTGTTTACCAAATTAGATCGAATTTTAAGTTTAGTTTAAATGTTCTTTTTCTTAGTATGCGTATTATTCTCACTCTCTTGAAATATAAAATTTAAGAAATTATTTAACAATACACATTATATAATAATTATACAGTTTAAGAGTATAGTTTCTTTTTTATTTATTTACTGAAAAGTGTGTTTTAAAACAATTAAGAATATCATGTGTGTAGATCACACACGTTAGAAGTGAAACCTTCAAAAAAAAAAAAAAAAAAAAAAAAAACCAACTTTCGAGAGAATGAAACGAATACAGAGTATCAAGAGTATAATAATTTATTATATAATATTATTATAATATTAATTTTATTAAAAATATAATAAAAAAAAAGTATGATGTGTATTTTTTATTTATTTTTGTTTTTTTAACAGAACGTGTCAAAATGTTTCTACTTTATTGAAAAATAAATATAAATTTCTTCAATACGCAAAAATATTCTAAACAATTATAATATTTAATTTGTAATATTAAATTTTAATTATAAATAATTCTAAAACAAATGCTTATTGTATTAAATTATCTTACTCCTGATAATCTCTCTGCATTCCTTTCATTCTCTCAAAGTGGTTTATTTTAAAGGTCTCACTTTTAACGTGTTTGATAATACACACGTGTCATATTTTTTTTTCCTACGTGTTTTTTTTTTCTTCCACATGCTTCAGTAATATATTTTAAACGTGTTTCTATACTTGCGTCTGTGTCGTAACTAATGCAAATAGTATATTAAAATTAAGATAATGTTTAATTTAACTTATGGCTATCAAAGCGTAATCAAGACGTCCACAGTGCTAAGAATTTATCATTATTAAGATAAACGCTTCATTGAATAATAATATTTTAATAAGTTATTTTTGTTTTTTATATGTGTGATTAATCTTAAACCATCAATTTATTATTATTTTTTTTTTACCATACGCTTTGAATAATTAAAAATATATAACCTTCAAACTAAATTACTACCGCGCACGAATGAATCGTATATGATTTCGAGTTGACAGTCAAAATATCAGAGAATCTTTGTAAATTACATTTTATAATAGTTAATCAGAATACAAAATTTTGATTATAATTATTGATACACGCGAATTCGAAAGATCGTTTGAAATTCAACAAAATGTTGAAAGTACTTAGTTATTTTTATTTAAAAGAATGGGAGATTAAAAATAAAAGATGGAAAGAAACATTCAGTAAATTACAAAACAAAGATCGAGAATTATTCTATTGCGATATGAAAGACGTTGTTTGGGATACCTATTTTAAAACATTTTTATTAGGTATAAGATTATACCTCTTAAAGGATCCCATGGAAACTATACCAGAAGCTCGTAAAAAGTGGAGAAGGTATTTTGTACTGTTTCATGTATTTTAATTATTAATCTATAATTTACATTCTCTTTTAAATAATTCTTATATTTTTCTTTTGTCATTAGGCTTTACTGGATTGATCTAATATTAAAAATTTGGATCTTCGGCATTTTTTCCATCAACATATGGATTATAATTTCTAAACTAAAAATCATGTTCGAGTCTTTTTCAAACAAAAAGAAAAACTTTTCATCAAGCAGTGTGGACACAGAATATATAATGACACTCAAAGATTATATTCGCAGAATTTAAATTTGATATTTTTGTTAATTTTATGAATCTTTAATATATGAATTCTGCACTTTCAAGTATGACATCATAAATTATAGACGTTTTGAATGCTACATAACTTTTTGTGAACTGCCAGATATAGGGGCTTAAAAATGAATAATAATTTAAAAAATTTGAACTTAGATTTTAAACTGAAATTGTTTATGGTTATTTTTTAAAATATGATATATTTATATTAATACCCTTTACATCGTAACTATTTATTTTAATTTTATATTTGTTTTACGTTTACGTTTTTATGCGTGATTACGCAGAAYTTATAGAAATAAAGCTACTATGAATTTTTTATGGACATTTAATTTATCATTGACGCAAGACATCTTTAAAGAAAAAATATATTATAATGCATCGTWATTTTTTATCGTACAAAATGTAAACTTTTAACAGTGGTAAACACAAATGAGTTTACACAATTATCATTTATTGTTCTTTTTTTTTTACATTAACGAGTTTCAAACAGACATTACCATTCAAGACGAATAAAAAATTAGATCGTTAGTTATTTAATCGCAAAGGCGTTTGTTATTTAAGAAACGAAGAATAAGGAGTTTTAGATAATGTATGTGATCAGTTCTATGCCAGACGTCAACAGTCTCATATCTAAAAAATTCAAATTAAAAACCTAAAGAAATGCAATCGTCAAGTAAGAGTGAAAAGAAGCTTACTCAAATTCAGGAATTTTATAATGGTCAAAGTATATTCATAACTGGCGGAACAGGGTTTATGGGCAAGTTATTAATCGAGAAATTGTTAAGGAGTTGTCCTACCATCAAGTGCATTTATATCTTGATACGTACAAAAAAAGGAAAAGATGTATTTCAACGCAAAATCGAGTTGTTTCAAGATGTGGTAAGTTGATAATTAATTTCTTCATTTATTTAACTTTGATTTACCAACAAAATTTTTTATTTCTCTGAACAAAATGAAAAATTATTTGAATATATTATATTTCAGAAAACAAGAAGTTAGCCATACACAATTTTTTTTTTAAATAAGTTGAACTTATAAAATTTTGACAAAAAATACATTCTTTAAATAATACGTATTTATAAAAAGATATGAAAATAACAACAACAACAACAAAATAAAAACATATTTAAATTTATCTATGATAACGTTCTAGGTATTTTCCAAACTAAAAAAAGAACAACCCAAATTCCAAGAAAAAATAGTTTGCATTATGGGGGATTGTACTTTGCCGAATCTTGGAATGACRATTRTAGATAGRAATATTTTAATAAAAGAAATTTCCATTGTTTTTCATGCTGCAGCTACGACAAGATTCAACGAAACTCTAAAATCAGCGACAGTTACGAACGTACAAGCATTAAAATATATGATTAGCCTCTCAAAGGAAATGCCAAAGTTAAAGGTACAAATATTTAACTTTATGTGCATTAATTATAAGCTTGTTRAATTTCTTCTTAAAATAAATGAAGATATAAAATGTTGYAAAAATTCATTATGTTGAATGTATTAGAGTTTTGTTCATGTATCCACGGYTTATTCCYRTTGTCTTCACAATCCAATTGAGGAGAAATTTTATGAACCACCGATTGACGATGAAAAATTGATYAATWTGKTKGAAARTWTAAATGATGAATTAGTGGATAATGTTTCAACAAGGTACGTATATCTTTAATAATCAATTATTTAAACTAMTTTCTCTATAATTTAYTATAAATATATTTAAAAAAAATATATGATTTTAGATTAATTRAGGGATGGCCRAATACTTATGTTTACACTAAATCAATAGCTGAAAATATAATAAAGAAACAAGCTGGTTTGCTACCGATCGGAATATTCCGTCCAGGAATTGGTTAGTATAAACATAATCTTATAGAAAATAAAGAAACAACAATTTTAATAAAAATAATGTTAACAGTGATATCAAYGTATCGCGAACCGATCGAAGGATGGGTCGATAATTATAATGGTCCAATGGGGATTTTCGCTGGTGCTGCAAAAGGTTTAATCAGATCGCATCATTGCGATGAATCCGTAAAACCAGCTATAGTACCAGGAGATTTGACTACAAATGCATTAATCGTTAGCGCATGGGACATAGCAAACAATCGAAGGTATCGAATAATTATTTGCTAAAAAAAAAATACTTTTATCATAGTATGAAGAAAACTTTTTGAATAAAATTCAATTATATAATTTTTTTTTTTTTAAATATTACATTTTCTACTTTAGATCCGAAGAAGATATTCCAATATATAACTATACATCTGATGACAATCCTATAACTTACAATCAGATGAGAGTATTGACATTAGAGCATGGATTATTAACACCGTTCAAAGATGCAGTTTGGTATTGTAGCTGTGCTGGTAGAAAAAGTCTATTACTTCATCTTTTCTGCATATATTTTTTACATTATCTACCAGCTACCGTAATGGATTTTGGAATGTTGTGCTGCGCCAAAAAGCCAAAGTATAATTATTTCGAACATTCTTTTTTTATAGGAATACAAATTTTCCAAAGAAATTTCAATATATCTCATTTATTTATTTTTTTTTTTTTGCTTATTTTAGGTTTGTTAGAATGTATATTAGATTACACAAAATGTTGAAAGCACTCAGTTATTTTTCTTTAAAAGAATGGAAGTTTAAAAATGAAAGATGGACAGAAGCACTCATTAAATTACAAAACGAAGATCGAGAATTGTTCTATTGCGATATGAAAGACGTTGTTTGGGATAACTATTTTAGAACTTTTCTATTAGGTATAAGATTATACCTCTTAAAGGATACCATGGAAACTGTACCAGAAGCTCGTAAAAAGTGGAGAAGGTATTTTGTACTGTTTCATGTATTTTAACTATTAATCTATAATTTACAATCTCTTATAAATAATTCTTATATTTTTCTTTTGTCATTCAACAATAACAATCAACTTTATTTAACAATAAAAAACAAGACGACGATGATGATGAAGAGGATTCAGAGGATGATGATACCGAAGACGAGGAATCTATCATCGACGAAAAAGAAACTTCTGCAAGGGCAATGCAGATGTTGTCTTTTAAAGACGTTGAAGAGTCGGTCAACACATTTAGTGGAGACGGAACAACTAGC
>NW_015149140.1:196966-228344 GCF_001465965.1 Polistes dominula
TCATCTTTTCTATGTATATTTTCTACATTATCTACCAGCTACCATATTAGATTTTGGAATGTTATGCTGCGCCAAAAAGCCAAAGTATAATTATTACTAACATTCTCTTTTTATAAGAACACAGATTTCCCAAAGAAATTTCAATATATCTCATTAATTTAATTTTTTTTTTTGCTTATTTTAGGTTTGTTAGAATGTATATTAGATTACACAAAATGTTAGAAGTACTTAGTTATTTTTGTTTAAAAGAATGGAAGATTAAAAATAAAAGATGGATAGATGCATTTAGTAAATTACAAAACGAAGATCGAGAATTATTCTATTGCGATATGAAAGACGTTGTTTGGGATACTTATTTTAAAACATTTCTATTAGGTATAAGATTATACCTCTTAAAGGATCCCATGGAAACTGTACCAAAAGCTCGTAAAAAGTGGAGAAGGTATTTATCCTTTTTTCGTTTTTTAATTATAAAGCTATTATTTAAAATTTCTTTCAAATAATTCTTATAATTTTTTATATTTTTTAGGCTATACTGGATTCATCAGACATTTAAATTTTTTTTTGCTAGTATTTTTATCACGATTATATATTATTTTTTTTATCAAAGTTRAAATTATGTAAATTTATTTATTTTATTATTATTGTTTTAATGAATGTCGTAATTTGATTTATTTTAGTGTTATTAAAAAATGTATGTAAAATATATGGTAAAACTTATATTCATGTATGTATAAAAGATAAAATATGAATAGTAAATAGTAATAAATTAATTCGTGCTTTGCATCAGAACTATTTTAACACTTGGAATGCCTTCAATACATTACTTTATTTCTTTTCTTAGTCTGTCACATTATTATTTTTTTAAATATACGGAAAATTCTAGAAAGAAAATTGTTCTCAATGCTTAATGTATGACTTCGTTATTGAAAGTACAAAAAACCTGATTGCAACGAATTAATATGCAAAGAAAAAAATAAAGACTGGTCTTTAACGTCTTATGGTTTTTCTACGTTTTTCATTAGTTTTGCCTCGCCTATTTCTATATTTATTAAAGAGAATGGAAATAATAAATGAGATCTAGGATAGTATTTTTTCAAACGTAAAATGGTAGCGGCATTTTCAACCACGATAAAGCGAAATAAAGGCGAATCTATAAAGAGAAATACGACAAAACTTTCTCATGAGGATCCTGGAAACGCCTCGAGCGAAAACTCCACCGAGAAGGAACAACTTGGCAAAAAAGGGGCGGCGGCGGTGCTTTTACACCACCGACACCGCTAACGCTACCAAAGAGAAACCAAAAAGAAATAGTTTAACAACACTTGGATACCTCAAAACGATTATGAAACGAATCTCGCGTATGGCGAGGAAGGACAAAGTGGAAGGAAAAAAATCTTAGGGAAGAAAAAGTAAAAGAGGTGGAAGAAGAAGAAGAAGAAGAAGAAGACAGGAGACAGCTCGTAAAAGATCGTCCCAACACACACACATACCACCTGTGTATGATTTTACACTACGTAACTTATGTTAGATGGACCGACGACAAAGATGAAGAAGAAGAAGAAGAAGAAGAAGACGACGACAAAATGTTATAAGAAGAACAGTCCTTTCCACCTGTTTACGTAAGAACACAAATGATACGCTCTCGACGACAAATACCAAATTTATCAAACGCATCCGAATACCATCCATCAACTACCACATATATAAACTCATATGAAGAAAACATTTTCTTTCATTTAAAAATAAATCGTTATTGTGAGATAATTTTCTTTTTCTTTTTTTTTTTTTTTCTTTTTTTGTTAACTCTTTGCAGCACAGGATTTCAAATAATAAATAAAATAACCATATGTTGCATAGAAAGTTTTTTTATGTTTTATATGAAATAAAATTCGTATATTTTTATTAATAGAGATATTGCATAATGTAAAAATAAATATACAAAAGAAATTGTATATTAACCAAGAGTAATAATTAATTGAGCTTTGAGTAAATAAGACGAAATATAAACTTAAATATAATAATAAATAAATAAATAATATTTACAATTAATCATAGATAACTATTGAAATATTCATACATTTTTCTAAGCTTAGTTTCTAATCAGATTTTAATCGATAATAAAAACTGGTTTGTTACCATATTTATTCCTCTGTTCGCATATTTATTCCTTTATCCTCATATATTCTCTTCTAACGTTCTCCTTAGCATACGTCCTTTATCGTCCTTTGTCGTTCTGACCGTGATCTTTACAATCTCATTTCATCTTTCCAATCTCGACACGAAGGATGTGGGAGCAATGGTTTAGTCGTGTTGACTG
Organism: Polistes dominula; assembly: GCF_001465965.1. The sequence goes on from NW_015149140.1 coordinate 199,287, forward strand.
GGCGACTTTTAAACCGTGGGAGTTAATATCCTTTCACAGATCTTAAATATGCTTTATACAACGCCTAAGAGGTCCACGACTTTGTTCTATTACGAGCTAAATAAGAAAACGAATATCTAATAAAAATTTCTAAATTATTCAATATTATATTTAATTATCTATAATTTATCGTACTATCAGCAAGAAAAGTTACTTGATAAAAAAAAAAAAAAAAACCAATCTCAAAATTCCTTAACTCAACTATAAGAAAATGTACAAAGCAATGTTTGAAAAACAATAGTATTCAATTATTTCAAATAATTCTAATAATATTTTGACTAGAAAATTAATAATTAAACAAATCTTTTTTTGTTTTTGAATTCTCATCAAAATGATAAATAAGGAATTTCGAAAAATCTATAATTAGACTTAGAAAACTAAGTTATCCGATCTTTTGTTTCGTCTTCGTTGATCGTACGAGCGTAATTTCGAGAATGTCGTCTAAAGGTCGTCTATGACGCACTCACCTGAATGAAATTCGAGGTGAATGGTTGTCCACTGAAGTCATTTACGCTCCTCTGACTCACATTACGTCAATGAAAATAGAAAAAATCCGTGTAGCGCGAATTAATATCCGCGAACATTACCAGTTTCTTTTTTACCTCACCCACTCATTCTCTGCCTCTCCTCTTTTTTTTTTTTATGCTCTTCTCTTTTTCACAGTCATCCTTTAAAATTAGACGTCATTCGCCAATGCTTGTATTTATGACGCATTAATGATCATCACAGGTCAACAGTTTCTTCGTTTTTATTTACAATGTTTTATAATCAATTTGTTTTTTTATTATCATAAATCGTTTTAATCGTGTAATCATCTTTACAAAGTGTAATGCATAAATCATGCAATTTTTCTAATGTTTTTCACTTCGTAGAAATAAATTTTCTAAAATTGAATTCACTGTTGCATAAGGCGATAAAACAATTTAGCTTAAGAAATATTTTTAATTTAAAGAATTTAATAAATTTCAATTGTATAACAAAATGGTATACAACCTTGGTAAATTCTTTTATAAATATGAAAGAAAAAATAAAGAAAGTAAAAAGGTTCAAGCAAATAGAAGGAAGATAATCGAGCGTTGTGCATCAACACCGGTTCGAATAATCATTAACGTCCTGGCTAATGACCGTCGAGAGATAAATTACTCTGTAATAATAATACGAAGGAACTCGGGACAGCTTCGTTACGAGGCCAAAACCAATTTACAATTTTGTTTCGACGCGATCAATTAGTTAAATGCTTATGAGTATGTCTATAAGTGTACTACGAACGATCATTCTCATATCGTTCGAGAATGTATAGTAAAACGTGTCTGTTACTTTAATAGAAAAAGTGTTCATTAAATCCAAACTAAATTAACAAATAATAAATAATATAATAAGTTGACATAAAAAAGGAAAAAAAAATTAAATAATTAAATTAATAAATTAAATAATAAATGATCAACCCTTTGTACTTCATAAGAATCATTGCAGTGACAGTAATAATAATTTACAATAGTACTTTAATAATATTTATCCAAGATATTACAAAAAAATTGATTTATAGGTAATATTAAGAAATTAAGTAATTGAAGTCGTAAGGTAAAGAACAAAAAAATTAATTAAAAATATTAACGAGTGAAACAATAAACGTTGAAAAAATTCTTTTCAATTACAACGAAAATGCAAATTTACCTTTGATTAATTTTCGATTTGACGAGAAACGTTTGTGTGTGTGTGTGTGTGTGTGTATGTGTTGTAAAAAAAAAAGAACTGAAATAAATATGAAAGATAAAAAGATGAAAGTTGCATGACAGAAATGAGAGTCGAGGAACGTAACAGCACAAATAGTTGTCAAACGTGACGATAATCGTGAACGACTAATGAAAGAAGAAAAATATTTGTCTGTCTTTCTTTCAACCCTTTGATCATTGGTTCGTTTTGGCGTCATCCTATGACCGCAGTCGTCGGCACGCATTGACTCACGTGCGTGGGCAAAGGTATGCGAGGCGCATACGATGCACGACGTGAAATGCGATACGTGAGCTCGCGTGCATACGCGCGTGCGAGCTTTGTGGGCCAGCGTTAAATCCGCTTATGTGCTAACTCGACTCGATGACGAACCACCACCCACTTCTATTAACAACGATGTCGAGGACATTCGAATAAACAAACTCACGATATTTCTAAAAAAAAAAATTTTTTTTAATTAGAAAGTTCTACAAATCATTTTTTTGACAATTTTTTTTTTTTACTATAATTAAAGAAAATTATATCTGTTCGGTTTAAATTAATTTTGATGATTCAAATACAGAAATTTCTATTATTGCAATTAATACACAATATTTATATTGGATCATAGTAAAATTATTAATAAGAAATTAGTATAAATGTTATGTAATATATTAAAAAAGAAAAAAAACTTTGTTTCTGTCTGTTTCATCGAATTACAAAAAGCTCAAACGATTTAAAAAAAAAAATTCTTTGAAAAAATAAAAAATAAAAACTGCTAAGAACCGTAAGGGAAAAGCTAGTACCAGATATTGAAGTAATATTTATCGTTAATTTTTAATGTAATAAAGTGTTACACCGTTACTATTAATATTCGATGAATGTAGAAGTTAATGTGGAAGAAACCTTTCGAATTTTCTCATGAACTCGGAAGAAGATCGTAGATCCTCAGGGTATGCATGCACGCAGATATACTTTTACGTTAACGACGAAAACGTCATGATTAACTTAACTCTCAATGATTAACTTCAGCCTCGAGCATAGAATCCATAAATGCGTTCATCGAGAAACAGGCAGAAACAGAAAGAAAGAAAGAAAAATAAACGGAAAGTACTTAAATTCCTGTATTTTTTTTCCATCTTTATCACCACTCGTCATTTCTAATGTGAGTTAATATTAGACTAGAAATTCTATACCATTAATAATCCATTAAAATGAAATCTTATCATGAACATCATTGAGATGTATTGCATTAAAAAGATACTAAAAAAAAAAAAAAGATAAGGATTCTAATCTTCTAGAGAAAAAGAAACAAGAAAAGTTGACAAAATTAATGGGAATATTTCCATCGTGAAAACAAAAAAGTGACTGGTCAACCAGAGTTCCTAAGTGAAGATTGGGTTGCAGGATTTCAGGCGCCTTGCTCTGTTACAAATCCTATATAATGGCAAGTATAATACAGAGAACACTTAAATGAAAATTCAACAAGATGAGAGATATTACGATTCGAATAATATATGTAATATTCTTGTGATGTTGGTAAATAAGATTAGAAAATTATGATGGACGATAAATCGTGGAAGAAAAGTTATGTTAAAAAAAAAAAAAAAAAATTGACAAAATGATCCATAAAGATTTATGACAACTCTCATTCCGAAGTCGTAGGCGTGAGCAATTTTCCAGTTCATCCAACAATTCCCTATGAACTCCTACACGATTCTCGACGAAGTAACTCGTTGACTCGACGTTTGCCTCGCCTTTGTATTTAACCATAACGGCGTGACCGAGAAATGCGCACGTCAACTTTATTTTTCCCTCATTGAACTTTGCAATTAAATTGACCGCTAAAAAATAGTCGTTTAGATGTCTCCAAGCTTTATCTTTAACCAATATCATTTTCAACTTACTTAACTTAAACACTAATCTTTTTCTCTCAAATTTACGATCACAACAATTTCTCTAATTTGAAAAAATTAAATAATTTTTGTATCGAAATGAATATTATCGTAATAATATTTACTAATCAAAATAAAACTTTCCTTCGACACGAATTATCGATTAAAAGTAAGAGAACGTCGGCATGTATTGTATAACATTAAAGTGTCTCCAAACAAGTTTTCAAAGTTGGTCGAAGAGTAAATCGAATAGTTAGGAAATTAACTAAATGTAAGATCAGAAGGTAGGTACATACGTAGATAGGTACGTAGATATAGGTAGTTTGATTAGAAACTCTGGTCACGTATCGTGTGGATAAGCGTGCGGTAAACACCTTTTACCTAGCTGCTACTTCTACTTCTACTCCTATACATATAGAATACACCTATATAAACTTACTAGTACAAGATCAGAGCCGACAAACGTGGGTATAGTGCACAAGTCTTATTGCCAAGACCACCACCATGAACTCCGTAGACCTGGTAATTGCATAACTCCGGAGGTCGCGTCAGTAACGAGCGGCTTGTCTCTCGGATCTTCAAGATCGTAAGGCCAAACGAGAATTCTTCGAGTTTTGCACGCTAGTAGTATCTTTTTTACCTTCTTTCGCGTGCCGCTAAATTCGCGTTAAAAGTCTTAAGTCAGTAGATTTCAAAAGAAGGAATAAGAATTTAAATGAGAAAACTACTTGGACAAACAAACGAAACAAAAATTATCGACTATTTTTCTTCCTAAAATGGAAATTCTTATTTATCAAAGAATAAATATTGTAATAAATAGTTACAGTTTAAATGTATGTATGCATGTATGTAAGTTAGGTATGCTGATTGTAAGCCTGGGAAAAAGCAAGTAGGATCATAGGAAGCACTAGAACGATTTGTCACAGTAGGTAGGTACACCTAATCGTCGCACGTCCTGACTACCAATTATCCAACGTTCCCGACTAATTTAAAACCGATCGGAGGAGCCATGTAATCGGCGACGAGAATTCGTTCATGTTTCCTTCTTCTTCTTCTTACTACTTTGCTCTTGTGTTTGTATGCGTCATCATCGCGGTTAACTGTTAATTATTCCATTGCTAAGAGATTTATGCGTGTCTTGCACACGCATACGCTTTTCTCTCACGCTAAATTTTTACATACTTTTACTATTACTATTACTACTACTACTACTACTACTATAACAACAACTACTATTAAAACTGCTACTGCTACTACTACTACTATTCTTACTGTTACGATTAAACTACGACTATACACGAGCGTGGGAAACTCCCTCGACTGCGACGTTCACGGTTAGCAATTATCTCTCATGTATTTATCAAGATAGGCTTATGGTGGACCGACCAAGAGAATTTTCGAAAAGATTGCAACAACTTGCTACGGAGAGAGGCTGAGAAGATACGAACAACAACCTGCGATGAAACTACCATCTCATTTGTATTCCAACCGAGTTTAGAGAGGGAAAGAAGAGGATAAAAGGGATGGTTCTATTTTACGAGCACCCGTATATATATGTGATCCAGACAAATTGGACTTTGGCGAATATTATAAAGAAAATAAAAAAAAATAAAAAAAAGAAAACAACAGCTAAAAAACTCAAAACCCAAAATCTTATTTGTTTCAAAAAGTTAATAGACAAGTTAAATTGACTATGATTAATAGGATTATTTATCAAATTTATATTCCTAACTTTATAAAATGTACAATGAAACTCATCTTTCAAGTAGCATAACACATAACTATACCAATATCACATCAACGCGTTCATCTATCAGCCTAACGGTGTAGCAATCATCACAGTGGGAAGTAATTTTAGGGATTACAAACGAGCCGACTCTTTTCAAAAGAGTCGTCAAACTCAACCTTTAGCCCTTTTGCAAGATCTTCTTGTGCTATACTCTGAAAAGTAATTAGAATTGCTTCGTTATTAGAGAACCTTCTTCCTCATTCGTTCGTTCATTCGTTCGTACGTTCGTACGTTTGTATCGAGCGTTCTTCGAAGATCGTAACGAGCGAAACTACAAAGAGAAAAGGGCGGTTCACCGGACAAACGAGCTACGATACATACAACTGAAGATGTGAAGATGAAAAAGAAGAAGAAAAAAAAAGAGAAGAAGAAGAAGAAGAAGAGAAATAAGAAAGAAAAATGGTCGTCGATAAGCAGGAGCACTTCTGCCAATGAAGTGGCTCTAGCCTAATTGGCCCTTCGTTGGGCATTCTCATATGGAGGCTAACCTTTCTTCATAAATTAACTTTACGCGATGCTTTTAATTAAACTACCGATCGTGATACCAACATAATTTTTACTTAAAATAGATAGACGTGACTACGAACCCCCTTTAAACTACCTACAATCCCTTTTTAAAAGTATTGATTTATTATACGTACGTGATGTTCAAAGTCTTATTCGATCTACGAACAATAAATCCTATATGGAAACACCTTTAGCAAGAAAGAGAATTATTATCAAAAACTTTTGATATAATATGATCTATAGTTGAAAATCTTTTTACATTCTAAGCTAATAGATCGATCGTAAAGATTTGTTTTATGGAACTATCGATTACACATTTTACAAGTTTGAGAGAATGATCTTTGTTATACCTGTACATTTTGTAATTATCGTATAAATAAAAATTAAAAAATAAATCTCATTGACTTCTTGGATATTTAATTTCTTTTTTCTTGGTAGTCAACATTTATCAAAAAAAAAAAGAACGTAAAGTAAAAAAATGGGAAAATTGTCGAACGCCGAAACGAATCAACATTCGATGTTTGATAACTCCATCGAACGTTGTTGGAGCACGTAAGGTGAGCTTTTACAACGCCGACCAAGAGATATTTCGTACCCGATTACGAACGTGTCAGCTGGCGCTCGCAAAGAACTCAGAGAACTCTTTCTATACCTTATACCCTTTATATACAGGACGAACTAGCCTCTTATACAATGTCTGTATAAAGTTCCTTTCCTTACCCGTTTGCCAAATTAACTTGCTGGACCACGAAGCTACTTTCGACCACCTAGCAGTATCGAATTCCACGCTACCGGTATACACTTCGGTCATTCGATCTCTCCCGACTCTTTTAACAATCCGACCGACCACCTGTCATCAGCACACGTCTAATCCACTAAAGAAAAAAACATTATGTGACGTCTTCTAATTTGCATGCTCCACAAAATCCCCATTCTCCTTTATTTTTTCTTTTATTTTCTTTTAATATTTGTTCCTATTTTTCTTGTTTATTAAATTGATTGCGTTGTACCTGCTCGTCCAAGAATTTTATAGTTTTTTTTTTTTTCACTGCATTTTCTTCTGTGTTGAGTTTTGGTCTCTTTTCTAAAAAAGTTATTTTTTAAATTATTTATTAAAATTGCTAATATTTACAGCATACCTTTAATTTGCAAATAAGATATATAATTAAACTGTGAATAATAATAAACCTATATTTGAAACACTAAATTATTTATTCTTAAATAACTATGTCCATTTAACAGAAAGCAAAACTTTAATAGAAATAATTAAAAATCCATTCCATATAAATATTCTAATCATTTGAATGTACTTAGGCTATCCATAAATATCCATAGAACTGATCCAAGTAATTAATAATTATAATTAATTTTAGAAGCAAACGATTAATAAATAGGATTTCTGTTTAGAGTATGAACCTACCAAAACATTTTGAAATTCTCAAGCCATCTATATAAAACAAGACAAAACAAACAAGGATTACAACGAATTCACTAGTAGTTCTTACACGTTCCATGCAACCCTTTTTTTGTGACCATCCATCGAGTTTATATTCCTTATCGTTTAGAAAATCTCCATAACGTACCCAACTTACACACCATGCTTTGGCAAAAGAGATAAGAATTTTGTAGAGACGAGAATAGAGAGCTAAGACAAAGAGAAAAAATAGATAGAAAAAAGAAGAAATATTCGAACAACCACCAAGACCCTAGCTACTGCAATGCGATACCAGAACAGAGACCAACATGAGGCCCAATTAAGGCCTCCATTTCTTTTTTTTCTTCTTCTTCTACTTCTTCTTCTTCTCATTCTATCTCTAGTTCTTTTTCTTCAAACTAAAAACTTTTTTATCTATCTAACAAAAAGATAGAACAAAATATTTCAGCTGGATTCGTGGGCCCCAAAATGGTCAGAAGATGGACGTGTCGTTTAATCGTTAAAAATATCGTCTCACGGTTGACATAGTTTTCAGAAGCATAGAACCTTTTTTTTCCTAAGCTACCACTTTTATTATTCCAATCTCACATCAGACATTTTAAAATTCTTCTTTGGAATGTACACGATAAAAGAAACATAATAGAAAAAAAAAAAAACTCTAATCAATTTTTTGTTCTTTTTCTTCGTAAATTGTGTACAAAAATGCGTAACTTTTTGTACAAAAATGTATATTAAATGCGATATGAATTATTTTCCACGTAATTCGAATTATTAATTATTTTTAGAATAAGATAAAATGAGAAGAATAAAAAAAAATAGATAGATAGATAGATAGATAGATAGATAGATAGATAGATAGATAGATAGATAGATAGATAGATAGATATAATATTGTTCTAGAATAGTTTTCTCAAAAAACTATTAGTTGGTATTTGAAAGCGTAGGTAGGTAGAGTATCGTAGAAAGACCCCATGGCTTTTTTAAATTGAATTTTTGGATAACCCTTCCTTACGCGGAACCTTTACGGTTACGGGGAACTATTAGAGAGTAATGAGTTTCACCGGAGGTATCCTATCTCTAACATAGTAGCACGGTAGTGGCTTTTCTTATCTCGTTCGAGATCCGGCGTTATAGCCACTCCTTTCTCTAGTATCCTCCAGGCGTCGTTTAATCCCTCATGAGAGAGAAAAAAACAGAGAACGAAACATAAAGAAAGAGGAAGAAAAAAAGATATATATATATATATATATATATATGAGATAGAAAGAAGAGAAACGATTTAAAAAAAGAATCGGTCGCGTCTTGTCTTGTCGTCGTGTTAGATACTCAGCTAAGTTTCTAAGCTTGCTTGCTAAGGAGCCAAACGGATCTAACGTATTTAAATTTTCGATAGAACTCGTCATAGCATACGTTCTTTTGTCGGCAGCTTCGTTTAACTCGAAATTTTCTTGACCCTCGTATCATCGAGCTTCGATTATCTCGCCTTTTAAAATGATCCTTTTAACCAATAATTTGAATAGCTTTTTCGTGTATTTTTACTTCCAAGGTGGCACTGATTACTAATTTCTATACATTCCTTTCACGATATTTTTTTTTTCTTTCTATTTACACTAAATTGTTGGATAAAGAAAAAAGGAAACGAAATTCTACCAATGATTTTTGTAATAAGACATAATTAACACATTGACCGTTCAAACCAGATTCGCATATTTTATTCAAAACTTTATAAAAGTATATTTTGATTATTTTAATGACTGGGCGTGTCGGACAACATTAGAAGGTTTCTACCTCGACTGATTATTACTGATCCAAAATATATAAATCAAAATGGAAATGGTATTAATGAAATATGAAAATAAAAAAATTCAACGTTGAGAGAACGCATTTGGCAAAATAGCGATGATCAATGATAAATCGTTGGTAGGCGTACAGGTGGGCAGAAGGCGGTGAAAATTTCCAACACGAAGGCGGGTACATAAACTACCTACCGGATTAAAATATTTCGTGCACGTACACGCAAATACAATGACTAGTACAAAAGGACCCAGAATGAGATGGTGTTCGGCGGTCTTCGTGTAAAACGCGAGCGACGGTTACGATCAACCATCGATGAAGAAGGTTGATCCGTGCTAAAAGTAAAATAAAGAGAACGAGAGAGAAGGAAATTGAGCAAGCAAAAATAAACAAAAAGGAAATATAAAGAAAGAGATGATGATAGCGATATCCAAGGAAGGGAGCACGGCACAAGATTGTACCAGTTTTTCGATCGGCCATTGATACCACCGAAGGAAGAGAACAGAACTGTGTGTTGCTCACCGTTTATAGCTATGCATGAGTCTGCGAATTTCTTTCGTGGTCGCACGCCCGCCGTGCCCATAAAACGAATCCCTCCGACATATCCGTCCGACTGTCCTGCGCGAATCTGCCATCAGCAAAAAAATTCACCATCGATTATACGAGATCGATCTCTTTCTTCCCTTCCCTCCTCTTCAGCCCCACCCCCCGCCCAACGATATTTAAACTCTCTTCTCTTTCAAGTCTTGTGTTCGCGTGTTCATTTACGTTTGTTCATACGGTTATTGCGATAACCTTAAAAAAAAAAAAAAAATAATAAAAAATAAATAATAAAAACGATGCGAGATAGATTCGTTTTCGTATCAATTAAAAGTAATAGCATAAATTTCATGATAATCTTAATGAGCGTAGAGAGTACGTTTGAGATATTTCCACTGTTGCAAATGAGAAAAAGGTTGAAAAAGATAGGAGGAAGGAAGAAAAGTGTCGAGGGCCGATTTCACAAAGGAGAAATTAATGTTTACGCCAGACGAATTCTCCGCGAATGTGTGGTAGGAATCGAAGGAGCCAATTATTGGCTGTACGGTGCGAATATAAAAGGCGTCGGGGAGAGAGCGATCAGCTTCGTGAATCTTTCTCTCTTTTTTTCTTTATTTTCTCTTGGTTCAACGAGAAACGAGAAGAAGAACCTGAAACGAGCACGTTCGACACCTTCGCGGCCTCATTAACGCTGCGAGCGTTAATTATGTTCCGGAGAAACGGCCTAATTGCCGACAATGCTATAGTGAGAAGGCTACAGAGAAACAGAGAAGAAGGATTCGAACCAAGGAACCAACATCTCTTCTTCACGATCGATGCACGTTGCTCTTTTCTTCTCTCCTTTCCTCTCCTCTCCTCACCTCACCTCACCTCACCTCTTTTCTACTCTGCTTGCTTGGCCTTCCAAAGTGTATAGTAGTAGTAGCAACCTCTAAACGAGATCATCCAAAGTGTTTACGTGCTAAGCACCCTAATGGACGAGATCCGAAAAACAGGTTGAGTTTATCCTAACGATTCGAAGAAAGCCGAAAAACGTGACCACTTCTAATTCCCTCCACTTCTCTTATCTTTCTAGGAATTTAATGATTTTCTTAGAGAAATATATTCTATACTACTTTTTTTTTTTTTTGAAATATTTTCTAACATTTCTGATACCAAAAAAAAACGAATGTCTTTTATTTTTTTTTTAAATATTGTTAATAATTTATTACCGTATTTTGAATAAATTCTTAATTCGTGTATCCTAACTTATATGGATTTTGATTTCAAATGCATATCAAGATATATGGAAAAAAAATATTTATATAATATGAGATTCTTGGAAGATTTAAAAAAAAAATCATAGCTAAGAAAATATTCAACGAGTGGAAAGGAAACCGTGGTAATTTGAGTTAGTCGTAAAGTCCTGAAACCGTTTAAAGTCATTTACAACTGCTTTATGACTCTCCCTTTCTTTCTCTTTCTCTTTTCTTCTTGTATCTCGAGAAAAGGGTTTGTAATCTTCGAGTGAACGCGAAAATCCAACCAAGTACAAAACGATTTTTATTACTTCAAAATACTTATACCGAAATAAACCCTTACAGTTGAGGAATCATTATGTCTTTCATTAAAAAAGAACAAAAAAAAAGAAAATAAAAGGACCAAAACTAAACGTCAATTCAATCTCTAATAATTATTGTCCAAGATCCTTGATACGAATTTTACGATTCTAAAATGAATCAAAACAAAATCAAAAACAGGCGTTGTTGGTTCGTATTCGAAAAAAAAAGGAAAATTAAAAACATTATTTCATAAGCGAGATATTTTTGCAACCAAAAAAAAAGAAAAAAGTCGTATTTCGAATCACCCCGAAGGAGAATTTTCACCGTGTCGATCGGTATCGTTGACAGATTTAGGTAAAAGCAGCTAACTGTTGTGGTGCCTCCTCTTTAATTGGGGATCGAAGAAGATTTTGGCTTGAACGATCGATGAAAGTAAAATGGACCTTTCGTCTTAGCTTGCGAATTCTCCCAAACGAAAGAAACTACGATGTTCTCCTAATGAATTCCATCGGATTTAAGTTTTAACAGAGACCAAATTTAGCGGTCAATTTTTTTTATACGAAATCACACGCGGCCCCGGTCTTCTCACCTGAAATGATTCGTAAAAACGATTCGAAAATATGTTGACGTTTTTATTGCGTAAGAAGATATTCCTGGAGACAAGAAAAAAAGAAAAAGACAAAGAAAATAATCAACCTTTTCATTATCCGAATTATCACGATCTACCTTGATAGAAAGATTTTTAAAATAAACAAGATTGAGCTTATTTTTAATATTTGGTTACACGGTTTCCTTTAGATTTGATTTTATTTTTATAATTTTTGATAAAGTATCCAAGATCTATTATTATTTTAGATTTGTATTAAATACAATCATCAAATTATATATTTGTTTCCGATTGAAATAAGAATATTTAAAGTTAAAAATAAGGTAATAGATCTTCTTTAAAAGTAATCTCCTACAAAATGTACATAATCGTTAAGAGATAGTACGTATTATAGTATTCAAATAAATTACACACGTCCTTTGCATCATAATAAAACTAAGCCTATTACCTCAGCAACGTTCTCTAATCTTTCCGAACGAGACTAACGTCAAGATGATTGCTCTCTTTCTTTCATAAAGAAAAACGATTTCTATATTCATCGAATAACTTACAAACACAATGGACGTTTAACACTGATAAACATATTAAATTATTTCTTATTAACATAATAATGAACGTTTAACGGAAACCTATCCAAAGATTTCTATAGAAAGCTAACTCACATTTCTATTCTTTCTATCCTTTTTTTTTTTATCTTTTTCTTTCTAAACGACTCTTAGAGATTTCAAGGCGCGAAATTTTTAAAGCTCGACCATTCTTCTTGTAAACGTTTTCAAGTCGTCGCAGCTGTTACGTCGATTTAGAAAATTGCACTCGATCGCTACGTGCTGGTAACACGTAACATGGCGTGACTATCGCACGCGACCGGATCCGACACCACAATAGCCTCTTCTTGTAATCATTTTCAAAGAGAGAAAAAGAAAGAAAGAAAAAAAAACAATAATATGGAAAAAGGTATAAAACGAGGAAGTAATTTCTACCTGGCAATTCTTTTTTTTTTCTTTAACATTTTTTTTATTACGAACTCTCTTATATCTGACACGTGCCACGCGACTTTCATAACTTACGAGAGAACTAGTCCGTTTCTTAGGTTTTATATTTCAAGATTTTATCGCGTGATTAGAAAACAACATTTTTAAATAATTTATTCATGGAATTTATTAGATCGTAATGAACATAATTGTGTAATAAATTATTCTTTATCGTTTATTCGGATGTATCTGGTTATTCTTGATTTTTTTTGTTGCAATCCAATTTATTGATAAATTTATGTTTTTTTTTTGTTTAATTCTCAAGGCTTTACTATAATAAATTTCTCTCATCCTCGAAGTCCACGCACGTTATTCAAGTTGAATGATCTCGAAATGTCCGTAAGGTACAACTGGTATTCTTTACACCTCGTTGTTTCGCTCAAACTGAACCGTTGCGTAGCCCTAAATCAGCCATGCCGACACTCTCGAAGCCGTAACGGTCGAGTTCTTCCACACTCGGGGGCTCTTATGCGAATTCTCGGTGTACCATGCTGACCAGCATCATGAAGCACGATCTGGAAACTGCAACGAGCACCAACCAACGCTTTAAACGAGTTCAAAGAGAACAACAAAATAAATCAAAGAAACTCCAAACTTTTAGGATTTATTTAATTTTTCAAAACTTATCTCGTTATCCTTAAGAAGAAGACAACCTTCGATAAATATGTTGAAGAATGTTTTAAATTGAAAAAAAAAAAAAGAATAAAAAATTAAGTATATGCTAAATGTAAAAATAAAAATCTTCAAAGGCACGAATCATTTTCTCAACCCTCTTCACCTATCATCTCGTCCAACAAAACTGTTCTATCATTGGCACATTTACAAACCCAACTAAGGAATGGTGTGAAAATTACAGACACGCCGACCTGTTTCGAAGGAGCTTATCCGCTGGGCACAACTGTGGTTGTTGAAAATGAAAGAAGATTGCAGCTACTAAAATACTTTCGGCTTATACATATGCTAGGTCTTTCCGACGTATATAATATATCTCTGAATATACATTTTCTCATGCCAGTTGATAGTATACAGGGTGTCTTGTGAAATAATCATTTCTAGATAAAGATATCTAGAATAGTATCTTTCATTATTTTGACGTTCATTTTGCAATAGTAGAAGAACAAAAAGGACTAGTTTGAGAAGCATTTTAGTATCGATTGTTCACGCGGATCCTAGAAAAATATGTCAGGAATAATGGATTTCGATCAGTAACTTCTCGCAACTCTCTACACACAGACTAATGATCCCCATTCAATCGACTATATTCTAAGAAGAGAAGGGACTCTTTTTTCAGGTCAAAAGAAAAATAGCAGGTTCTTTCTCTCTATCTATCTCTCTCTTTTTCTCTGTTTTGTCTATCCATATCTTTTTCTTTCTTTCTCTTTTGAGTATCATACTTCTCCCTTCTAGGGACTTTCGGTTTGATGTCGATCAGCCGTCGATCGTGGCAGGTACCATTGTCCTTGGACGTACTTCACCTTTCAGATCAGAAGAACCCATACTATTCTTTGTGAGGCAAACAATATGGAAAAATGAGAGGGACTCCTCCAACTCTAACACACCATCGATTCTTCGTTACCCTTCTGACTACGATCCTCGACATTTCTAACGAGCCTGACACGTCCTTTCCAAATCGAAAGTAAAAATACCCACGATAAATAAATTGTGATATCGTTTTATTCAATTAAAAGTTTTTAATCATAGAGCATCGATTCCTCTACAGCTGATATTAAAATCTGATAATAATAAACATAAAATAATAAATTAAAAAATAAGAAATTATTATAACATTATAGAAACTTAGAAATTATTCTAATTGGATCGTCTACTTCGACAAAATTTTCTTCCCTTTTACTTTCAATCAATTTCTAATTATAACTTGAATTTATATTAAATTAAATTATAAACAAGTTTTCAAACATTTTTATACAACTAATCGAATACTTTCTCGATTATAATTTTACTTTCAATTTTTATTTGAAATATATTTAACATACTCTATTTTTATATTATTTCTATTTTTTATTATTGAACGTTTCGAAAGATCAAACAAACGATAGAGATTGATCACCGTTAAAGAAAAGAAAGAAAGAAAATGAATCTACGGTATAATTGCTCGTTTGATGTAAATAAATACATATGTAGAATTATATATATATATATATATGTATACATTCACTGAGCAAGACTCTCGGTCGCACGTTCGAGATATTTCACGCGTAATTACCGATTGCACGCTATAAACATGCGGCGAGGTCTTTCATGAAAGTTTTAATTGGAATAAAAAGTGAAAAAGAGAAAAAAAAGAAAAATAATTATGCATATCACGAGCATACATGATTACCTTCGACTTGATTATTGCATAAAAATACTTTATTTTGTTATAAAGTAGAAATTTTAATTCAAAGAAACAGAAAAAAAAAGAAAAATGATTTGAATTCGTTTTACGCCCAAATACTGACTCTACAACTAATTCAAAATTAACTGCATCATTATTTGTATTATATAAATTACAAAAATTATTGTCAAAACTTAAACTAAAATAATAATGATGTGGTAAACAGATTATTAAAAATATTAAAAAATTATCTATTATAAAAATCAGTATAATAAATCAAACCTTTCGCGTTTAAGACTAAATCATTCTCATCACTTTGAAAAGGTGTAACACCCTTGGAGAATGTAACTTTTAGATAACTTTAGAAGATAACTTTAAAAGATAGATGATCCTTCTCTCTCTCTCTCTCTCTCTCTCTCTCTCTCTCTCTCTCTCTCTCTCTCATCGAGTAGTAAAGTACTTCTAACAGGAGAGAAAACGTTTTGGTATGTGGTAATAACGATCTCCACAAGATAGTACATATCGACACGTAGAGAAAATACGATAGCCATATACATGAGAATAATAATAATAATAAAAAGTAATAAAAAAGATAGCCACCGCAACGACGTTTGATACTCTACAAGCGTGGCAAGATGAACGAGGGGAATGGTGGGGGTGGTAGGCCCAACCAAAGTAGAGAAGAGAGGCCCAACGTAATAAGTCGATAATAACAGTAATGGCGGCGATAAGCGGGGTCCTAAACGCCCCTAAACGAGGGCTAATTGTACCCCTTTTGGCCCTTCCCATCGGATCAAGAAACGCGGCAGCCAAAAATCGAACCCGACTAGTCGTCCCTTTCGTCCTCGATCCCCTTTCTCGATCCTTTTTCGATCTACCGATATTCAGTGTCATTAATTTACTCGCCTTCCGCCAAATCGCACCTACCTCCTCGTTTTTCCCAAAGCAACATCATCAACGTGCGTTTTAGCTACTCACAAACCTGCTGATATGATCCTCAACACCACTGTCCTAAATGGTAGGTTTCTTTCTATATGATAGAAAAAGATAATGTTAGAAAGCAGATGGTGGTTCTCTTGAAAAAGTATTGCCACCTTCCGAACAAAGTGTGGTAACGTTCCTTTAAAAACTTTTAAGTATGAAAAAGATTCGATTAAACCTACTATCCTTCTCAAAACCTTATTCTGATCGATTTTATGCGACAGGAGGCGGGATTATTGATCTTTTTATACCAAGAAACATTCTCCTCCTTTGCTATGCATCCTCGAGTAAGTAAGATGAAACCACCTGGTTAAGTAGTATGATTGAATCTTTATTATCATCCAAGTACATACGTGTATATTATACGCAAGTAGGGAAGACGAAATTTCAATATACGTTAAACGGTTTTTATCTAAATAATCAATCAATGTAATCATGATTAGGTACCTAAGAAACTGTTGATGAAATCGTTTGAAGATTGATGAGATCTATCAGGTCAGGTGTCTGAGGAAGGATAATTAAAAGGGTTCCTGGCATTCTAATATTGTCGATTAGATTAGTATTTGATAAATAGCCAAAAAATACAAAAATTTCTAACATGTTAGAGTTAAACGAAAAGAAATTTTGATTCCTTTATAATAATATCTAGAAAGAACAAAGGATGATGCAGTAAATTAAATTCTAGTAACAAATCTTTAGTACGTGATTCAGAACTGTCTTGTGTTTTGATCCATCAAATAATTTTTTTGTTTAGCGTCGTATTGCAATTGGAAAATCTAAGTCACATTTTTCTTACAGTAAAGGTAATAATGCAGTGTAAATGAGAAAACGTTTTGGAATTCTAAATATGAACAAATTGCATTTTATTTACCATATCGAAAACAAAACGAAATTATTTTTCGAACAATTTAATATATGCGAGAAATCTTCCCATTCCTCTTTTTAACACCCCTCGTCCTTGTCCTTCGAAAATCATGCGAAAATATAGACCGGCTAAACGGGTGCCTCGTTATACACCATTACCTGATATTACTCGATGTATTTGGAACTAAACGGCACGTATAGCAAGAGCTTTGGCGTGCTCTGCATACAAGAAACGAGATAACCCGTCTGAAACTTTCCTCTGCCCTTTAATATCGTCTTAGAACCGAGCATTACCTCGATCGCGTGTTCCCAAATCGATTTCATTGAATTTCACAAAAGGTTCTACCTTCCCCTCCCTCCTCTATTGGCCACCTTAAAATGATCCTCCTCGTCTCGTACCAATCTACCGTTCAAATTACGTTATCAAACTTTATTTTCCTTTTTTTTTTTTTTGTTCCTTTTCATTTGTTCGACGTCTTTAAATACCGTCACTTTATTAATACGTCGATGATGAGGGTATCAAAATTTAGGATGATTTATTTCTTCGAAATTTTCTAACCATTCTAATTTGCATATTAAAGAATTTCATTAGATTATGCAAGTATTCGAAAATTTTTAGTATTGATATGAATAATTTCTACTATTCTAATTCGCATATTTAAATAAATCAACAAGGATAGATAAATATTATATATTATTCATTATGAAAATGCATTCCAAGGCATAAATAATATTGTTTGATCAACACGAAAGACAGGAAATGTAATAATAGTTTAAATTATCGAGATAGATGAAGAATTTGTGTGTTAAAAGTAACAATGGGAAGCGTGACTTCGCGATTTATGGTCATTTTCAATGGTTCATATGTTAACTGAATTTTTGAATATCCTTGAAAAACGGACAATGAAACTTTGAAAAGATATAATAAATGCGAGAAAGGTTTTTATGGTCTTTGCGGATGGTGAAAATTAAACTAAGCTTTTCTCGAAAATTTTTCTTTGTTGACCGGAACAATATGGGTCAGAACGAAAAGTGCAAAAGGTGTAGATCCAAAGTATTCTACCCAAACTGGTTCATTGTCTCACACCTGTCGATCTGTGATCTTTCCTTCGCATAAAACCTCTCAAAAACGGCAAAAGAACAAATTCTTTTCAATAACACAAGATTTTAAGGAAGATAAAAAGAATTTCTTTTCAATGTATGTTTAGAAATATTGATAAACTTAAAAATTTTTAAATAAATGTCATTTAATTCAATCTATTTGTAAATGCATATAAAACAAAAATGATAGAATTTAAAGTTATGTTTAATGTTTCATAATTTACTATACTTCGTAATATTTTAAAGTTCATTTTATTCTTCTATACAATTTAATTTTTAATTAATAACAAAATTTACTCATGGTTATTAGACATTAATATTATGCTTAGACCAGAATTATTTTTTATAAAATGTAAAAGTAGTTTCTGCATTAAAATACTTTGTGTAAAAAATTAATTTAACTATGATCGTTGAAAAAATTAATTTAAAAATTAAATGACATTATAAAAGGATTGATCTAGAAAAAGAAATAAAGAAAAAATTATGAAGGACGAGTGAACGGAAAGAAAAATAAAAAAAAGCACTTCTCTTGGAAGAAAGTCGACCGATCGATGAATCGATCGATGAATCGTTCGATAAATCGATATTGCCTTAAGTGAACGGAGAAAGAGACTTGGACTTCTACGCGACACACAAAGTGACTTTGATAATGGATTTGTTATAGGCCGTCTCGCACGTATAGAACCGTAAAAATGTTCGAACATAATCGTAGGTATCCGCAAGCCTGATGCGCACTTACAAGAAAACCGGATTAGCTCGATATATAATTTTCGAAGATCGTCAGACGATAAATTGTGACACACCTGATCGGGATCGAAATTGCTCCTTCTTATCACTCGTTACGCGTCAACTTCACCGTGATCAATGATTCGTTACGCTTTTGTAAACGCGTACAACTTATTGAATCCTTATTGTTCGCATAAAATACACGTCCTATGTTCTCAAACAAATAGATACGATTGTAAACATCTAGAAATTTATTTTAGAAAATATACAAAATCTATTCATTTTTTTCTTTTTTTTTATATATAGTACAACTATTCGTTATTATTACAATTTATATTTCATACTTACTTTCGTCTATTTTTTATACTAAAAGGAATTTATTCATTTACAAAAAAAACATTTATTAGACAACTTGATATTATTTGAAATATTAATTATTAAATTAAAGATTATATAAATTACGATTGAAGTAGAAAATAAAAAGAAATACATATGATATTTAAGGGATAAGATATCAAACGAAATCGAGATAGGACGAAGAAGGATGTGCATGACCGATCGAGCAAACGCACCTGATGGATGACGTTGGAATCAAAGATCATCTCTCCTGTGCTAGCAGAAAGCCAAGTCCGTTCTTTGCAAGTCACGGAACGAACTGCTCTTGACCGTGACGATATTCTTTCAAAGAAGAGCCACGCGAAACGGACGCAATGTTGTATCGTGACTCAACTTTAGTTTAGATCTCTACTATCGAACTCAACTTACGAATGAACTTTAACTTAACTTAACTTAACAACAAATCTAAACGATTATTCTAAAAATGACTCAACTTTAACTAAACTACTTTCAATATAATGTGTACATTTTAATAATTATTTCAAAAATCTGAACGATCAACTAAACATATTTTCTAACCCTGTTCATATTAAAAAAAACAAAAAGTACGCCAATCTTTCTATAGAAAACAAACAACAAATTCACTTGAGCAAATCATTTTAATGATACCGAAAGTTAAATTAATATCTGCGAATAGTGTAAGAATAATACGGTGGCGTTAAAAGAAGAGTAGGGAGGAGGAGGTTGCACAAGTCGATTAAATACAGGACTCGATACGTTGTAATTACAAGACCAGGGTGGTGGATTAAAAGAAGTCTTACTTCGAAAACGGCTGCTAAATTAAACTATAAAGACATTTTTCGTTAATTACACTGATACCTCTGGCGGCAAAGCGCGAAACCCCTTTTCGGTAGGACTTTAGGGATCGGTTCGGAAGCATAATTAACAGCCTAGGGAGAGAAAGAGAAGAATCGAGAGTGAACGAGTGAGTGAGTCAGGAAGAGAGGGGGCAAAAAAATAAAGGCAAAAAAAATACGAGAAAAAGAAAGAAAGAAAGAAAGAAAGAGAGAGAGAGAGAGCAGCAAGTTGGAAGGACTCATGGTACGCGAACATAATTTTGTAAATAATGATCGGTGATTCGGGGGTATGGCGCAGCGATAATAATTCAAAAGAGCGGGTATTTACGTTCCCCTTATTCTCGCTACCTCGACCATCCAGGGCGTTAAGTCATCCTTATTCCTCGTTAAGAGAGCGGCCTCTTTCGTATATCCCTTCTATCCCTTCTCTCTCTCTCTCTCTCTTTTTATCTTTCCCTTTCTGTTTCTCTATCTCTTTCTGTCCTTATGAAAAGAGTGCTCGGAACGGGTGAAAATTAATATTTTCGGCGAGATGAAACGAACGTGTAGCTAACCCGTTGCTAGGCCACGAGACGATGTCAAAGGACTAATGCGACCGACCGATGAATCCGATCTCTGTAATTAAGCGTTAGGGCCACTAATGACGAAAAGAAAAGGGCTGGGGGAAAGGAAGGATTTCTTTCCACCTGTGCCTACAAAACTAACTATGCGTACCCTCATTGCGTCAGTCTTTCTCTTTCTTTCTTTCTTTCTTTCTTTCTTTCTTTCTTTCTTTTGTAGACACGTATTAACACCAATGACTTGTCTTTCCATCTCTTTCTCTTTTTTTTTTTCAACTACATGAGAATCCGGTAGTTGTACGATCTAATTATTATCTATGATCAAGTTGGCACGTTTCTACGAAATAAAGTTAAACGATTATTTTCTTTTTGTACTTATTTGTTAAAAGTTTTGATCATTTATTTTAATGGGATTTTGGTCGGATCTATTTTTAGAATTTTTAATCGTTGATTAGAAGAACATAAAAAGAATTAAGAAAAATATTTTTTTTTTATGAAATGATTCAATCTAAAGAAAAGAAAAAATATCGCGAGCGAACGGTTTTAAAGGCAACGATTGAAATTAATAATAACGTTACTTTAGATAAGAATCTAATATATGGTTTGTTATTTTTAGAAATGTTAAGGAAGTAAAAAATGAGAAAAAAGAAAAAAAATAGAAGAAAGTAAGTGTGAGCAACGATAGGAATTCTCATCGAAATCCACGTCGATCATTTGTAGATCCGCAGAGCTATCGATCAGCCTCTTACGTTGCAGATTCCATCGAAGGTGCCCTCGAGGATCCAGACATTCCTATAGCGCAGGTGTCCGCTAACTATCCTGCAAAATGATAACCTGCACGTAGAGACACGATCGTTCAGGTATTTATGGACTTCAGTTACGTCCGAGAGATACTTTACTCGAAGGCCAACACATATTGACACAATGCAAAGCTTCGAATTATTTTAAAATTCTTCTTTGACGATGGCTAGAACATTTCACGGTTTTCCCTTTTCAATTTATTATTCAATTATTATCATAAACGTTTCTGAAAACTAACTAATCAGATAATCCTCTCTCTTAGATATAATACGACTGTTCAATTGTATATTAAATAATTTTTAATATCAACGATCAACAAAAGAAACTTTCCCTCAAATGTTTAAATCAAAATAACAAGAAGTAAACTAAGAAAACTTGGTAAGAAAAAAAATAATAGAAGCTTTACGAGAAGATCTATAATATTTCTAAATTCACAAAACTGTACATTTCAGGTTGGAACATTTTCAAAGTTCTTAAGAGGAAAAGGAGGACAAGAGAATGAAAGGAAAAAAAAAATCAAAGGAGACTAGAAATCCCAGGTTGTCATGATGACGAAGACGTCTGGATCTATCTCTCAAATGGACGAATTTGTTGCAAGCGGCGTATATCTTATTGTAAAGTATACATAGTACTATGGATATAGTGCCTTTAGGTTCATGTGGCAGCTGTTTTTAATCCCTCCTCCACCACCAAGTTGTCTCTGTCCGGGCACGCGGTGAAAAGGTGAATGTAGTGGGGGTTAACGTTATCTCAGTCCTATCTGCGATCGGTCGGTGCGATATTTCTAACAGGGCCTCTGGACCTTATAGTACCTTACCCTATAGATCTTAACGATAAGGTTTGTGGCGTCCGCGGGACCCACCAGGGGGCCTCACGGAACCCTCCATTGTGTTTCTTCTTCTTCTTCTTCTGCTTCTGGCCCGCGACCTCTTCCACTCCTACACTTTTTTTTCTCTTTCTTTCTTTCTTTCTTTCTTTCTTTCTTTTTTTCTTTTTTTTCTTTTTTTCTTTTTTTTCTTTTTTTCTTTTTTTCTTTTTTTCTTTTTTTCTTTTTTTCTTTTTTTCTTTTTTTCTTTTCTCCTCCTACGAGTCTCAACCACTAACTTTTTTCTACCCCTTTCTTTTCACTCTTTCGAATTATTACCTACTCCATATATTTTGTTCAGATTTAAATAAGTTATCAAGGCAAGATGTGCTTGGTTAGAAAAAAAATAAAATATTATTCTAAAAATAAAACTCAACAGATGAACTAAATTGGAATTGAATGTTTGGAAGAAGAAGAAGAAGAAGAAGAAAGGTCTTTGTTACACATACAGCAACTTTTCACATAGGAAACAAAACAAATTTAACATAAACCTTTCTTCCAAATATCCTATTTACTGGTTTGAAATAACTAAATGATAAATTAAAAGATAACACTCAGAGACAAGTAAAATCGAAAGTTTAAATGGAAGATTGTAGGATAATATCGAGGCACTTTGAAAACTTAAAAGAACAGCATACAAATAAAGAGGATTGTCCTCCACTTGGAGAGTCTCTGCGGATCATTCATGGTGTAGACATAACAGTATCCATCGAGATAAAGGAAACATATCTAGAGTGTAGTGCGCTTCGAAACTATATCTTGCAATTCTATAGCCGGATATCTCGAGATAGTTATCTGAAGGAAGGAAGCGTGGGTGTCTCAATGACGTGACCGGTCACGTTGACGACCGATCAGATAACATGCTTGGCCAGAGCTTGACAATTTTCGTCGCGACACCTTATTGGCGAAAGTCCTACCACTCTTTAAGATATATGGAATAGATAGATTCTATCTTTTATTGAAATTTTTTCTAATCTTAATGGTAAATATTTATTTCCTTTCTGTTCTTTCTTTTCTTCAGCTTATATCAATCTACTAACTATCACTATTTTATTTTGAATTTTTTTAATATTGCTATATTAATTTTAATTTATTAAATATATATATATTTGTTTTTTACATCGCCCAAATTAATTTATAAATATTTTACAAATAAAAAAAAATAAATTTCTATTAGGAAAACTGACACAAAATAAGCAAATTTTACAGATATATTAAATTTTATAACGTGTACCATTTTAGATACACTTAGGAAACTAATAAAATAATATTTTTAGAAGTGTTAAATGTTATCAATAATATTATTCTACATTTGTTCCTACAAATCTCAATCGACGCGTTAAATGAATTACTTACAAAATTGACACGCGTTCAATTAATCGTTTAGATAAAATGTCTAATCAAATTAATCAAAGATTTATCAATGTGATCTAAATTTAACGGGTAAAAAGAAAAACTTTCTCTATTTCTCCTTTAACTATCACGAACAAAAGATTTTCTGTGTTATTGGATAAAAATCTAAAAAGATCTTGATTGGTCGATGAAAAACGTTTGGGATCGACTCCGTTGATCCTTAAAAGTATTGAATTTCGAAAGAAGCGCGGCCACTTTGAACGATGCCAAACAATTTCTGAAGTTACTCGAGTGTAGCCGCCCTTTCACGGATAACTTGATCTCATTGATGATAAAACTAACCGGCAAAACATTTTCTATCTTTTCTAGGATCAGATATAAGTATTATCTTATGACTTAACGAGCAAATTCTCTACGTTAAAGGTTAATTGCAATCTCAATCGATTCTCGAATTTATACGATTGGATCAACTCAAAATTATCAACTATTTTCACGAGGAAGTTTAACTTTTTCTGCTAACATTTTTGTACTACGTTCGAAACCATCTACGAACTTCTATCGAATTCCCGTTGAACGAAAGTGAAAGTTACACAATTATTTTTTACAATAAACTATCTGATCAACTAATTGAAACAAATTATATAATTATCTGTAAATTCAATTCTTAAGTATAACAAATATAAAAAAAAATAACTTAAATAAAACAAAAAAGAATTTGATTAGACATTTTTAATAATATGGAATATAATGAATAAATAAAACCTACCCTATCAAGAAGAAAGATCTCTCTAAACTGTAAAGCAATAGAATGCTTTAAATTTATGATTGAAATTTTTTATATTTTTTCTTCGCAGTTAAAACGATTTTGACTCTTTTTCTTTCTTTCTTTCTTACTCACCCTCTGTTTCTCTCTCTCTCTCTCTCTTTTCCTCTAACATAAGACATTCGAAACGAAAATGAACGTGAAAGAACGATCCGTACTTCCTTCGTCGAGTAATTAAAGTTCGAGATGCCTTTCCTAACGGCACGTACGAGTAGCTCGTAAAAAGGGAAGAATCCCGCCTTGTGATATACTCGAAAAATCCGGGAGCCTGTTCTCGCGTTAAAATAAAACCACACAATTCGCCCTGAGTTTTCTACGTTTGGTCAGGAAATTTAAAGCTCGTGTTAAGAGCCACGAATATGTGTGTCCTCTTTTATAGTCGGTCATAAAGCTCCAAAGGACGGAAGTAATGCTTTTCTAAAAAGGGAAACTTTATTGTACAGCTCAAATTTTTATGTTTAAATATTCCACGAATACGAACACGAATACGAATTTTTACAGATGAAAACTACAAAATTCAGTTTCGAAAAAAATCTTTTTAATGGAACTACGTGAAAGAAAGATCTAATTTCCGTTTTAATATAATCTGTAACATACTTTACATAAAAATATATAAGGACGTCCTATTTTCTATCTCGCGTAATTCGCAAAAAAAAAACAAGAAAAAGAAAAGGAAACGATAAAAATAGAAAAAGATACAAAAATAAGATGAACGATAAAAGAATAGAAGAATGTTAGATATCAAAGTTTGGATATAGTCGTGAAAAATAAAGACTAAATATTTTTCCCTTAACGTGACCGACGACAAGGTATACAATAAGGGCGACAATGGAAGACTTTTAACGGCACCGTACAACAACATCGTACAAGCATAATCCACGGGGTTTCCAACGATATCTCCTCTCGATCTCGATCCTACTCTTGGATCCTGAAGAGCTCTAGATCCTCTTGCGATACATCCATCGAATGGTGTATATCTGAACCAGCTGCATTACTGAGAATTTCAAACGCGACAAGGATTCATATTCCCCCCCTTTTGGCTCTAGCAACGAAAGAAATAAAATACGATTGAATTTCAAATCAATAATATCATTTCTCAATAACATTACTTTAGCGAAATAATTGATCGTTATTAGAAGTTTGTCAATGGAAATAAATGTAATGTGTATCGTTTTTCACAAATTAATTCATCGTCTGTTGTTCATTCCGAACAAGAAGGAGACCACCAAGTTGAATCTACTCCATCTTATCTTCTTGTTTTTTTTTTTTTTATTGTTTTTTCATTCCATTAAAAGGAAAAGAAGACCAGGATCAGTGGGTTATACACGTATACCAATTTATGTCTGTGTGTATACATGAGACACATTACGCGAGATTTAAGATCGCATTTAAACCATCGACACGGTGTTCGAGGACCAAACAATGCGTGCCCATTTTAGGGTGGAAGAAATAAAGAAAGAGAAAGAAAGAGAAAGAAAGAGAAAGAAAGAGAGAGAGAGAGAGAGAAAGAGTAAGGTAGAAAGAATCTCTTGGAAGAACATTTTATCCCAGGGACGTAACGAGCACGACGTATTCGAAGGGGTTCACGAATCGGCAAATTTTTCAAACATTTCGAATTCCAACTTCTCTTCGATACGAGATAAAATTAATGCGAAAGATTTCGAATACGAACCACCTCCAACTTTATTCTTTTTTCTCTTTATTTATTTTTTTTTTTTAAACAATAAAAAATGTCGAATAAATTATCGTGAGAATAATCGAAACAATAGGATCGCGATATATGCAAATTAACGTTTCAATTATTCAACTTAAACTTCCTCAAATATTCCTGGTATTTTTAAAAGAAAAAAAAAAATAGGAGATCTTTCTTTTTATCGTTTCGGTAGAAAAAGGGGAAGAAAATTTGCGATGAAAAAAATTCAATGATATTTTTGTCAACGATAAATCTTGAAAAGGAGGCAGGTGTAAAAATTCCAACGTCCTGCAACGTTGGAAAATTCTAACGGTAATAAAACCCAAAATCTGATTAGTATTCCATCTCTGATAAGTACATTTATTATCTCTCACCATCTCTGTGAATTATTACATTTTTGTCGACAGCTTTATTCGAAAAAAGACTTATGGTTGCCAAAAGTGCGGGTTCTCGACAAAAAAAAAATAAGAGAAAGGGAAGAAATAGAAATAAAACAAAGAGAAACTTCCCTTTAACTTCTTTAGTTTTGTATTCTTTTTTTTTTAAAAAAGCATGAAACAAAAATATTTATTTAAATTAACAAAAATATGTTAGTGTAATTAGAATGAGCATGGTTGATTAACAAAATGAACAGATTATTGAAATAAAAGATTTTAAAAGTTGGGCTTGGTGCAAAGTTAAAATTTGAATCGGTAATACTCTTAAATCTGTTTTTCTTGTTACTTTTTTTTTTATTAAGCTTGATAAAATCGGTAGATCGAATTATTAAAATTGACAGTCTACGAGGTAACGCTTTAGCTTTTTCACGATCTTTAACACAAAATGTACGACATTAAAAACACAGATTACGCGGATGAAATGAAGGGTTCTACAATTTTTGAATGTATCTGTGTGTATATATGTTTGTGCCGGTCACCTTTCCCAAAAATAATGTATGCTAATCGTCTACAAAAGAAAAAAAACTTTAACCTTCGGTATCGGCGTGCAAATTCGAAGGAACCGAGTGATTTTTCGATACTCCACTCGCGATGGTGATTGTTAAAGACTTGATTTCATCCAAACTGAGGATAATGGGATTGTGATCGAGAAATCGGGCCAATGAATTAAGAAATAAAATGAATCCATTCGAGTCCGAGCATAATCGTCCCCCGACTATAATAACAATTTCTATTGAAATTTTATTATTTTTTATTTATCACTGCATATATTTTCTTCCCTTTCTCTCACGCACCGAAAAATTCAAAAGATCTCCGATAGTCGATAATCAAAAATTAACATTTCAAAATAAAAACATCGCTGTGTATCTCTTTTTAAAATAAAATACAAAATTTAATTAGAACATTTAAATATGACAAATAATAATTATAATGCCATAGTTTTCTTAAAAATTTTATTATAATATTATAATATTAATTAGATATATAATATAATATTAAAATATAGAATTAAAAATATAAATACGATTATTTTGAAATATTATTTTTTGACATTTTCGATATTGAAATTATTCGTAAGTAGTCTCATGGACGAAATGGTTCATCTCTCTTTATGATCACTATACCCGACAATGGACCATTAACGTAAGGTAGTTTCCAAGGGCCTGTCCGTATATTTTTTCGAGCTTTGTCCTGCTACCAACGAACGAACCAACGAACGAACCAACGAACGAACCAACGAACGAATGAACGAACGAACTAACTGAAGAGAAAGAAAGAAAGAAAGGAAGAAAGAGAAAGAGATATATGGTGGTAGAAAGGGGTACATAAAAAATCAGGACACTCGAGATCTGAGGTTGTTGCTGTTGCTACTATACTACCGTAAAAGACATCGAGCTCATGGCAAAAGAATAAAAAAGAAAAAGAAAAGGAAAGTAGTCGCGCACGTTCGATCGGTATAAAAAACATTTAAAAAATATAAAAAAAAAATTAAAAGAAAAGGGTGTGATAAAGTGCAGCGAGAAAAAGAGAATCTCAAATGTATAAAGAAAGTACGAAAGAGAGAGAGTAAGAAAAAAAGAGACAAAGATAAATATTCTTTTCCTTTCTGAGTCGAGTTTTACTTCTTTACAAAGGACGAACAAAACAGGAGTAAGGGAGGCGTAGGGATCGAAACGCAGAAAAAAGAACCACCCCTATCCCAATACAATCTTTCTAAAAAAAGTTTATTCCATGCAAAGAATCTGCAAATTAGATTGCAAAAAAGGAACTGTATACACTCCGACAATACTGTGTGTTTGTTTTTCTAGAACGTACAAAAAACTATTCTTGTCTCGCGAAAAAGTTGGTTCAGAGTTTTCTTTAAATAAACATTCTTAATTACATATGAAATATTAGGTTGACAATACCTGTTTTACAAAAACAAATGCCTATTATAAATATTATAAAAATAAAAAAAAAGTATATCCATTGAAGTCTTAAATCTGAAACAGAAATGTTAATAAATTAAACATTTGATTAAAAAACATATTTAAAATCTTTTGTAAATCTGTACTAATATTCAATGTTATTTTTAGTGTTTAAATGTGTGCCTTCAGAAATGCATATATACATATATTATAAAAAGCAGGAGGAGAATCAAAAAGGTATGTTGTAGAATCCAACGAAGATCACCTGTAACAAAAAGAAAACTATATTAATTATAGAATCAAGTGATACAGAATAGCCTAACATATGAATCGTCCAATTTACAGATGCACTTCTCAATTGAATTCATTATTTGTTTCATTCAAATCTCTATTTACCGATGCAATAAAATTGAATTTAAACGCGTGATTTTACATTAAAAAAAAAAAAAAAAAAAATAAAAGAAATAAAAAAGTAAAAGTATAAATATTAAATTACTAGAGAAAATAATATCGATTAATTATTATAATTAA
>NW_015149141.1:6641-22875 GCF_001465965.1 Polistes dominula
GAGGACGACGACGACGACGACGACAACGACGAGGACGACGTTCTGTGTCTCGTAATCGTTGGTGTTATGCGTTGATGGTGTATGTGTGTCTACGAAACAAGAATAGCGTCGTACCCGGTAGCATCGTCATTAATGTGGTGGTGTGTAGTAATAGTAGTGGTGGTAGGTGGTGATAGCAATAGATGAGTTGGACAGAGACAGAGAAAGAGAAAGTTATAGAAAGAAAGAGAGAAAAGACTAGTGGGGTTGATTGTAAACGTCACACTTTGCAGAAACGCACGCGTTTTGTTGGTGCTTTTATCTTAATCTCTGTGTACAAAGTTAAAAATAATCCAAACTATGAAAATATTCGAGTATGATTAAAAAAATTAATTCGTTTTTAATGGTTAATTTAACATTGTCACGTACGATCGTTGGATTTTGCACTAAACGGCTTACTTCGGGTTAATACGGATCTCTCGTGTCATCATTCATCTAAAGAATATCTTTTTCTTTTAACTGTCACATAAACACACGTGCACGTTCCAGATTAGTGTCTTCTTCATTTCGCGAAAGTAACTTATTCAAAGCGTACGATTTATCATGTAATATGGTCGATTATATATATTATTATATATATTATATATCTGTGTATACGTGATATATATATATATATAGATATTTGGTGGAGTGCGCGCGTCCGACAAAATGGTGTGTACTTTTGGACGGAAGGGGTAGTTTTCACGTGGATCTCATACGCGTCGAAGGGGTTGACAGACGTGGACGCGTGGAAGAAGGGACGATTCCCCTCTAGGAAAGTGCGCAGGTACGGGAGGGAGAACATTTGGAAGGTGGTGGGAGAAGTAGTGGTGGAGGTGGTGGTTGTGGTGGCGGTGATGGTGATTCTCCTCCGTATATGATTTTCCCCTATGGAAAGAGACCGTATGTGAAGAGAAAGAGAGGGGTGAAAAGAGAAAGAGAGTAGGACAGAGTGTATAGACTCGCACCTGGACCAAGAGGAACGGAACGGAATAGCACGGCACGCGCGGGTAACGCCGTCACAAGACTCGAGAACAGTTGGTGTAGAATAGACCAGGTGGTAGTGGTGTGGTGGTGGTGGTGGTGGTGTGTGTTGCTAGAGGAAAGGGGCGGAGCGGAAGGACCCTAAGGGTACCGGTTGGCATCGAGTACTCTCACCGGTACTGTCTCAAAGGTGAAAGAGAGAGAGAGAGTTAGCAGCAAAGAAGCACCTCGCTCTCTCTTTCTTTCCTTGTCAGTCTCTTGATCGTATTATATTTAAGAGTTTGGAATAAGCATAGCCGGTGCCGGTACTACTGCTAGGGAGCGTAGCGTATTCACACTCTTTCTCTCGACCGGCGAAACGTGCGCGCGCGTTTTCACTCGCTCCGCATTTGTCATGGGCGCACGGTGGATGCCGCTGTTGTGGTACCATCGGATCTCTATGCCGATCCGTTGTGGCGAATTGTCGACAGAAATTCTATCAGCAGGAACATCAACAGCGCCGTCTTCATTGTCTAACAGAATTAACCTTTTCTTCGGTGGCGCGACGTTCGAGTTGTCTTCAAAATTTATTAAGGTGTTAGAGGCAAGAGTAGGATCCTTGAAAGGTTTCCAAGGTGTCACTTGTTCGGCTGATCAGTGACGACGAGAAGATCGGTGACGAAGCACGTTTCGGGTTTAACGTAATAGGAGAACAACGGTTAGTTCGTGCGTGCGTGCGTGCGTGCATGCGTGCGTGCTTGGACACGTAATTGTGAAAGACGAGGAGAAGGAGAAGAGTAGGAAAAGAAGGGGAAGAAACAGGGGAGAAAGGTGTAAAAGCAAAGAATACGTGGTGAATTCGAAAAATTCCGGTTGCCTTGAGTGCACGCGGTGTGTTTAATCACGACAGCGAGCGAGTGCGCGCTTACCCGAACTAGATGTGCGTAAATGGAAGGTATAGGGGACATAGCCGATCATCAATCGCATAGCGAGCAATTACTGGACTCGGTCGATTCCCCGGCGGCGGTCTCTACGCATGGCCGCAGCGGCAGTGGGGGTGGCTCGAATGGAAATTGTGGTGGTGGTGGTGGAAGAGGTGGAGGAGGAGAAGGTGGTAGGGGAAGTATTCTTGGTGGGGGCAGACACCATCACCATCATCATCACCAGCACCATCATCACCATCTCCACCAACAACAGCAGCAGCAACAACAACAACAACAACAACAACACCACCATCACCATCCTCACCACCACCATCAGCAACACCACGAGGTTAACGAAATTGGAGGTGGTAGAAGCGGCGGTAGTAACGGTGGAGGTGGTAGCATCGAGGGTATGTCATCGTCGGCTTCTCAAAGTCCCGACATCGCGTGCGCGAGCATACCGATCGAATTGCTCAGGGCTGGCGCGCTCGACGTTAAAGAAGAACGAGATCTCGTCGCCGCGGAAGATCTCTCGTCGTCTCAGGAAGGGCCCACGATCGGTAGCGGAGGCGGTGGTAACGGAAACAGTGTTGGTGGTGCCGGTGTTGGTGGTGCTGGTGGTGGTGTTGCTGGTGGTGGCGGCAACAACAGTGGTGGTGGTGGTAGTGGCAGTGGAGGCGGTAGTAGTGGTAGTGGCGGTGGTGGTAGTGTCGTCGTTGTTGGTGGCAGTGGAGGTGGTGGTGGAGGCGGTAGTGGTAGTACCGGCGGTGGCGGCGGCGGTGGTAGCAGCAGCAGCAGCAGCAGCACCAGCAGCACCAGCAGTACCAGCAGCGGTGGAGGTGCCATCGGTGGTGGCGGTGACGGCGGCGGTGGTGGCGGCGGCGCCGTCGACAGCGGTGGTGGTGGTGCCGGTGGTGGTGGTAGACAGAGTAACGCGAGGGAGTCCCTGTCGGTGATCGTGCCACCTCAGGACGTGGACGTGGACTCGCGCGACGACGCCGACGACTCGGAGCTCCTCAGTCCGGGCAAGCTAACGCCGACATCGGGGATAAGCGTCTCGGTCGCGAGTATGATCGACGCGACGGACTTCAGGGCGATGCAACCGGAGCCGACTTATCAAACGTTGACGTCGGTTACCGAAAGAATGTCGCCGCCTGGCTTCAGCCCGGGCTCCTCGTACGCGACGCTTACGCCGTTGCAACCGTTGCCGCCGATTTCAACGATGAGCGACAAGTTCGTGTACGGTCACACGACCGGCGGGGTAACCGGTAGCTTTGCAGTTATGCAGAACAATGGCCTCGGTAACATCGGCCTCGGTATGGGCGGCTCGCCATACGCGTACGACAAGATACCTTCGATGGGAATGTCGCCACCGCACAATTATCCCTCGCCCGGTGCGGGCCTACAACCGAGTCCTCTCTCGCCCCAGAGCGCTTACAGCCAAAGCGCCCTTAATTCGCCGCACAAGTCCGCGAGTCCGCACTACGATCAAGCTTTCCTACCGAGGCTGCAACAGAGTCCCGCCGCTCTTAGCCCGTCTTCGCCGCCGGCCGTCTCGGCGACCGCCACTTTCGCGCCCTCGCATCATTCCCCGCCCGCGCACTCTGTGCCGGCGGCCTCGCCCCCGCCCATACAAACACAGCTTCAGCAACAACAACAGCAGCAACAGCAACAGCAACAGCAGCAACAGCAGCAACAACAACAGCAGCAACAGCAACAGCAACAACAACAGCAACAGCAACAATCGTTAGCGGCGCAACAGACTATATCGCACACTCAACACGTGCAACACACGTCGGTCGTCATGAAGACGGTCTCTTCGGCCGGCCACGGTGCTGGCGAGGTCGAGGAGATCAACACGAAGGAATTGGCACAAAGGATCAGCGCCGAGCTCAAGAGGTACAGCATACCCCAGGCGATATTCGCCCAGAGGGTATTATGCCGTAGTCAGGGAACGCTCAGTGATCTTCTACGTAATCCAAAACCCTGGTCGAAACTCAAGAGCGGCCGGGAAACGTTTCGACGAATGTGGAAGTGGTTGCAGGAGCCGGAGTTTCAAAGAATGTCGGCCTTGCGGCTAGCAGGTTAGTCTTCACCTGGAATATCCCGACTTCATCGTCCCACCTTGTCTCTTGTCTTCTTTTAGCGTCGCGTCGGATTTCTTCTATTTATCGCGGTTACCTCGCGGTACACGATTACGCGGGCAACGATTCGCGTTATCGCGACTTCTCGATATCTATTTTCTTTCCTTTCTTTTTCTTTTCTTTCTTTATTATTCACTATGCAACATTTCGCCCTTCGTAGGAGTCTAAACGTTAAACAAACTATCAACCTATGCTTTCTACATGTTCGAGGGTTCATCTTACGACTCTGTAAAAGATAGAACAAAAATATAAAAATATCATTGAAATGGTTCAACATGTGTACTATAATCCATCGTCCACTAGATGAAATTCTCATCGCTTATAGTGCTAATCTTGTGTTGTTGTTCTTGTGTTAAAAGAAAGAAGACTAGACTTTTGTTTGTGTCCGAGTGTCCATTTCGATGAAGGAAGTAGTCGAAATGAAACTGTTGACGTTAACATTTGAAATTTGCACGGGGTTAGATTCGGATGTGCAGGGGGTAGTTGAGGTTTAAAGGGGGAGGGGGCGCGTGGATGCGCGGAGAGACGTGGCGGAAGCGCACACGTGGTATCCACGTGGAGAGGCGTTCCCTTCCATATCATTCAGAGATAGACGCGCGAAATAACACTTTTCGAATTCAACATCCTTTGCCCCGACACAACACACAGCGCGTAGAGATTATTGATCGCGGTCACGCGGTATTATCGTAATCGCGCAAACGCGACCTCGACGGCTTTCCTGAGGGACGCCATGTTGGCCATGCCGCCACCACGCTGTCGTCATCCCCTCTTTTCCTCGTGCAAAGCGCACCTTGACGACCGTCCTCTAGCCGTCCTCCTTATCTGCTGCGCGCGACTTCCTCTACTCACTCTGGGTACGACGTATGCATCAAGATAGAGAGAAAGAGACAAAGAGAAAGAGTTCTCGTGTTGTTGGCTACTTACATGGATATGTATATATGCATATAGTATACCAGTAGCTATTTCCTCACAGTTACACATTCAACCCTGACGCGATTTTGTCTTATCCGTATTACTTCCTTCTTCCAGGTTTGCCATCATCATCATCATCATTATCATCATCATCATTTTGCTTTTCTATTTTTATTTTTTACTATCTCTTTTTTACGCCTTCTTCTTATAATAGGAATAATATTAGGATTCTCGAGGTTACAATTCGCTAGGTGATGAATCGGTTTTATAGAGAGAGAACAAACTATGCTATACTTGTATTAGTTTGCCTTGCGTGTCCGTTTTCTTCTAACCCTCGACCTTCCGTATTTTTATTTGCTCTATGAGTGTGGTATATATGAAGGTAACGTGTCGGAAACGAGAAATAGAGCGAGTGAGCGAGAGAGATTGAGAAGAGGCATGTGGTAACTATTCTACATCTAGTTCGAACCCTTCGTAGATAGAATAGAATTGTCTAAGGGCCGTATAAAGAGTGGGATGAGTCGTGGGGATCGAAGAAAAGATGACAGTAGTAAAGGGCCGACCTGAACAAGACAATGCCAAAAAAGAAGAAGAAAAAGTACAAGAAAAAGAAGAAGAAAAAGAAAAAGAGAAGGAAGGGTTCGATCCAGTGCCCTTGAGATTAGAATTTTCCATTGTTTCCTCGTTCGCTCGTTTCAAAGTCTCTCCGCGTTGTTTCGTTTAAAGCGGAGGGTATGTATGTACAAAAGAAAAAAGATAGATATATAATAGATGAAAGAGAAATAGAGAGAAGGAGAGAGAGAGAGAGAGAGAGAGAGAGAGAGAGAGAGAGAGAAAGCACAGTTTCACGCAAGAATACGCGTATAAAATACATGTACAGTGAGTGTCACTTAAAATCGTACACTGTTACGCTTATTAGATTTTTGCTTTATGGTTTTTTTATGAATATGTCTTATAATACACGGCGTATAATGCGTTTGTTTTGTTCTAACTAAAAAGAGAGAGAAAGAAAGAGAAAGGATAAAAAAAAATGATATTCGTTCAATGGCCTACAACAAATATTGATTCGTGTTCGATAACGTTCAATAGTATTTTTTCATCGAAGCAGTATAAACGTTTTGTAAAATTCGTCGACAAATATTTTCATCGTATAGATATGTACATATAGTATTGTATAAATATACATATATACATGTAGTATATAAAGAGAATAATTAGTTTTTATAGGAGATGGAGTTTTGATGGGGTGGAAGGGATGAATACAAGCGGATCAATCGACGTCGTTGACGATGCACTTTTGTAAATTACCTTCCTCTGTGTTACCTGTTTCTCGTTCCTGTTGAAATTCATCTAGTAATGACCATCGTTCGCGTACCCACATCGTTCTCGCATTTAATTGCGTTTACGCTGATTATCGATCGTCGAACTGGGTCATAAGGTACGTGAGAGTAACGAAGGAACGGGTCGAAGAGGTGCATTCGTTCAAGTGTTTTCAGGATCGCCTTGAAACTCCCTCGTGCAAAAGATGATTCTCGATTATTTCTTTTTAATCGAGACTCGATCGCCATCGCTTCTTTACTAGGCTCGCGATAAGGATCATCTATGCGACAATTTTTACTTTCTTTTTCTTTTTTTTCTAATTAGTATGTACACTTAATTACGTATTAATTGAGCCAAGTTATGCAGAAATCTCAACTATCTATCAAAATGATAAATAATTATTTTAATGCTCCATAGATAACTTCATTTCGTATAAAAATGATCGAATAACTCTCATATATTATTCAAATTACCGATTAATTATACAACTCAGTATTATATAAACCACTTAAGAAATATTTAGAAATACTAACAAATAGAAGCTATTTCTTTTTTTTTTTTTTTAAATAAAAATCTTCATAGAGTAAATTAATTTAATGTCAGATCATTGAGAATTAGTAGCTTTGAACATAACTTGGCCAAATTGTTCGTGTGTTCGTGTAATTCAAATTCCAAGGTGGAAACTCGTCTAAGTAGTTTTAGAATCGATCGATCGTGGTAGGAAAAATTTCATTTTTAAAAGCTTGTAACACTATCGTCATGCATAACAAGGATTATTAATACGCGATATAAATATTTAATTTGAAAGGTGGAATCTTATCGGACGAACTTTTTTCTCTCTCTCCTCTATATATATATATATTGCTTCCTGTTTAGAAACTTAATATATTGGTTATTGGATATCAGATATTGAAAATCAGATGGCAGAATATTCTCTAGGACATTGACTTTTTTTTCTTTTTCTTTTTCCCCCTGTTCTTTTTTTATTTATATTTTTTTAAATTTTATATCGAAAGTATCACGTGAAAGATTAGAAGTAAAAATGGTGATCCACTTACGAAAGCAAGTATATATACATTATATATATATATATGTACGTACATATATACTGGCGGATTTTAGTATACAAAATTTACCTGCTTTTCGAGGAGTCGAGAACAAGAGTGAAAAGAAGGCAGAGAATAGTTTGAGAGAAAGAGATAGGTGGTAAGTGCTTACGGTTATACTCGGGATGACGTCAGCACCCCTCGTGCTACCCACATCATCTGTCGCGATCGGTGGAAGAGAGAGATAGAAAAAGAAAGAATGAGTAAAACATATGTAGAGAAAGAGAGAGAGAGAGAGAGAGAAAGAAAGAAGAGAAAAAAGAAGAGACGTTCAAAGAATTCAGAAGGTTTCTAAGTAATTGTCAACGGACCCCACTTCAAGGGTGTCTTTGGCTAGCGAGAAGTCCCCATAGTGCTAGCTTCTGTTTCTCTTCTTTTATTTTTTTTACCCTCATCGTTTCATTCATTTTATAACATTTTTTTTTCTTTTCTTTTTAATTTTTTACTTTTATTCTGTTATATTTTTTTTTTTTTCATCGAAGTTGATTTACATTTTCGGAAGAACGCAACGAAAGTTCCCAATGGATTGAAAAAATGATGATAGTTTTTTTTTTTTTGCATTTTTCTTCTTTCTGTTTTGTTTTCCTCCAATCCAATGAAATTTCACTGCTATTTATTTGGTCAGAGTGTGTAGGTTTTAGGTCAGTATTTTGTAATAAAAATAATTGGTCAGTAAAGATGAATAGTTTGTTCAATATGGATAATTATTTGTCAGTATTTATAATAAGGATAGGATTGCTTTGAAATGATTACAAAATATTGACTTAATCAATAGCAGTCATAAATTTTCATTTCTTTCTTATTTTCTTTGAAAAATCAATAAATATAATAGTAAATTTTTCGAAGAAGTGACAAATTTCGAGGAAGCTAAGGGGCTCAGACGTGCACGAAACAATAGGAAATACTTGGTCGTGTTCGGTGAAGGGAAGTTACATTGTGTATCGTGAAGACAAACAGAATCCATGGTTACCAGTGTTTATTTCATGGCGTTGCCAGAGTGTTCGTTCAAACCGTAGATACCATTTGTAGCGAAAGGGGATATCTCCTTCAAATTCTTCATTGTCGTTACTGTCCTCGACATTTTCGTATTCGTATATATTTCTTTCTTAATAATTAAATAAACTTATTTTTTGGATTATTCAAAAATAAATCTTTATCTTTCATTCAAATGAAATAGGAACTGTCGTATTTAGAGATAAGATATAACATTATGATTTTGTTTAAATAATGAAATTTTAATATATATATGTTTTATTTATTTTTTTTTATAAAAATAGAAAGACAATATTTACTTTTTATATTAAAGGATTGCTCGATCGAGTCTTGTAACGTAATTTTTCTGAAATAACCAATTTTTTTGAAATGACTTTGATTCGTAAAAGTAATCAACGATATTTAATTTTTCTTGAATATTTTTTCAAGAACTCGTTCGATGTTCAATTTACGAATGAATTTTTTCAATTTTACAATCGTTCGTAGTAAAGTCCTTTGATGGCAGTCGATGTTCAATTTACGATTTAATTTTTTCCATCTAATGGCCGTTCACGATAGAAGAAGAGAAAGAAAGAAAGAGAAAAAGAGAAAGAGAAAGAGAAAGAGAAAGAGAAAGAGAAAGAGAAAGAGAGAAAGAGAGAAAAAAGAAGAACGGGAAATCCGTACGCGTGTATTTTGGTACAATCGTACACCGTTGGGAGGGAAACGCAATTTAGGTCAAAACGAAGCACGGTAAATGGTGGGTACAGTTTGTTTCGAATCCACGAGGACGAAGGGGATTCGAGGGAGCAGATGTCATATCGATGAACACCTTTACTATCACAGCTGTTTCATCGGAATGTTTCTTTGCGAGGATATCGAAAGTAACAGCTAAATGTTCTTGAACATACTTGGGAAATATCCTTCATTGTCATGGTCCACTTCTTGCTTTGCAATTAATTACCTACCTTTACTCCCATTTTTATGTTACGAACAATTTTTTCTTTTAATTTTTCATTTTTTACTTTAACATCCTCTACAATTTGTCCATTGTGGACATTCCATGTGTAGTATTGTATAAGCTTATGTTGCGACTTACGAAAAATAGGAAAGAAAATAGTAATACAATGGGAGAGAGAAAGAGATAGTATGAGAAATGGAGGGACAAAATTTCATTAGCAGCTAATTGCTTGATTTTTCTTTAGAGTTAGAAACATTATTTAATAAATTAGTAGAAAGAAATGTTTAATTAATTATTACTTTATATTTAAAATAAAAAGAAATTATTCGGGAAAGAGTTTTTAATACGTTCCTGATCATTACTGCAAAGAAACTCCTTTAGGATAGAGGATACTTATTGCTACACGAGTGAAATTAAACTTCGTTTTAGATCGTTGATAAAGGAAAGGTGACACTGGAATGGAATGTTCCGTGATAAAACGCAATACCTTTTCTCTTTCTCTCTTTCTCTCTCTTTCGTTTTCTATTCAGACGGTAACGTTACTCGTTGTTGTGCACATTATCGCGAACACGATGTAGTAGAAACAATAATTGTATCAAGTATAGTTCGTTTGAACATCATTAACCATAACTTTCTCGTAATCTTCTTGGTAATAAAAAATGAATCAGAGAAAAAGCAAGACTTCGTTAATGATTTGTCCGGTTTTTCTTTTTTTCTTTTCAAGCTGTTTTTTTTATTATATTTTTATTTAATTTTTGTATCATTTGATATTTGTTGCACGAAATCCGATAAAAAAGGGGTATCAAGAGATTAAAAATTGGATTATTTTTTGACCATATGTGCGAACATTTGCTTGGAAATCTTTGAGAAACGAATAACTCGTATTTATGAATATATTCATATAAAACGAGTGTATTATATGTACATATATCAATGTATATATATATATTTATATATACGTGTAAAATACTACAGGATTTAAAATATGCATATATTTGATAGGTGCATTCTAGTAAGTGTATTGGAAAACGTAGAACGCATACAAGGTGTTTCCAAATATGTGAGCTTAACTTCAGGGGTGGTTTCAATACGGTAAAATAAGAAAAAAATGTCATATAATTATACGTACGAAATGACCATTTTTTCATTATCATTTCTTACTTTTGTTATAACTTTTTAATTGAACATTTAGGAGCCTATGTTTGTATACAATTTTTTTAATTTTTTTTTTCTTATATAATAGAATATGGTGGTAGTATTTAACGGAAACAAACTGGGACACCCTGTGTATAGATATCTATGTGAACAATGTATACATAGTATGCGTTTTGTGATTCCGTGTTAGTAATTGTTTTAACGAATACAGGATCTCCCGTATATGAATATTTTACGCGTAGCATATCTTGCGAAAAAAATCTATTCAATTCGCGAGCACGTTTTAAAGAATATAATATATTAATAAAATGTTTTTACAATATTTTCGTATATATATATATATGTATATATAATTTACAAGAAATATTTTCAAAAAAATGCAAGCAATGTTCGCTCTCACAAAAAAAAAAAAAGAAATAAGCATTAATTAAAAACAAAAAACATATATTCCCCGTGGGGGAGGCGGGTAAGAATACCCCCTCAGTAATCCCTGCTTGTCGTAAGAGGCGACTTAAAGGGAAACCATACCTGTGATTAAAGAATATTTAACAAAATTTTCGAAAATGATTGAAAATAATTCTTAAATATATGTCAAAATCCTAAACCCTATAAGAGTACGATTCCCATTGGCTAGCTTATTCTTGATGTAATCGTGCATGTGTTAAACTTATGTACATATAAGCACGTGCA
This sequence comes from Polistes dominula, assembly GCF_001465965.1. The sequence continues at coordinate 17,806 of NW_015149141.1, forward strand.
CATACATACGTACATGTTTTACACCTTTATATATACATTTATATGTGAGATACATTAAACGGGTATACACGCAAGTCTTTCTCTCTCTTGCTGTCTATCTCTTTCCTACTCGTTTTCTTGCATCCCTTCCGTTTCCTTCGCTATCTCTTTCGAGCTGTCTTTCCCCTACGTAGACACACAACAACACAACACAGAAGGGTTCTCACTTGGGAACCAGTTCGCCGACGCTGTTTTTGAAAGCGTATGTGTGTGTGTAGTACATGTCATTCTGTAACTGTTACCTACGTCTCTCTTCGGCACACGTACGGACTGGTACGAAAAAGGGGAGGACGATTCTTCGTGGTAGAAAAATGAGAAAAAATGAGAAAGAGAGAGAGAGAGAGAGAGAGAGAGAGAGAGAGAGAGAGTTGAGAAGAGAACGATGTTTTAACGTGACCGTTACTCGTAAAACAACCCTAAAGAAAAAGGTAAGAAATTCAAAGACTTCCGATCATCGAACAATACGAACAAAATTTATCATGAAATATTCTTTTTTATGGTTTATTTCTTAATCATCTTCGAAATTTGTAGACAAAATAAACAACAAAAGTTGTTCTAGGTGAAATACATATTTCACATATTGTATTAGAGGATTTTGAGAATAACTATTTGTAGTTTTTATCTTTTCCCGATTTTCTTTTACGACAAAGGATTTGGTTAATCCATTCGTTATCACATTCGTTATCAGTCAGATTCGAGCTTCATAGAATAAATTTCAGAATATGATATAGTTCGAAAATTAGGATACTACTCGCGCGTATGTTTTTTTGTTCGTCTCTTCTTTTTCGGATCTTCGTCATCCTCGAAGATGATCACCAAATTGATGACGAATCTCTACACGGAAGATAATGCATGCCTAGAGAAGATGAAACGAGTAATGGAGAAATGACTATTATCGAAATTCTTTTATTTCGTCAATGTTTGTTGTTATACAATGAAATATTTGCGCTCGTAATTATTATATTTACAAACTCATATATAGGTCGTATTCTTTGTATATATAAGTTTATATCTTTGAACGAGGAGAAGTAACCAAACGGATAGACAAACGCACCAATAAAAGACTTGTTCTTTCTTCTTCTTTTTCTTCTTCTTCTTTTTCTTCATCTTCTTCTACTTTTTTCCTCTTCTTCTTCTTCTTCTTCTTCTTCTTCTTCTTCTTCTTCTTCTCTATGTCGCAAATCGGGATAATTTAATTCGAAAATTACAAAATGAAATATTATTAATAAAATTGATCGAAAAAACAACATTGTTACGCGAATATCGATCTCATTTATTTCGCTGCGATTGAACGTTGTTGGACTTTATTTTGTTTTTCCAACGTTTTTTCTTTTTTTTTTTATATATATATTATTTTATTTTATTATTTTATTATTTGATATTTTTGTTCGTTTCGTTTTATATGATACCGATATCCCTATTTTACTCGATTCGAATTTTTCTTGTATTTTTCCTTCGAACCAATCAACACCTACCTTTCCCAATACCAAAACTTTGAATCAATCACGATACGTTTATAAGCGCGAAGTTTGAAAATTTACTCGACTTGTGACAGCGTTTTCGTTTTCTTTATTATTCTCTTTAACCTTACAATATTTACATTAATTTTTCTCTAATTATTTTATTTCTTATTCGTTATTAAAGAAAAAAATATTTAAAAAATTATTATAAATATGTAGAAAGAAATGGAAAAAGTGGTAGAGAGAGAGAAAGAGAAATAAATTATGCGAACAACGAAAACGCTGTTACAGATAAATAAAGCAATTCAATTAACTTTAATTTCCAACTGTGTTTATAAATTAATTAAAAATTGTGCGAAAAAAACCCCTGTGTCTTTATGTTTTATGATTTCTTTCTTGATATATTCTTTCTTTTTGGCCCAGCTTTGTCATTTCTTTTTCTTTCCCGCGATGAATGTATTCGCGTTCAATCTTAACGAAATAGAAAAAGGTGATATTCTCAAAGAAAAAGAAATAGAGAAGAACAAATATGATATCAGCTGCATTGTGAATTTTTCGTATATTCTCTCTCTTGAAAAAAAAAAAGAACAATACCTTAAAAAAATAAAAATGAAAATAATAAAAAAAAAATCTTCTTCTCACTCTAGTGAATAAATTTTAACTTCATTTAGTTCGAAAGTGAAAGCATTTGAAAAAAATCGATCAAATAAATTTTTATTTGCCAGCCGTTAGAGTGATGAAAGAAGTTTTGAAAAAAAAAATGAGAGAGAGAGAGAGAGAGAGAGAACGAAAGAGAAGGAGAGAAAGAATGAGAAAGAGACAGAGAATGGGAGATGATGAATAGAAAAAAAAAAGACAAAGAGAATAAGAAAAAGATAGAGAGAAATAGAGAGAAAGAAATTATAAAGCAAAAAGAAAAGAGCGGGGTGATCGATCACGCGTTAAGGATCGACGATAAGAAAAATGATGTGAAGTTTAAACGCAAGGTGTGTGTCTATCGGTTTGGTTTTAGCTCTGAGCAACTGCTCTGAAAGCGGGGGCGAACCGGAAGCCATGCTGGATATCCACCACCCAGGAAGCGGCATCGACCCTCACCATCAACAGTTTCACAACTCCTATGGTAATATGAAGTTCATCATTATAATTATTAAATATTATTATTTTCGATACAATTTCTATATATTTACGTACAATAGGGTGATTTTTATTCGTCTCTTTTATAAACAATTTTCATTCGGGTGCATCCTCGATTATATTTGTCTTTTCATATTTTTTCATATTTTCAGATAAATTCGAATCAAATAAAATTATCTTCAAATTTGAATTATTTATCTTGATATCGAAGCATGCCTAAAGGTATATTTTTGTAGTTTTAATTATAAAGTTGAAACAATGAAAATTTGTAGATAATTTTAGTGCATTTTTTGTTTAAATTGAAATAGAAGAGGACGGCACTTATCAATTGCAAAATAACAACCACCATAATGTACAACACAATTTTGATCGATCATGTCAATCATGTATAAAAATTGCTCACATTTAAGAATGATAATTCAAATAGAACCCGATCAAAAATTAATGTCTCAACTTACACATACATATAATATCGATGACTCGGATGATTCTATTTCATCATATTTCTTTTGTAAAATTATGCATACAATCGTAATTATCTGTACTCCTATATCCTTTTCAATGGTCAAATTAACAAGAGACATTAAATTTCTCGTAATTCCTTTTTTATGCAAACAAAATTACAAGAATCATTTTTTTGCAAATTTCATTTCTATTCTTTATTCAAAAGATATTTATTTCTTATCGAAAGGCTAAGAAAAATTTAATTATATTAAAAAATCGATTTTTCCACATATAAGTTTTGATTTGACCTCATATAAATATTTGTTCGCGCGATTTATCAAAGTATGATTAATTAGTTCGCTACGCGTTCATAATTAATCAAAAGCTATCGTAATTTACATTGGGATTTTTATTTCGTTTAATCGAAATCTTGTTCTTTTTTTTTTTCAAATTATGCGCTTCAAAGATATATTTCCGAAGAAAATTTGATTATTTTTTAATAATCCTTTCTGTTCTTACTCGAATCGAACTGCTTCAATTTTGAATGAACATTTCTTAAAGGATATTGGAAAATCGTGAATAAGAATATTGCAAAATCATCTTTCATATCTTGTTCATTTTATTTTATCGTCATTTATTTTTCTTCTGATAAAAGAAAAAAATCGAATCATGTTTCTTGAAATAGAACTGACTCATAAAAAATACTGAATAAAAATGAAATAAAATAGGACGAAGGGTTGGTTAAGAGCTTTTGTCTTTATCTTTCTCGTCATTTACACATTATTCGTTTTAGTCGAGGATAAAGAAAAGAAGAAAAACTAAAGGGGTGAGAAATTTTGTTGGGAGATATCAAAAATGCGCGGAGAAACGAATGCAAACTAACGTTACACGCTTGTTTCAATTATTCCCATGAGTTTTTCACGTAGCTCTATTATTAATTTATCATCGTTTGTTCTCTGCATCTTCTGCTAGCAGCTCGTCGAATGCAGAAGAAAATTATCAACGCGCAAATTCAATCTACTACGTTGCAATTTATCGATCCGTAAACGCGCCAATTTCAATTCACCTTTTCTTCTATCTTTTTCTCTCTATTTCTCTCTCCGTCACTTTTTCTTTCTTGCAGCAACGTTAGTCGCGAATACAAATTATTTTTTCCTACCTAATCAACGTAGAGAGTTATTTCTTCGTATTCCAATTTAAATATTAACAAGAGAAGAAACACGTGCAATAAAAAAAAAAAACAACCAAATTAAACTTTGTTTCTTCTTCTTCAATTGACTTCTATTTAATTCTTCTAATTTGAAATAAAACAATGAAATAAGGAGAAAGATTTATAAATGTTTATCTGTGAATAAGGATTAAACTAACACCTTTGTCTTTTTGTTCGAATTTTGTTGATTTAATTATTCTGATCTAAAGTAACGTACCAAGAGGACGAATAAAGCATCGCATCGCGGTAGTAACCGTAGAATCACTTGAGTTCCCTAGTTAGACTCGAGATCGAAGGTTGTGTGTTGCAAGGCGTGGAAGAGAGAGAGAGAGAGAGAGAGAAAGAGAGAGAGAGAAGCAACTCTCCTTCCTTTCTCGAAGGCACCATTTCCAATCCCTTCGTTCGATGACTAGAAGGAAGGAGCTTTTACGTGTGTGTGTGTATGTGTGTATAACTGTGTCCCTGTATGCGAGACCAAACTTTAATTAGGTGCTCTTCGATGTTGCACAGCTTGAGATGACGCTCCACCACACACAAATACGCACCCATACATATACATATTCACAAACAGACACGTATGTATATATACCTTTGGGTTCTGTACACTAGTCGTATATTCGTCTGTATGTATATGTGCGTTACTATCTATACCATATTGCACAAGTTTGGAACCAATGGAAATGGACATTGGGTGGAAGGTGTATGCGTGTTTGAAGGTCGAATAAAGGTGGTATTAAAAAGACTTTTAGAACGAGTAGAAAGGAGGAATAGTTAGATATATAT
>NW_015149141.1:22915-45976 GCF_001465965.1 Polistes dominula
TATATATATATACGTATATATAACAAGAAAGTTTACTTGAGTCGAAAAGAGACGAACGATTGCTTGTAACGAACGCGACTCGCATGATCCCAGACAGGAAAAAGCAAAACTAGAAAGGGAGTGTGGGTAACGGGGCTAGAGGACGACTTTTGTACACGTCAGATTGAAATTTAGCGTGGGATTTCAATGAGTCCCCGAAGTAGTAGCGAGATTACCTTCAGCCTGATACTACTTTGACGTATGTACTACAACTCCGTTTCAACGAATCCCATTCGACTTAGGGTTGGGTAGAGTTCATCTTTTTTCATTCTTCTTTCCTAGATTCATCCTCTGTACTTTAACGTCCAACGAATCTATTAAACTGGTCGATAGAGCGTGGTTACGTATTCCGAATAAACGAATTCATCTATTTAGTTGTTGCCTCTGTAATATGATACGTTTCTGTTCAATGATTCTTCATATCTTATTTTCTTATTGTCAGATTTGAATTAGAAAAATTCGATATTTTTAGGATATTTGTTTTCCTACAAAATATCTACGAAGGATATAATACGCTTTCATATTTTACAATAATAAGAAAATAATGTAATAGATGATAGATAGGTTGTATGTCAACTTTTCCCTATTAATGCTTACAAGCAATGTTATACATGTCAAGAAAAAGAAATACGTGTAAGAAAAAGGGATAGAAAAGAATATAGTCGTTTGTAAGACGTGGGAAACAACATAAGGCTAAATAGAAAGAAAAAAAAAAAGTTACGCCTGAGGGTTCGGTTTTTTCACCTAATAAGATCAATTTTTCGATAATGAAGTCTTGTTCCTCTTTCGGGGGTGAAAGTATCGAAGTCAAAGACACTAAGGGCTCAGAATAGTTTTTTAGTCGACATAGACGAAAAAAGAGAAAAGATAGAAAGGGTGGAGTCTTCGATTCGGAGGGTTAGTTAAGAGAACCCCTTATCGAAAAGAATTGGAGAAGGGAGAAGGAAGGAAGGAAGGGGGCTTCGGTGCCTTTTAAAATCCATTGGAAAGTCGTTAATGTCTTTAAAGCGTCTTCATGTTTTCCTTGATGTCCAATGTCCCAGACGGGTAAAACTTTGCAACGTGGAAGTGGAAAACCAATTGGAGAACATGCGAGTGGTTCTTGTTATTCAATTTTCGATACCGATGAAACAGTTAAATTAGACAAAGATAACGAAGATTGAGATTTACATTCGATATTCTTTTTCTACGTATGCATGTATACAATATATTGTTCTTTTTTTCTTTTTTTTTTTTTATAGTTTTATTATATTCGTAAGAAGCTTTGATATTTCTTTTGTTGATGTTCTACTCTGACTAATCTATAAGGATTAAAAATTAATATGATGTTTATTAACGAATATACTTTGAAATATCGATAATAGTGAGAATCGAAAGGTTAATTAATACGAGATTGAGTTCCTATCGAGTATTGAATAATATTTTTCGATAGTTACGAACTATACTTGTGATTTAAATACATTTGATATTTTGTTAATACAAATTTGTAGTAATATTGAAAATAATATTTGAAATGAATTGAGAAAAGATAATTAACTAAAAAATAATTTATTATCGAAATTTTGTTTGATGAAAAATATTGATAACATTAGCAGCAACCATCGCGACCATAACTTTCATCCCTCGTTCGTGAAAGAAAAACATTGGCACGTAAAGAGAAAACGTTGTCGTTTTCTTTTCCTTTCTATTTTCTTTTTCTATTTTCTTTTTCTTTTTTTTTTTTTTTTTCTAGCCGTTCAGATGGTCGACAATGTGTTTCTGTGTTACGTGGAAGTCGTCGCCGAGCTTTTGACTATCGTCGTGACCTAGTAAATAAATACTCTGGAAGTATTCTTGGTATCATTCACAAAAGCATATCTGGATTTTCTTCCGATCATTTGAGCGTTTCAGGATAGTCGACGTGTTGAGAGTAAATCTTCTATTTGTTGAATTAGTGACACGTTTAAAATTCTATATCTCATATCACTCGAAATGTTACGTAAAAAACAATTCAATTATGACTTTGTATTTTCTACAATCCAATAACTTGCATTCCAATGTGAATCGAGGTATTGTTATATTTTATTAAACAATTTTATACAAAATTATTAATAGTGTAGCAACTGGTATTTTGTTGTCAATAAATCAGATTAACAAAGAATAGAAAATAACACGTTGTGTTTGTGTGTAAGTTTTATCGTTAATTGTTATGCAAGGAAAAGTTGGATTATATCGAGATCAATTTTGGAACGCGTGACCGAGGTTAAAAGCAAACGACCGTTTCGATTCATTGACCGAATTAACGGATCGTTGAATCGAATCCGATTCACAGATTTCCACCTTTCCTTTCTATCCGGTTAGAGATACGAAACCATTTCGTCTCGTCTCGTCTCGTCTCGTCTCATCTCGTCTCATCTCGTCTCATCTCGTCTCATCTCGTCTCGTCTGGTCTCGTCTCGATCATATGAACGATCTTCAGTGATGCTTCCTGTACGATGCTTTTTGCTTTATATTTTAATTACGAGCGTCGAATAATTTATAAAACAATTATCTATGTCGTCGGAAATGTCACATTCATTTTCCTTTTTTTTTTTTTTTTTTTTTTTTTTTTAATCCATTTTATCATTTATTTTCGATTACTATTATTTTTAATTGTATAATCAATTTTTGAATATCATTAATTTGAATAAAGAACAAATATAAGAGTGTGGTTGAGAGTGAATTGAAAAGTCTTGAACCTAATATAGAAATCATTATTTTTTCAAGCCATTTTTGTATATTACATCTATGTAACACATATGCATATACCAATATACCCCTCAAAGGTGGAACCGTCTTTTTTTTTTTTACCTCTTTGTATTATATGGGTATCTATCTTTCTATTCGGTGTCAATTCGATTATTACTTTAAAAGATGAATTTTTGACCGTTAATTCGATTTATCTGTCTGAGTTAATCCACGAATGAATAATTATCTTGGAAGATTCTGGTCGTATCTTTTATAATTAACTAAGGATATATCGATAATTCATCGAAAGTCAAACGTCGATCGGTTCAAAAACGGTTATGCACGATTTGGGAGATACTTTAAGAAATATATAGATAAGATGAAGAAGTATGGTAGATAGAAGAAAAAGAAATGCGATCGATATCACTCGATTACGATCTCTCGAATTAAACTGTAGAGTTAAACGGAAACGGGGTCGAATAGAGGATTATTATTCGATTGGCTAAATTGAACGCTTTTCTTTACAACTTTATATCGCAATTTTGACAATTTTGACGTTTTCCATTGGATTTCCGAATAGAGCTTTCGAGATTTTCATATAAATTTAGATAATTTCAAACTATCGACAGATATATTTTCTAAATATTACATTATGATTTGTAATACTGTTAGTCGTAATAATTATTACGTATTTCAACTATTAAATTTATCAGATAATGTCAATGGGCATGCATGTGCAGATTTAGAAAATATAAATTAATTTAATAGGAAATTTATGGTGTTATATACAATGTAACTATCATATATTCTACATGATAGATGATTGATACAACTAATATTTAACAGAAATTAACTTTCAAAAAATGAATCAACAAAGTTGTGAAGATTTGAAAATTATTAAAATTGTTTGATATATTAATTGAATAGCTTAAACTTCACAAATACAGATGTATGAGTATTTTTTAATTTGAAAAGTTAAATGATATTATAGAAGATTATCAATTGATATGCAGAGCTTGTCATACGGTATTTATTTATGTTAATTATAAAGTTGGATTTCAAATAATTCTGTTGAACGAGCTTAGAGAGATAGATAGATAACAACAAAATAAAGAGTAAGATTCTTGCGTAAAAAGTTTTAATTGAATATATAAGTAAAAAATTCCTTATCAAGGATATATCAAAGAGTTAACGTTCGATGTACTATGGCACGTCACTAGGTATCCGCATTATAACCGAGGTGCAATCTAACGAGAAGAAGGAGGACATAGTCAACCCTCTCTCACACACACACACACACACACATATACACATACTCTCACTCTCACTCTCTCTATATATCTCTCTGTCGTCCTTATTCTCTTGTAACGCAAGCTGCAAAAGGGAGAGGGTTTAGGAGTAAAAGGGGGGAAGGGAGTCAAGTAGCTGCGAGCCTTTGTAACAGCGTGGTGTACCGTGTATGTAACGAGTTTCCAATAATGGCCTCAGCTGCGTCTCGCCATTGGCTTTAGGTTTGGCTGCGGTAGTTGCCATTGCTACTGCCATTGCAGTAGTGCCATTGCCGTAGTGCCATTGCCGTAGTGCCATTGCCATAGTGCTATTGCCGTTGCTATTGTTGTTCTTCCTACTACTGACGAACGTGGCTAACGGTTATCGCCTGGGTTTCTCGTCATCTTCCTGCTTCATCTTTCCTGTTTACTTACTTCCTTCCTTCCTTCCTTCCTTCCTTCCTACCTTCTTTCTTTCTTTTTTACTTTGTCGACTTTTTATCCTGCTATTTGTCATTCAGTCGTTGATTCAGGTTTTTTCTTTGCTGATCATTTGGTTTTTAGTTTATCCAATTAATTTCATTACAGTCGTGTTGTTTATGTATATTTTGTAAAGATTTTTAGTTTGATCTCGTTTCTATAGTACGTACACTTTTAGTTCTAAATCATCCCAAATGCATTTATAAGCGAGTTAGTAGTTAAGGAGTTAGTTGGTTTAAAATCGTAGCTGGGTCCATCAAACGTTCACACTAACTTTCTCGAGAGAATTGAGCTCAAACTTTGCCGTAATCTCGAGGATTCTTTTGAAAAAGAAAATTATTCCGAAGTCTTTTCCGGAAGTCCTTATCCACGCGATCGATGTCACTTTCCACGAAATTAGGTGAGTCGTTTAACTCCCTTGAATCCCTGGTGGAGTCGTTCGTAACCCAACGTATGTTGCCTGTACTGGTATATGTACGTGAAAGGACTTGGAGTTTGGAGGACTACGAGGACGGACAAGTCCCTTGAGAGCAAAGAGAAACTACAAGCAAAATTACGATCTTTCCGTTAGGATGAAATCGTTCAAGACAGATCTATAGATCGGTTGGATCGTTTATCGTCGAATAGGGATTTCATTTCTCTACGAATTATTTCTGATAGTATTTTCAAACTTTCCTTAAAACATTTGTCATTTCATCTTTTCTGTTTTTCTTTTTCTTTTTCTTTTTCTTTTTCTTTTTCTTTTTAATTTGGAATAAGGGAGAGATCGTTTAATTATTTTTCTAAAAATACAAGTAAATATAACTAAAGGTTATGCTGTATAATCAATTTTTTTTTTTTAAATTAAATAATAAAATAAATAATATTTCGACCTATGTGGGTTTATAACTTTCCATAATAAATATTGAGTTTCATCGAGAGTAATGCATTAAAGAATTTAATTCTATTACAAAAAATTAAATTGAATTTACCATAACTGTTATGCGTCCACCCACGAAAATGAATTAATAAGTTGAGAATAAACCTACCTACTCTATTCAAAATCATTAAACATTTATTAGAAACGTTTGACACTAATATTATTTCTTACGCACCAGAGAAATTAAAGTTACTCCAATTGCGTATAAAAATTATTTTTCCAAAGTGAACACCGTATGATCTATAAATTGCCACTATGTTATATAGATTAAATCAATTTCTAAGCCAATAACAAAAATAACATTTATGATCTTTCGTAACTGCTTTTACGAATACGATATGGTAGGTACATATAAAACCTGTTGAAACTTTTATATGACACACAAATCAAATCGGATTTTATACTCCTGACCGAAAGAAAGAGAGAGGGCTTTTTGGAAAAATAAAATCAAAAAGAAGTGAAAAAAAATAAAAAATAAAAAATAAAAAAAAAGGTATATAAACCTGGTGGAAAAAAAAGGAATGGAAAAATTCAGTTTGGTTGTAGAGAAGCACCGAGAATGATGCGTCACTCGGCCACGCAACGAGCTGTCCGTGAATCATCGAGGACAACGTAGATCGCAACCCTTTGCCATCGGACCTCCACCCCCACACCTCTCACTCCTCTTCTGATCTGCTAACTCGGACATTGCCGAGGTCACGTGACGCGCGATGTTTCATTTCGAGAGATATACACGTATGCGCGCACATACACACACACACACACACACACGCACACACGCACACGTACGTACGGTCAAACAAACATAGATACTCGCATCCGTGTGCATATATACAAACAAACCTAGATACATACATAGATATATAGTGTATATATGTAGATAGGTCGTCATCGACGAAAGGGTCGCGCGTACTCCAATCTCCACATCGGTTGGCCACTGCCTTTAGGAGGGCTGATAACGCTCATATTCTGCTGATTGCCATTCGGTGATCCGCGATTAATTTACTGCGTAAACGCGTGTGAAACTGGATGAGCTGTTAATTAGTGGCGTTTAATGGGACCTCTCTATTCTACTCCTCGCTTTTCTTCTCTCATTTTCTCACTCTCTCTCTCTCTCTCTCTCTCTTGCTCACTCTCTCGGTAATCTTTTTCCTCGTCCATGTATGCTTTGGAAAGTTGTTTATCTCCATATCGTATGCATTCCTATTATCATTTATTTTCATCTCCGATATCTATATAATAGATACAATCATAAATTTTATGAGCTTCAAATTATAATGATATTAAAGTGTGCGCATCAATGTCAGTATCATTTAAATCATGTAAAACTAGATGATACGTGAATATTAATAATAATATAACAAGACATATGTACATTTTACAAAATTCAATCTTTTGATTTGATTTATTAAATAGATTGAAATATTTAAAGACCCAATTTGAAACTATTCAGCAAACCAATACTCGACGATTTCATGTATATATATTATCTAATTCTGTCATTTTTAATCTACATTTTCTTAGAAAAGAATGAGAAGGAAAAAATTGTTTGATTTATTTATCTTTCGGTTAATCTATTTCATTTTGATAAATAAAATCACAGTAAACCTATTTTACCATACCATGACTCGCGATGAAACGTAAAAACAATGATGAAAAATAGACGTAATAGATATCGCAAATAAAAAATAGTATATTGCAAGCGTGTATGCCCGTGAATCCACGCGAACAAGCACACCACACTGGTACTCGATGCGATCAGGGAAATTTCAAGCTTAAGGGTCTGTATCTCATTGGTTCAAGGGGTTATTGGCTCATGGAAATGCCACTCTGTTATAGTTCATTGAATTCGTATCGATCTACTAGCCTGTTCGATACGCGCACTGCTGTTGATGGTGTTGCTGGTAACAGCGAGGGAGAGAATGCTTCGCGGCCGAAAGAACGAAGGGAGGAGAAAGGATTCGGTGCTTTAGGTGCTTTTAGGAAGAGAAACGTGGAACAATTTCTGTTGTAAGATTAGAACCTCGAGGTATTATAGAGAAGAATGTGACAATAAACTTAGTTCTTTATAATAACACGAAAAAACAAAAAATTGCATCCAACGAATTTACTTATTTAGACAAAGTTTGCCGACAGGTTTTTTCTAAGTTACATTGATTCCTTCGTATACGTTCAAACTAATACAACTCAAATGATTTGAAGTGACCTGGCAAGTGGAATAGAACGTTGGGTAGTTTTCATTGTATATAAGTAATGTCAGTCGGGTGGAACAATGGGAAGTATTGTTATATTCAAGTAAGAGCGAGAGAGATAGAAAGAGTTACAGTATAAATGTAAATACAGTAGTTGACGTTTGTTCCTTGCGGGCTTCGTGCATTCAGTGTAAAATATATTTCAATGAAACAAAAATCCATTTGAATGGGTACATTTTCTTTTAAGAAGGAACGTTTAATATTCGATATAATTATTACTATTTAAGAATACTTCGTTTTTTTACAATTATTTGCTTGATTCTTGCAAATACATTAATTGTTAGCACATAGTTTAACCCGTTATCGAAAAACAAAATATGTATTTCAAATTTGAATATTTCACATTTCATAAGAAGAATTATCAGATACACCTTTTAGATACACACAGAATATTCGCGATAGAATCTCTCTAAGAAAAGATTTATAGTCAGTAAGAGAGAAAATTCTTTGAATAACAACCTTTGTTAATTAATATTGATAATCTAAGCGTACAAACACACAGACGCAAATCCCTTTTTTTCTTTCTTTTTTTCTTTTTTTTCCTTATCGTTATAAAACGAGCCAGGATCGATCTCTTATTCTCAATCTTTTTTCTTTTTCGTATTTTTTTTCTTTTCCCTTTTTCCTCCCTTCTCTTTCTTTCTTTCTTTCTTTCCTTCTTGCTTCCTTCCTTCCTTTTTTTATTCTTCGATACAATGTAGCGGTTCGACGTAACGATCCACTTACGGAAAATGCTATGGCAAAGGAAGAAAGGCTCTTGTCGCTTCTACTCGGACATCGTTCTTTCCTTCTCCTTTCCTCCTCCTTTTCTCCTCCTTTCCTCCTCGTACACCCCTTCCCAACCTTGTTCTCTCCACTACCTCTATCTTTTTCTCTCTCTCTCTTCTCCATTCTCTTTTATTCTCTCTATTCCGCTTTTTTCGAAAGAAATCCTCTTAGTCTTCTAGTGGTTCGCCGTCCTTGCATCAGAAATATGCTTTCGGTTTATAAAATCACGTCTATATATACTCGTTCGTTTCGGCGTAAACCTTCTTATTTCTACGTGTTCGTACTGTGTATACGGGTCTACAAATACGTCTATAGATAGAACACATACACACACCTATATGCATATATATATATAGAAGATTTCGCTTCTTTTACCCTCCTTCGGATGTACTCGACCAACCTCCTCCCAATAACAACCCCTTCTCTTCATCCCATCCCCAAGCCTAACCCCAACTACTCCGTTTCCCTCTCTCCGTTTTAGCCCACAGCACTAGCTCGACCGAGCCACCCTGGTACCACCCTCCTACCACCTTGCTACCACCCTTCTACCACCTTACTACCACCCTGTTCCTCTACGAACAGCCAGCAGCAGCAGCAGCAGCAGCAGCAGCAGCAGGATGGTTCGTCTTATCGCGAAGCTTCTGGTCTATCGATTGACCGAGGAAGCATTGCTTCGCAAAGTGAAAATCGCCATGACCAGTCTTCGGCTTGAAATATTTCGTAATCCTAAGAAGTCGACTTTTCTCTCCTCATAAAAGCTTTTGCCGAAGGATCGAAGAGTTTACGCGTCGTGCACCGTTCGTCTTGTAAATAAGAGATGCGTCGCTTCGGTAAAATGGAACGGATATATGTATTGTATACGTATGTATAGATGTAGATATACTATATATATGTATATAGTATATATATATGTATATATGTATATGCATGCTAGGATGTTGTACGTATGTATGTATATCTCGCTTGGCCGGATTAAATTATCTAACCTTTCTCGTTCACTGAGAAAGCCAGTTCAGAAAGTGGACTTAGCGAAAAGAGGATCTTACGGTTTTGTTTTTTGTTTTTCTCTCTTTTTTTTTCTTTTCTTATTTTGATTATTTTAGTTTAGTTAGCATGTCTACTACTCTTCATTTAAAGGTTCTCTTCAGGGTTGCTCGATTTTGATAAATTCTTACAATGTAATAAGGTTACAGGTAGATATGGTCGAATATCGCGTTCGGGTAAATGGTTTATTAGTCATGTTTGCAATTAGCCGACACACCAATTGTCTATATTTGGATCATTCTTTCTCGAAAGGACGCTTATTGCCTACACATGGAAACACCATTGGGAGTGGGTGGGTAGGTGGTTTTGAATTCGTCCGTGCGGTACGCACGATAGTCGCATGTGCGCATAATGATCTTCCTACGACCGTTTTGACTCTGTATTCGTGTTTCTCGTTTCCATACTAATATATACACACGTATACACATAAGCGTGTATTTAGGTACTCCCTCTTTTCCTCCCACAACCACTTTCCTCATATCCCTGTATAACACGTAAGTATGTAATCGAACTCGCGTGTGTTGCGCCAACCTGGAAAGGTTGCCTTTAATTAGCATAACTACTACGCGTACCAACATTGGCCGGAACGTAGTGCTCTGTATGGTGGTAATATGCACCCTAACTAGTCCTTGAGTTATTGCCTGATCAATAATCTATATGTAGTACCAACAGTACTGTAGGGCGAGCTAGTGTCCACCTAACGGACCGAGCGTATCGTAAGCTTGCCTTCTGAATATTGCAGCTGGGGTATCACTGCTTCAATATATATATATATATATATGTACGTATGTCTATATATTTCTCTCTCTTTATCTCTTATTCTCTTTCTTTATATGACGAAAAATGTGGGCCAAGTTTCGTAAACCTCCTACAAAACTGTGGATTTATCTTCCTTCGGTCAAGGCAACTATCCACTACGATCCATTTCCAATGGGTTAAATTCAACCAAATCGATTAATTCTGATAAACAATAGGGAGAATAAATTGTTTTAGTTCTGTACATTGTTATGTCATTTACTATTCAATTATTGCAAATATAATTGTCATCATTTGGCGGTGTTAAGTTTAATTGACGAAGAAATTGATTTTAAATAATACATATTGAAGCATCAATGAAGTACTTTGTTAATTCAGTTTTACAAAGTTCTATAAACGAAGTTACAATTTCTTTTGTAGGGTATTTAAATTGATATTGAAAATAAAAAAAAAACAACAAATTATATTTCGAAAAAATACAAATACCAAGTTACATGACATTATAAAGGATTAATCGCTGTTATTCAGTAAACGACACGATGTTTTGTTTGTTCAAACTCACCAACCGTACGTTTATGTTTTTCATCTTGCTTTTGTCTTCTTGATAAAAAATAGAAAATTAAAACATAAAAAAACATAAAAAGAGAAAAAAGTAAAAAAAAACGAATTTTTGTTTTCTTTCTTATTGAAAATTTTGTTGTTCTCTTTTCTTGGATAGAAGACGGCCTCGAAGAATGACGAGACCTCGAGCGTTAATAATTCGACTGGCTAAGGGTTTCTAGATTTAACGGTATGCCTTTCCAACCGTTATGTGCTTGTTAAGCGACCGGTGAAGTACGCGCAGAGAAATGACGCAGAAGTGGGATTAGTGGGTGGTAAATTGGAGACACGTACGCGTCTGGATCTACAACTCGTTTCTCCGTTCCTTTTCCAAGCCAGGAAACGATCGGTCATCGATTTTATTTCATTTTGTTGTTTAATAGATTACGGACATTTATTATTATCATCATTATGATTATTTTCATTATTATTAGAGATGACTACCATCATCATCATCATCATCATTATCATTATCATTATTATTACTTTTAATAATAGGATTATTATAAGTATTTCGAGATTTTAATTACGCAGAATGGACGTCTAAAATGGTGTCATTAAATTTGTTAATGTATTAAGTATTTTTTAAAAACTAATCAAATTTACCTTGACATTATTTAGCTCTTACATTAATAGAGAAATATATTCGATATTGTATTTCAATTTAATAGGAAAATTATTATGGGGTTTTTAGTTAAATCTATGTACGAGGAAAACATTCATTTTGTCTTTTTACATAATTTCAAATCGAAAATATTTGTTATTCCGTAAAATAAGTAATACTTGATACAGTATAATAATGTTATATTGTAATATTACAAATTAGTATTAAAAGTAAAATAACGTTGTTTGTTATACCAAAAGGATTAACCCTGTATATCGTCATGTAACGTCGAATAATTTCTTTTAAAATTTGTATTTCTAAGACCCTGTTGTATGAAAAATGATATACCTTATATATCGAGTAGCATTGAATCGACCAATTAGAGAAGCGACAATAGTAAGCGACAATAGTAAACGTTAATATTGTTATGCAAATCTAAATGCATATTGATTATTTCGCGCAGGAAATATCGTTTATCGTGGATGTAGAAATTAATGAAAAAAAAAATGGTGAATCGAATTAACGGGGGCTGAGAAGAGAGGGGCAGGTAGTTGGAAAGGGATGGGAGATAAATATGATTGGATTTAAATCGATGCTACTACCGATATTAAAAATTCTTAAGTTTAATCGTTATCGATGTCTCCTTCCAATAAACGGTATGCTACGCGTCTTCGTAATTAGATCAGGTGTGCCAGGATATCGTCGTATTAGCATTGATTCCATCGGCAACGTATACTAACTGCTGCGGTAGGCATTGACTAACAATTAGTAGGATTTCGAATTCAAGCAGGAATTACACTGCAAATGTTGTCCTCTCAATGAACTTGGAATTTGGGAAAACGTTTGGTTACTTTCTCGCGTTAAACTCACTCAATTGGTTTTATTCGACGCGCTAATTAACAGATTAACACGAATCTTGATAATATCTCTTGTATTTTTATTTCCTACTTCTTCGTCAACATTTTTTTCTCTTTTTTTTTTTTTCTTCATTTTACGTTTAATGTAATCTTCATTTCTTGATTTACTTTTTAACAACTATTACGTGAATGTCATTAAACTCGACTGATTTAAAAACTTGGTATAATTAATGTAATTGAAGATTCTTATTACTCAACTCATTAACTCTTATCTTATGTTGCTTTTTTGATATAAAATTTTTTACTTACTTTTCTTTTTTTTTTAGATCAATCCATCCATTTTTTTCAATATAACGATTGTCTCATACCATCCAAATGGTTGATTTATCTGACATATTAAAACGAAATAATGATTGCCTATGAAATAAATTTGTTGTTCCTATTAAAGAGATTAATTGAAACGTTGACACTTAAGAAGTACTTTGGTATCTTTCACAAATAAAACGTTTTATGAGCACATACAAGACTTATGTAATAAAGTGGTGTAGGTATAGTTAGTTGGATGTACCCATGGAGAAAATTTATTCGCGTAGTTTGTTTCAAGGAAAGTTGAGCAAGCTTATATGGGCAGTAATAGTAGTAGTTCATCGTCCGGTAAATTTTTCTCATACGTTCGTCGTTTATATTAATGAGGAAAAGAGAGAAACAAAAAACAAAAAAAAAAGATGAAATGAAAGAAAGGATGAAATAAAAGAAGAAGAAGAAACGGAGATACAAATTTAAGTAATAATTAAGGACAAATGTAAACACACTTTTTACAAAGTAAAATTTTCTTTTAAACAATTTTTTGTCTCTCACGGCAAAAAGAGAGAGAGAGAGAGAGATACATATATATGTGTATGTACACAGTTACTTCTTCATTTTAAAAGTTGTCATTCTGAGTAACTCTTGATTTGAAGTAATCTCGATTTAAAAAAAAAAAAAAAAAGGAAAATAAAAAAGCAAGTTAATTTAAATATCGAGGAGGAAAATTTGAAATCAATATTGATAAAATTTGAAGTAGCACTCGTAGAATCGTGACGAAAGCCGTACTTTGAAATTCGAAATATAACTCTCAATCTTGTGATATATCATTTTAAAGGTAATCAAAATTCGCGTCTAATCACGTTGGAAAAATGAGATATGAATCAATTCATTTATGAAATGTAATTAAAAGTTACAAGATATACATATGGTCAAAAACGATATTCCATGTATGCAATAAAAAAGGAAATACATATATATATATATATGTATTGAGAGATGATTATAGAAGAGAGAAGAAGTAATAGGGGAAAAAGAAGGGGATACGTATAGAAATTTGGTAGCGAGAGCGAGTACCACTAATTTCGATTTGGTCGAAAAACGAACTCGCGCGAACGAACGAGCTAGCCAGCGAACGAGTTAGCCAGCGAACGAGTTAGCCAGCGAACGAGCTAGCGAACACAAGAAAAAGAAAAAGAGAAGGTCTCTTGCACGGATGAGCGAGCAGTCCGGTTCTCTCCGTTCGACGCAGTTCGGTTCGGTTTCTAGCCAGTAAGCGGCAGATTAAAGAGAAATGGCTACACGTTCATATTGATTTTTGTCCTCAGTTCGCTGGTGGATGTGGAGGGTGGCAGTCGAGAGGGAGACCACCAATCTTTACATCTCCCTTTCTGTCTCCCTCTACCTTCCACCTACCTACCACTCTCTCTCTCTCTTTCTCTCTTTCCTGGTTCTACCACTTTTCACCCTCTCTTTCTCTCTCTCCCTCCCTCTCTTTCTTTCTTTCTTTTACTCTCTTTCTCTCTCTCTCTCTCTCTCTCTCTCTGTCTATCTATCACTCTTTTTCTCTTTCCCTATACCTAGTTCCTCGTCCACCTCCTCTTTCTCCTCCTCTTCCTCCTCCTGTTCTATCTCACCCCACCGGCGCTATTTGAAACCCTCTTTTTCTTTCCCGCCGCATTCAGTTCGAACTCTATCCTTGTCCTCGTTACTCCCGGAGGCTTTCAGCCCGTCCGTCCGTGCCTCTCCGTGCCGGCCGGGCTATCCCGGAGGTGAAAACTCGTCAAAAAATATACGTCCGTCGATCGCGAACGATGTCGGCGCTTCATGTAAGAACTGATCGGTAAAGATAAAGATTCGTTGAAAGACCAGACGACATAGATAACATTATTATTGTATTTAATAGCATTTATATCATTATTTGTTAATAAACTTACAATTAATGCTTTTTTCACTCGTCTATGCTTTTGCATAAACGTCGTCAAAGATTATTACTTATAGCGTATTTTTATATCTTGCATCTACGTATGTATCTCTTTTTTTATCCTATTCTTTTTTTTGCATATTAATTATAGTATAAAAAGATGAGTACACGGAAGCAATTTTTATGCATCTGTTTTTTAATATCTTCGGAAATTTGAATATTCGTTAACGAGAATACTATCGCAAAAAAAAAGTATTCATTTTAATCCTCTATAACTCTTTCTTTTTTTTTTTTTTTTTTTCGTGTAAAATGGATGGATGAAAAAATATTAACCGTGTGCTATTGACTTTGGAGAGTCGGTAAAAAGATGCGCGCAATCTTTTGGGTAGTATTAATAAGTGTTTGAAAAGTGACTCGAACCCTTAAAAAGATAGAAAGATAAGAATGAATAGCATTTGTAATTTGTTTTATTGTAAATTGTGGATAGATTTAGAAAACGTTAATCGTGCACATCTATGCATTATAACACATTTGGAAATACGTTTAACTTGGTCGTAATAGGGAGCCCTTTTCCCCCAGAGGGTCATTCCATTGGCATCTCTTGGAAGCGAACGTTATTTCGAATGTTATTTCGAACATTATTTCGATCGACTTCGCGGTTTAAATTCTAACTTCTCTCGTTCCAGCGAAGTAACACAATTATAGTTAACACAAATAGCGGCGTGTGGCGCGCGGCCGAATCGCGACGCGGAAACTACGCTCGACGGGAAACTGGAATCGCGTTATCGCGGTAGAACCGCATACGGATACAGAGAAACACCGTCACGCACGTTGCATTTATCGTTCCAAACCGAAATCGGCATTGTCTTTCCTGCCGATTCGATTAACTCCTTTCTAACTAAAATAACGATAACTTTTCTTCTCTTTTCTGTTTTCATTTTTTTTTTTACTTTTGTTTCAATATTTTGTAAAACTATTAGATCAAAATGAAATATAATTAGTTTAGTTGGTTAGCTTTTTTTTTTTTGGAAAACTGAATATAATAGCGATAACTGAATATAATAGATTATCCGGTATAATCACAATAATATTAAAAGGTGGACTGAAATACGAAGTGGAACGTAACAAAGTCAACGAAAAGAAATAAAAGAAATAGAGGAAATTATTCGTCCGCGCGAACGATCTCGAAGAAAATGATGGGTACGCTTCGAACGACGAATATAATCATCCCTTTGGAGGTCCGAGAAGAAGTCGAGCGTGTTAGGAGAGAGCTACCGAGAACTAGGAAGAAAAAAAAAAGAAGATAGATGACAAGAAAGGGATAGTTAGAAGGTAGAGGTGGTCGGGGTCCACCGAGAAATAATCATTTCTTCGTTGGAGCTTCGAAGTTTGGTATAGCTCGAAGGTAGAAACGGCCCCGGTGACTCGTCTTTCTGCCCGGAACTTGACAAATTTTCAATAAGATCGCTAATTGGCCGGTTATTTTATCCAGAGAGAGAGAGAGAGAGAGAGAGAGAGAGAGAGAGAGAGAAAGAGAGAAAAAGAATTCACTGATGGCGTAGTTGGGTCCAAGCTTCATCATCACCACCAACTCAGACAAGAAGGACGTTCGTTGGTTTGCTCGTTGGTTCGTTCGTTCCAGAACTCGTACCTCTCTTCTCCTTCTCCTCCTCCTCCTCCTCCTCCTCCTTCTGCTCATACTCTTCATCCTCTTCTTCCTTCCTTCTCCTGCTTTTCCTCTTTTGGTGGGTCGCTCGCCATCCGGTTCGTATCCAGCGGCTATCAATGTATAGAACGTAGTATCGATCCTCGCAGGCTTTCATTTTTGCTTATTTGACTTTTCGGCTGCGCTCGTTCGTTCGTTCGTTCGTTCGTTCGTTCGTTGGTTCGTTCGTTCGTTCGTTAGCTCTTCTTCGAGGGCTATCGAAGCACGCTACGATGGAAATAATTTTTCACTATAACTTCGGTCACGACGACGAACCAATCGAAAAATCTTCGACTAAAATATATAACTACGATTATTTCTAGTTTTTCGTGCTAGTTATTTACAATTTTTTGTTACTTTTTTCTATTCTTTTCTATTTCAGTGAAAACTTTGGTAGAAATAGTAGGAAGGCCGAGCTTATAATCGAGAGACATAGTCAAATTTCGATCATTCACGATTCAGGCCTCAGAATTTTCAGTTGGTTCTTCTTGGTAACTAGGTCGTACCGATCCAACACCGTGCATCCATCTCTTCTAAGCACTTTCGGAAGCGCACTAGCATTCGATAGATCCAACCACCCCCGTTCTTCTCTTCCTATCCCCTTAGCTAGTACCACGGAATGAGAAGGTCTCTTCTCTCACGATCTCGAATCTCATCGACGAAACGTTACGATTGAAAATAAAATTATTCAACCGTTTTAGTCGCTAGTCCAAATTCAGAATTCAAGTGTACATATATGTATGTGTGTGTATGTATATATATATAAATTCGTCTTTCGAATGGTTTCTCGAAAACAGCTAGCTGGAAATCGTCGGTTGTCCACAGGGTTCTTCTCAACTCGCCCGTAAACCGCACACTCGCGAGCCACGAAAACCACTCTCGTTATTTACACCAACCGAGATACTACCTATATATAAGCACACACAATTCGAGCGTGCAACAAAACCGCGTTGTCGCATCGATCAACAATGACTATGGTACCTATAAACGAACGAAACGTAAGTAACAGATGTATATACGTATAGGCTGTTTCAGAAACGCATATCAATACTTCAGGAGTAAATTTACACATTGAAACAAATTGAAAATGTCATATGAACATGTGCTACCAACCAAGGGTTACGAATTATTTGCTGAAATATATCGATAAGTGTACAAACGATCTAACCTTGTTGCGTCAAATATTTACAAGTTAAATTATATTTTTTTTTTTTTTAGAGATTTTAACCGTTTCCTATTTCCATAATGCTCTAGTGTAATTTGTACACTCTGTTTAAGGCAACTGTCTTAATTGAACATCCATGCAAATCTAATCGTCAACTTCGAAAACTAAAGTATATTGGACGTATGTTCGGTAATGTGTAAACTTATCCTTTGAAGTGTTAACACGTATTTATGAAACACCCCATACCTAAAATAGTTGTCATCAAAAAAGAAAATGCGTTTTCAATCGAAAATAAACGGACGATGATAATGAATCGTATGGTGGGGATATTATAGGAAGTAAAAAGAATGAAGGAACGGAACTGAACGGAACGAATCGATTGGCTAGCTTCGTCGAACGAAGATGGCTAATTAGGATGTAATTAAAATTAAATCGGCCGGGCCATCGGCTACCATCAGCGCGAGCGATGCTCGCGTTTTAGTCGTGAATATCGAGAGAAATGGAGGAGGAGATGAAGGTGGTGGGGTGGGAGAGTTAACAGAAAAAAGGACGATGAAAAAGATAGAAAAAGAGATAGAAGGGAGTGGGTGGATCTCGTCCGCCATATTCTAACTCCACCATCGCCATTGGCAGTAGCAGTAGCAGTAGCAATAGCAGTAGCAGTAGCAGTAGCAGTAGCAGCAATAGCAACAGCACCGGCACCGGCACCACCATTCTCGCGGGCTATCGTATTATTAATAAAATATTATATAACGCTTTATATAAAAAAAAAAAAAAAAAANAAAAAAAAAAAAAAAAAATAAAAAAAAATAGGAAAAAAGGAAAAGAGAGAGAAAGAGAAAAAAGTGCGGGATAGTCGAAGCGTGGGCCGGGCGATCGGGGCACGAAGCAGCAGCGTTCGTCGAGCCGGATGAAAGGAGATGGTCGAACGTAGGGTGGATGGGTGGTAGATATCGGAGTAGTGGTAGTTGGAAGAAGCGACGGTGTGTGCCGGCACTCGTCGTTAGTGGTGGTAGTGGTGAAAAGCGGCGAAGGGAACTCGGAAAGGGGTTTCAAACGAAGGAGGAGGGATGGGAGGCTGGGTTTCGAGGATAGCTTGGTTCGAGACAGGCTCGAATAAACCACAGATACGCGACCATAGCGGAAGAGAGAGATAGACAGAGAATAGAGAAAAGAGGGAGACAGAATTACGGCTTCTCTGTACGATATATTGCGACTAAACCAAACTGACGGAATGCCAAAACTTTTTTGTAATTAAATTTTTCACCGTTACGCCAGAACGAGCAGAAGAGAGAGAAAGAGAGAGAGAGAGAGAGAGAGAGAGAGAGAAATATCGAGATGGGAAGGGGGATCGTAGATAGAGAGAGAGTATATAACTAGGGTGGTGGAAATGGGCGAGGATGGTTAGTGGTGGCTGATGGTCGTTCGAGAACGACTCTCTTCTCGACATCGACGATATCTGTTAATATGACGTCACTACCCGTATCCTCTCTTTCCACTTTTTACCTACACCCTTCTACATCCTCCTCTTCCTCTTCCGCTCCAATCTTCCTTCTTTCTCTTTCTCTTTCTCTTTCTCTTTTTTCTTTATAGGATGACCCTTTGTAATGAAGCGAGCACGATTAGTTGCGATTAAAAGAGTTGAGTATGGTATTGACGATAGAACACTTCCTTTTTCTCTCTCTCTCTCTCTCTCTCTCTCTCTTTCTCTCCTTCCTTCTCCCTTTCCTCTTATCGTTTCGATATTAAATTCTGTCAGACGTTCTGATTACTAGCGTGTAGTCGCGTATCAGCTCCGAAGGGATTCACTTTGTCACTGCGTTTTCAAGGATTCGGGAAAAAGAGTTAAAAAGAAAGAGGGTGAGCGATTTCCACGTCTAATAATCTTTGTAATTCACTTATCCTTCAGGATAAAGTCGCGCGTCTCGTCATTTTAACGTACCTGCAGCAATTTGTATGAAATTAATGGAATCCTAATTGATACATGCATAAGAGTTAAATTTACTTTTTCTTCTGGATTAATAGAGAAATTATTAATATTCTAAATAATAAATAAACATATATACATATGCATAACAGAATAAGTAGGTAACATTGTAGGGGTGGTTTCAACACACCAAAACAACAAATAAAGTTGTATATATATATATATATTTAATACTTTATTAATTTAATTATTTTATATAATTGTTAGGTATAGGTGTATATATATATATATATATATGTGTGTGTGTGTAGCATACATTTGCAAAGTCCATACGAAATATCGCCTTTTCGCGAAGCTAAGCCAATGGAACGCTGAAACTTTTCCGTAATGAAATTTTTTAGCACGTCGGTGATGCGCGACGAGAGCGGCAACAGGATGAGGAAAAGGGCTAAAGGGAGTGGGGGAGCGTAGGGTAGAGAGAAAAAGAGAGAGAGAGAGAGAGCGAGAAAGAAAAGTACTCGCTTATATCGTCCTACCTTCCTCATACTTTCCTATCGTCGTGGCTTCTGTTGGTATAGTCATCGATTTTTTCTCGCCTACCTCTTCTCTCTCTTTTTCTTTTTCTCTTATTTTCATTCACCGATCTTCTGTGTAAAAAGATCTACGTATATATGTATGTATATATGTATGTAAATATGTATGTAAATATGTATGTATTATATGTATGTTGATACATCTCGTTGAAGATCGCGATATCTTAGTATATACTTGCATATTTAATTTATTTGTTTTTTCAATTTATATCATTTTTTGTTGTTGTTTTATTTAGAAAAACATAATGTTTTTTTACAATCAACGAAATTCTTGTCGGTTTAGCATTTATCATATAAGATAAAAGGGATAGGTGTTTGAAATTAATTATGTTTATGAATATCTATGGAAATATTCTTCAGTAATGATATGTTCAAATGAAACATTTTGCTATTTGATAATATTTATTTTCATATATTTATATGTAATTAAAAGTCAGAATCTTAAGATTGATAATTGAAATAAATGAAATGAACACACACACACACAAATGAATATATATATATATATATATATATATATATATATAATATTATATTATATTATAAACGTCATTAAATTATGAAGATAAATATACTCGTGTTTCTCTTCGTTACTATGTTCATTATAATAATTAACTCTACGTAATATGTTTTACTGTAAAATTAAGAGAAAGAAAGAACGATAATAAAGAATAGAAAATTTCGATGAATTTTTCATCAACTTTTTCAAAATAAACAAAAATTCAATTTATCCTTGCGTGTTAGTTTTTTATTTTTTTTTTTTTTACGAACAATTAGACGCTAGAAACTTGACTCGTTTATAATAAGGAGAGAAAAAGAGACATCAACGAGAAATGAAAATAAAACGAAGAATTTGTAATCCAGAAATAATACGCGGAAAGAAAATAAAAAAAAAAACATATGCTACATAATACGCAGAGACTTGCACCAAATTCGCCAGAAATTTGCATAGGACCGAAGTAAAGTACTTTTCGTGGAAAAGAATAAATTATCTTACGAGGTAATTAGAATTTTCCTGGATACGGTTTTCATTACGTGCCCGTAAACGTACGAATTTTCTTTAATATTAGCTACCGCATTCTTTTCTTTATTCCTTTCGTGAAATTGTTTTCTTCAATACTCAAGCGGTTTTATAAAATAAAAAGTCAACGAATGCATTTAAGTAATGTTATCGTTAGGTATTCATAAATGTTTCAATATAGTATGTAACTTTAAAAATATATTAAATATATAAATGATTAAGTTTAGAAACCGTCTGAAAAATTTTAAAGTAAAAGAATAAAATAAAATGAAAAATTTTGGTAAAATCAAATTGCGTCTTTATAATATCGTAGAAAAAAATTGTGTTCACTGTCGTATTCCCGATAAAAGATTTAATTACAATATTCCGTGCAGCCGTCTGGTCGTAAATGGAAAGGAATTTGAAGTGAGAGAAGGAGAGAGAGAGAGAGAGAGAGAAAGAGAAAAATGAAGACTAAAAGAGGATAGGAGGAAAAAAGCTATAGGAAAAAATGGAAAGTAAAAAAGAAAAGGCACATGTGGTAGATTCCGCAGCAGCCACCATGCGGTCGTTGCTCGGATAGGTGAATTGCGGACCGAACAGTACCACTAACCCCACCACCACTACTTCGATGGATGAAAAATGTGTAATTTTTATTAATTGTACCTTTATTAATTTCCGGCTCCGTTTAACTAGCTTTACCGGAGATCGCTGTTATATATAGTATAGAAGTGAGAAATCTAGTTGAGAGAATACAGATAGAGACAGAGATAGAGAGAATAGAGATGCAGCGAGATATATATATATATATATATATATATATATATATATATATATATACATACACATACATATACATGTACATATATACCGATAGCGTATAGTCGGGGGTGTTAAGGGAGAAGGGAAATGGTTGGTTTGCTACGCGGTGCACCACCGAGTCCTGCACCACTTCCGCATATATGTATATTACATGTATATACATATGTACATATATACATGTACATATATATGTATATATATATAGAGAGAGAGAGTATCGTAATAGTTATGCATATATACTAGCATTTGGTAGTAATAGGTGTGCGTGTGAATCCTTCTCCGCCCTGCGTTCCATCCTCTTCCCTCAAACGCACAGATGTGTCCATATTCGCGTTAACGTGAGTCTTATCGCGTGTACGATATATTATGTGACCGCTTATTTAGACTTATGATAAGACATAGGTATTCTATGCTGTTGAATAAATATGTATCAACTGGAAACCATCTTCATTAGGAGTAATGAAGAATATGAAATAATTAATAAGTTTTTAAATGATATTGATATGATATGATATTTGGTAGACCAGCTAGTATTCTTGTTGAATTTACAATAAAAATCCGTAGGAACTTTTTGAGTAACTTAATACAACAGATCTAGTGATAATAGTTCTAACGATAACAGTAATCTCAAATCTGTAGGACACTTGAAACTTGTGATTGTGTGTGTGTGTTTGTGTGTGTGTGTGTTTGTGTGTGTGTAAGATAGACATTTTAACTCAAATCATCGTATTATTTTTCGTTGATTTTGATGTATACTTTAAAATACAACGACAGTATATAACCATAGTATATGCACATTATGTAGACCAGACGAAAACGGTATACCCACAAGGTGAATCGTAACGCCGCCACCCGTAGAGGAGAGACCGTCAACTACGTTACTCGCTTTGTGCTTCCCGATGCACCCAATGCACCCGATGCATGCTCGTGAATAGGCATGTGAACGCGTGTGTGTGTTTATATATAGACAGAGGGGTTATGTCTGTGGTTGTACGTATGACGCGCGGATGCGGCTACATAGTCGACATATGTGCCACGCGACAGTATCGTGTAATTACCTCTCTCTCTCTCTCTCTCACTCTCACATGTATATACTACCTTTCGATGCACTACTTTGTTTACGTGGTGTATAGGTTCGCTTGGGTATTACACGTCACATACATATATACATACCAGTATACACATGTGCATATACATAAATGCATCTATGTATACATACCTGTATATATAGTAATGCGAATTTCTCTCCCTCTCTCTTTCTCTCGGAACGTGTATATATATATATATATATATATATATATATATATATATATATATATATATATATAT
>NW_015149141.1:46006-67682 GCF_001465965.1 Polistes dominula
TATATATATATAGATGTGTGTATGTGTGTGTGTGTGTGTTACTGAGAACGGCCCTCGACCCGCGTTAGACTTACGTCGTAGGTTATGTATGTACCACAGCATCCCTTTCGTATCGCATACTATATCGTTGCTTATTTTTAATATTGATATACATACATAAATGCACACATAACAGCAGACAGAGCAGGTGAGCGGCCCTTAGAAATTCTGACGCGTTGAAATCCCTGAAAGTAGGGATTCCAGCAGAAGTATGTCGAATCTCTTTCCTTCTTTTCTTGTTTCGAACATAAATTATGGATCGATATAAGAGTGTTTTTGTGCTTAGACGAAATCTTCATTCGTTTTATTCATCTTCTGATACGGTGAGAAAATGATTATGCCTGTTTATTTTGTTTGTTTACAAGTATACATATAGATAAATAATATTGTCTATCATACTTAAAATAAAATAGAATTAATTGAAAAAAAATACGTGTTTTTTGTTGTTGTTGACGTTTATGAATATAATTGAGTTCACGAGTTAATCTTGAAAATGTCGACTAACGATCAGTATATATTTATTCGTTTATCCATATATTCATTTCGTCTCGCCTTATATTCGCGATATAATAAATTACATATCGAGACGGATTACCCTCGAGTTTGCAATCGTACTGTGTAGACTCGCGAGAGGCGACGTATCTTCAATACTCTTAATCTCCGAGCTTTCCTGTAATCTCGAGCTGTACAACACACAAGGAATTCATGGATCGCCGAATTCGGTTCTCGATACGAGATTTTCCCAAGAACGGTTCATCCACACACACGCACACACACACACACACATATATAGGGGACATAGACATAGGTGTATAGATACACATATGGATAGGTCTACAAGCATAGAGGTTTATCCTGGTAAGCTTAAGTCATCGTGAAATCGGTCGCATAGCAAGGATGCTACTCCTCGGTGGAGTAGTCCAGAACTTTTGCTGGTGGACCGACGTTTACGTCCATCTTTCGCATAGTTACGAAATGTCACTGACCAATCGTTCGAGATATTCGAAAGCAAATAAATCGGCTCTTCCTATTCGATTCGACGAGAACGCGAGATCGCTTGGAAGGATCTTCGACGATTCACTAGTTGACGAACTTTGGACCTTTCTCTCCATACCCTTTCTTTCGCTCCTACCCTTCAATTCAATCCCCCTCAAGCCCGTTCGAGGAATTATTTCGAAGCGTGGAGCATCGTCCTCCATCGAATTAACTCGAGTACGTTCCACTTTCGTTCGTTCGTTTATTCGTTCGTTCGTTCGTTTATTCGTTCATTCGTTCTTTCCTTGTATTATTTCCATCCTCTTTTATCCTTGCCTCTTGTTGCCTTCTTTTCACCCCCTCTTTGCAACGTCCATACGTTTTCCCAATTATTCTTCTCCTCTTTGTCACTCGTCCTGCGTCGTTTCCCTCTTACCCTTTTTCTAACCTTTTTAAACTCCGTCGTTCTCTCTTATACCATGGAAGTACCTGTATAACGTTACCAGTAATTTAATAACGACCGAAAGGACCCGGTAAGCGAAACCGGAAGTTCACGCAAATGAGGAAACCTCACCGTGGTGTCGAGCAATAGAAGAGGAAGGAAGAGGGTCTGCGGAAACGGGGTGGGATAAGAAGGAGGAATCCAGAGTCACGAGTCTCCTCGACCATTGTCGAACGGTGTAATTTTCACGTGCGCGCTTTCTATTGAATCTGCATAACGAACTCGATATCCGATATGAAGGATACACGTGATGTGGCGATCGGGAAACGGGGAAAAGGGCTTACCGATTCTCGGGTAACCGGAAATCGATCGATCGAACGTCTCAACTCGAGATCACTTTTCGTTACGATCAGTAATTGTATTTTAGTCGACGTTGCTCTTTTGTATCTCTCTCTTTCTCTCTCTCTCTGCCATTTTTTTTCCTTTCCTTTTTTAACCGTGGCTTTGTCATTTTTATTTTGCAAACAATCCAATTGAAATTCTTTTCTTTCGCGATATTAATTTGTCGAGATTTTCATTGTAAGAAGAATATGGTTGCGTCAGGGTTGCTTTTATTGCTAGAACAGACAATATCCAAAGTTTTAGAAGAGCGTTTTCCAATCGTAAGATAATGAATTTTCCATCTAATACAGAATGCCTTGACACCGTGGACTATGTTCGATCTATTTTCGTAGTTTATATATTGCCAGTGTTTCTGACGTAATACCATATCGTAAACAGTCGCGTGATTTTCGTCAAAGGGAGGAATATACGGTGATGACGATAGGTCGCCATGAAACGGGACAGTAGTCCAAGGTCCTTTGGAAATCGGAATTTATCGACGTTTCACTTTCCTTACGAGCACGACGATTCTGATATATTTCGTTCATGCTTCTGACATACCGCTTTCCAATGGATTATTATATTCCTGTCAACGCTCGAATGATTTTCCAAAGGATTCTACCAAGTTTTGTTAGAAATGTGAATAAAATCAATATTTATTAATTGATGTTTTTTGACTTGCTTTTTCTTTCTAGATATAAAAGAAAATAGTAAAAAGGAATGAAAGTTTAGTCCTGATCGCGCGATTTTCCGTTCGCCACGTAGCGGATTTGGAAATCCCTCAATTTGATGAATGGCCGTGGGTGGTCGTTGCAATGCGCGACGCTATGATTAATACTCGCCTAAAGCGTCCTCCGAGGGCGCCCTCCGAGAACGCCCTCCGAGAGCGCCCTCCAAGAGCGTCGCGACGTCTATTGCACCCTCTCTCTCCCTTTATCCTTTAATCTTTCCCTTTTTCAACCATTTCCTATACCTGTAAACATGAAAAAGAAAAGAGAATGAACTTTGCATACATCTTAAATCTGAACGTGATTTAGAATATTTCTGTAACCCTTTGATGACTATCAAAGAAATTTCTTTCATAAATTTCTTTCGGTAGTATCGATAATTTGAAAATGTTCACCCGGTTATAGTTGATTATCGTTACTTTTTTTGAGAATTTAAAATCCACCCCTAATAAAACCATTAGCACAGTTTCCAGGTCATTCTGTTCTTCGATAAGATTGTATTTTTATTCGCCTAACTAGATATTTCCATCAATCGTGTCGTT
This sequence comes from Polistes dominula, assembly GCF_001465965.1. The sequence continues at coordinate 49,114 of NW_015149141.1, forward strand.
GGCATTTAGTTCGACGACCTGCGGGGATATGTAAGTAGATTATATAAGTATATATGCATGTATATACTTATAAACGTCAAATATTTCTACTTCCTGTTGTCAGTCATTCAAGCTCTCGATTCACTAAATCATTTTCAGATCGACGAAAAAATCAATAATTGACGTTGTAAAGGTTTTTTTTTTTTCCCGAATATAATTCACAACCTAAATACATGCACACGCATACACACATATGCACAGACTTTATTTTATATAAATACTTGCTATACCAATGTTCTCTAAATGTTGATTGTACAAAAGCATAGATAGTAAGTAAAAGAAAAAGTTGTTCTCTTTCCGTACATCGAGAAATAGAAAGATCCATAGTTAGGATAATACCTAGCAGGTATAAAACAAAAAAAAAAGCATAAAAAATAAAAAAATGAAAAAGACGGGGAGGAATAAATCGTCATAATCGCGAGGGCTCCCTTTGGACGCACGTACGCGTTCGAGTTTCGGATTAACCTCCGTCGATGTCCGTCGACGTGCAGTTGGCGGAGGATGGGAATAGAAGGGGGAAGGGAGAAAGTTCGTAGGTGGTAGCATCGCTATTCCAACGCTTCTCTTCCATCCCTTTTTAGCTCATAATCGGTCGCCCTCTCTTCTACGTGCTCCAGCTTCCCTCCTCGTCCCTTCTTCCTTCTCCATCGTTCGAATATAAAATATACACGTTGCTGGATATCCTGACTAGCTCTTTGTATATACACGGATCCGTGTATAGATTCGCGCATACTCCTATATGTCTCTCTACGTATGGGTCCTCGCGTGCAACGAAGAGAGAGGGAGAAATGGGAATGGGAAGGCATTGTGTTTATATGCATATCGGGAGGCTCCGACTCCCTTGTACTCCAACTCGGCGTTTTCCAATATTCGAGCCGAAACTCTCGACCGAAAAGCCCGGCCTTCGAATCCCAACGTTCTCCTCCTCCTCCTCCTCCTCATACTCCAAACCCATCCTCTCTTCCTCTTCCTCTTCCTCTTCCTCTTCCTCTTCTTCCTCTTCTTCCTCATCCTTTCGTTTCCACCCTCTCCCACTTTCAACCCGTCCGATTCTCTGCTCCGGTAACCGGTCAAAACTATCTCTTTCTCTCTACCACATACATACGTATATGTGTACACTTTCTATATATATATATATATATATATATATACTTATATACCTAGGTACGCTCCTTGTAAATCGAACCGTCATATTTGGACAAAATCGAACGTATCCTGCCTAAACGTTATTCCCTCCCAGCAGCTAGCTATCCACCTAGCTATCCACCTAGCTATCCACCTAGCTATCTACCTACCTACGGGTACTTGCTTTCTCTCTTCGCATAGCCACCCACTCGAAACATTTATTATAAGCCTCGGCCTCGTCGGAAAGTATTATTCGTGCTATACGCGGGACCCACCGTCGTTTCTCGCATACGGTTCTACCTTTTCCAGCCAACGCCGGAGAGTTTCCCACCCCCCGGATAATACCACGAAAAAGAGAGTGAGAAAGAGAAAGAGAGAGAGAGAGAGAGAGAGAGAGAGAGAGAACACAGACGAGTAAACCGTGTGCCAGCTGTATTTCTTTTCGACTTTTCCAAGCTTGGCTCTCTTACGACCTATAAACGATTCGTTTTAATTTTTCCAACCCCTTTATAGCTCCCACCTATATATCCGCTATTTCTTCTCTCTTTTTAATCATTCGATTTTATACAGAAAGTCATCTAAAACGTTCAACGAAAAAAGAAAAAGAAAACGAAAAAACAAAAAAGCTCTCGTATGAAAATTCTTTCTCCTTCTCTTTGGTGGTCCCTTTTTGCGACAGAATAAATAACTTGTAACGTCGTTAGAAAGAGAAGAGAAGATCGATAGGTCGATCCGCCGAGTGTCTCGTCAAGCGACCTTTTCGTGGCACCAACCGGGAATTCAAAGGACGCTGTCGACGATGTCTCCCATAAAAAAAACATCATATAGAGTAAGAGAGAGAGAGAGAGATAGAGAGAGAGAGAGAGAGAGAGAGAGAGAGAGAGAAGATAGGAGAGGAGGTTCTGTCCGAACTGACGCTAAAATTCTGGTTGGTGCCTAAAGGATTTTTATTCTTGATCTCTTATTCTCTCTCCTTCTCTCTTTCTCTCTCTCTTTCTCTCTTTATTCGGAATTGAAATAGTAATATGTTATTGGTAAGTCTTCCTTTTACATTGGCAGCGCCAATAAATGCTGTAGACAGGTTAACGAACCACGTACATGGCGTGTGAGATATCTCTGTGTCTTTTCAAGTTAGGACTCCAAGGGAGAGGAGAAAGGAATGTAGAAAAAGAACAGGGCAAAGGTACGAATAGGTGGATAGATAGACGGATAGATGGATGGATGGATAGATGGACGGACGGACGGATGGATGGATGGATGGATGGATGGATGGATGGATGGATGGATGGATGGATGGATGGATGGGTGAATGGATAGATAGGTTGATATATAGATGGATGCAGAGATGGTCCTGTCGTAGTGGTTGTAAAGGGAGTCCAAGAGTACTGATAAATAGAAGAAAAAATATAAAAGAAAGATATAAATAAATAGGAAAAAGGTAGATAGAGTGGTTGGAGATGCAACAGAGGTGGTGGCATCGCTAAACTGTCGACTTGAAGCTTTTAATTCGCGATCAAAGGCACGTAACGGTCTGTCGGAAGCCTTTCGGCGGCGCCACTCTTTCCGACGTCAAAATTACTTTTAAAATTCCCTCTCTTCCCACTGTGGGGGTAGCACCGATCGGTACCCATTTCTCCTCTCTCTCTCTCTCTCTCTCTCTCTCTCTCTCTTTCTCTCTTTTTCACCAAAACCGTCCACTTCGAAGCTTTATAACGTGTTCGACGGATACGAGCCATGAAACGAATTCGGTCGTCGGCTAAGGAAAAAAGAGGAAAAACGAACGAACAGGTGGTTTCGTCAAAGGTAATCGACTCTCTTTCTCTTTCTTTCGGTCCTTTTATCCTCTGTCTCTGTCTTTTCCCATCATATCTATATACATAGACCCTCTCTGTACTACGATCGAATTCAATAACGAATAGCGAACGAATTTCTTCTTCTTCTTCTTCCCTAAGATAGACACGTTAAGGTTCTTCCCGATTAATCGTCTCGTTATTACAACCGACCTTCGCTATTTCCAAAAGAGAGAGAAAGGGAGACATTTGAAAGATTTCTGATAATTAACGATCAAGTTTGATGGAGCTTGAGAGGTTCGATTACTTCTCGTAATGGTTTAGAGACCAGGACAAATTTCAGCAAATTTCTGCAAATTTCAAATGGAATAAGTCATTGCAAAATGTGTATTTTTATAAATAAAATATGTTTCAGGATTTTGGACATTACCAACTATCGACCATTCGGTCAGATTATTTGGAAACTTGATAAATGGATTCATAAAGAAAGAAAGTACGAAGGGCGAAGAAACAGCAGCAAATAATTATTTGTTCTTATAATTTTCTTATTTTCATTATGTTGAATATTATTTATTGGACAGATTCGTCACGAATAACAGAGAGAGAGATGCTTTGATAATAAACGAGAAGACGAAGATAAACGCGATTCTTTTCCCCCGTCCGTTACGAACTGAAAACTTGATGAGCTTGCACGCACTAACTATCTCTTCTTTTCAGGTGAAAAAGAAAGAAAAAAGAAAGAAAAAGGATCACCCGCGAGCATCGTTCGCGAGATAACACGAGTGTGATAGTATAGTTATTAATAGTAGTAGTAATAGTAGCAGTAGCAGCAATAGTAGTAGTAGTGGTTGCTTTTGGACTTTGACAAAAGCTCGCGAATCGAGATATCGAGTCGAACGCGAAGAGGAGAGAAGTTGCCCGGTGTGTTGTTGTTGTTGTCTCGCTCGACGATGCTCGAGGAAAAAGGGAAATGCATGAGAGAAAGAGAGAAAGAAAGAGAGTGAATGGGAGAGAGAGAAAGATAGAGAGAACGAAAGAAAGCAACACGAAACGACGGCAATGGTGTTCACCATGGTGTTCCTTCTCTATATGTGTATACACGATGCACCACTTACACATAGGTTTCTACAATTGGAACGTCTCCGCCTTCTTTTTTGCAGAGATGCTCGGTCCGCAGTTTCACGGATTGACGAGACAATGCTACTACGTAGCATCTTTTAGCCAATTCTAATTTAACGAACTACGGACTCTTCATATCGAACAACATCGAATACTTTGATTCGCGATGTATAAAATGAAAACAAAAAAAAACAGAATTTTTAGGTACCACCTACTTCTCGTTCAGTTCTCGATCGATCTTGGTCACCCCTTTTTCTAGAGGAACACACGGCCAAAGTGTTTACGAACATTTCAATAACAGAATTAAAAAAAGGCAATTATGTAATTAAATATATATATATATATATAAATTTTTTTTTTTTTTTTAAATGAGAAGACAATTTTTGGAGAAAAGCTGAGATTAGTATGATGTACGTGATGTCTGTCGTACGATTTTTCTTGTAAAAATTGTCGAGTAAGCCTCTATTCGTAGTCAGTACACAACCTCGCGTTTATTACGTGCTAATAAATAAAAAGGAAAGAACAAAAAAATAAAACTGAGAGAAAGTGAGAAAGAAAGAAGAGAGATTTACTCTAGCGACAATGTACGGCCCCAAGGATCTCACTTGATTTTAAATGGAAAAAGAACAAAATCTATAAAAATAAACGAATAGAGTAAACAATGAGACGAGAGAAAAAAGACAAAAATTGACAGAGAAAGAGAGAAAGAGAGCTTTTGACCTTGTAAGCCGGCGTTTACTGATACGAGTAACAACGTTGTACATTTTACCTAACATACAAAAAGTTTAATGATAAATAAAGAAACATCGAAAAAGAGAGTACAAAGTACGATTGGTTAATAGAATTTTTATATAATACCTACGTGTTCCACTGAAATGAAAAGATTAGCAATTTTCAATTGAAATATCAAATTACAATTTAAATGAACAAAGTGTTGATCAAAATTGATGAAAACTTAAAAATGACGTGAAAGAAGATATAATAGGATTTCCGAAAGAATTTTAGCATAGATAAAAATTAAATTCTAAATTATTGTTGTTATAAACTTTGTAATATTTTTTTGTAGAAACAAAATAACCATTCTAAGCTTATCGAAAAGGATTAAAAGAAAAAAGACGCATCGTGGACGACGGCTTACAAGGATCGGCCGTTTGTCTCAGGGAAAGGGGGTGTACCAAATACGGGGGTGCTAGATGAACGTCATTCATGTTCTCCATGTAAAGGGAAATAAAGAAAAAGATCAAGAGAAATAGAGAGAGAGAGAGGGAGAGAGAGAAAGATAAAGAATGAAAGAATCGAGTGAATGATGAAGAGAGAAAGAGAGAGAGAGAGTTAAAAAAGGGGTTGGAGGGGACAGACATAGAGAGATAGAGACAAGGATAGAGGTTGGCGTAGAAAAAACTTACTTGAAGGAACGATAATGATTATAATAATGACGACGATTACGACGACGATGATAATAATAATAATAATAATAATAATAATAATAATAATAATAATAATAATAATAATAATAATGATAATAATAATAGTGATTTTAATGATATAACGACGACGATAATATTAATCAATAATAATAATAATAATAATAATAGGAAGCAGAAAAGCAGCTGGGGGAAGTAAGAAAAGAGGGAGAGAGAGAGAGAGAGAGAGAGAGAGAGAGATAATACATATATATATACGTATATATATATATATATATATATGGATAAAAAAAGAATATTGTGGCTTATTTCGTTTCTCGTCAGCTCTCGAAAGGCCGTCGTCCGTCCTGACCCTACCAAATATGTTTTGCATTGCAGACTACCAGATGCGCAATGTTAACGTGAGATCGGTCAACTCTAAACGAAGGAAAACACCCTCCTCTTCCTGCTTGTGAGTCTCTCAGTTTCGGTGTTTCGTAATAATTCCACCTATGATAAACCACACATACTTATATTGTTCATTATAACCCGATTATACTTATGGCATTGTTTGTAATGGATCGAAACGTATTACATATATATATTATATTTATATATATATATACGCATATACAATAACCTCTGACCTTGCCTTTATAGTATATATATATATATATTTTTTTTTGGAACGAAAAGTTGCGCGCGCATACGCGTATGCGTGTGTGCGCTTATTATATACATATACGCTCTCGTACACGTATGCATGCGCGTACGTATAATACTTATATACATATATATTTTGTCTTACACACACACACACACACATACACACACACATTTAAACATGTATATTTACAAACTTGTATACTACTTTGTCGCTTGATAGTTAATATTATTTAATCCGTAACAATTTACAAATATATAATATAATATAATATATTATTTGACATTTTCTACACACGTCTTGTCTTTGCATAAAATTGTTCTTCCTTTAGTTTAATCATTTTCTAAAATTTCATTAACAGAATAAAAATATATTTATCTAATATTTTTCGCATTAATAGATAATATCTTCTTCATTTGTAATTCGAATTACCATTTTATTTCGAATGTACGTGAATTCGTGTTGAGATTGAAATTTCAATGATATAAGCCTTTAAATGTCGTTTAAATAATCGGGGAAATGTTTAAACCGAATTATCTATTATTATTCGAACGATATCAGTGATTAACCCCGTAGAGCCAATCACGAGTTTCGTAAAAAATCGATCGTGACTCGATTACGTGAGCATAATACGTAAACAACGTTTAAGTATATATGCATATATACATAGAGAAATATTAATACATAGAAATGAATAGATCGATCTATTGATCGATTCTTAAACCGTTTTTTCATTAATCGTTTCATTTTACATCTCACAGTTATTCCATTCTTTCTCTCTCTCTCTCTTTCTCTCTCTCTTTCTCTTGTGTGAAATACGATTTCAAAGGAAAGGGATGAAATATCTACACGAATGGGATGTCATGTCGGAAAGTTTGATTCTGTTTTTTCTTTTTTTTTTTGTCTTCTTTCCTTTTTCTACCCCTTTTTTTTGTTCCTCTTTACTCCATTTCCTCCCTCTCCCTCTCCTCCACCCTCTTTTCGATATCGAGCCGACGTAATATATATATATATATTATATATATAATTTTCGTTCGAATGAGAAAGAACATTTGCAAGAAAATGAATATAAAAGAAAAAAAGGATTATGGTAGTATTTGATGAACGATTAATCGTTAATCGTTAAATTAATTAAAAAAAAAAAAAGGGAAATGTTAGCAGACGTACGCTGCACGCGTTTCCCTTTCTTTCATTTTTTTTTTTTTTTTTTAACTGAATCGAACTCGATCGCTGTTAGTTCGAAACTAACCCAAACGAAGGATCTCACGTTGCCTTTCGCAGTAGAGGAATCAAGGATGTCCTGCGATTGCAGGCCTCATTCGCAGGACATTTTCCCTCGGGCATGTCGAACAATGTGAGATTCGCAATCGGCGAACGAGGATCGATTATTACTTTTATCTTTTCTTTTTTTTTTTCTTCTTTTACTCTTTCCTTAGATTTTTCTTTTTCTTTAATAATTTCTATTTCATATCTTCTTCAAGTTTTTCCATGAAAAGTATATTATTGCTCATAATTGAACGGCGGCTCGATCGTACATTATATTTTCAATATTTTATTCGATGATTTTAATAAAAAAAAAAAGCCATTTTAACCCTTAAAGTGCACACTTGGTAAAAAATGTTAGTTAGAGTGCACTGTGGGTGTTTGACACCCCGAACGTGTTTGAACGCGTCTCCTGAAGCCGCTATTTAATATTTAGACCTCGCCATTTTTTTAAAAGTAGTTTGATACATCTTTTTTAAAATTTAATAGGTTTTATACCCATCTGAATTAACACTAGATGGCACTAGACAAATAACCCATTTTTTCGAATTCACTACCGTTTTCGAGAGATCAAAAATTTGTTGGGATGTCAAACATCTCATGTGCACTTTAAGGGTTAAAAATAAACATTTTTTCTTTCATCAAAATACATTTCTTCTTTCACATTTTACAACGTTTTATAGTTCCTCACCCTCTCTCCTCCCCTTCATCTTTTTCCCTTTGGTTTCTTTTTCATTTTTAATTTTGTATCTTTATTATATTTTATCATAAAATAATTCATTGAAAACTTGTAATCTAAATATTTTCTTATCCAAATGTAAGATACGTCTTTTATTTTCATATTTCGCTAATAAAATGCAATAGACAAGACGAGATGAAATGCAAAATAATTAATTGAAATACATGCACACGTAAATACATACAAGAATTGGACAACACCATAATAATTAACAGATATAATAATATCCATGCACGTTCGCTGTATCTGTGTATGAACCGTATATTATATATTATCATACGTACATACATATATATTGATATACACTGATATATTGATATGTGTATATATATATATATATATGTTTGTCTATGAATACACACATACATATCGTCGCCTATCCATTGAAATCATACGCCTTAATAAACCTTACATATCTTTCTATATAAATATATATGTATATGCATTTAAATATATAAATATATATACATATATATATACCGTATCTTTGCTGCGCTGCTTGTTTAAACGTAAGCTTTAGATCAATGAATTAAATACAGATCGATACAGTACGAACAACAATTACATTTACAAACAACAGTTTACAACAAACAGCGACAACATTATTAATAACAATAATAACAAAAAAACAACAACAGTTAACAATGATGACACGATCATATCCGAAAAAGCAAGCTAGTATCGATATTTATAGAATGCAACTGTTTGCGAAAAAAAAATTTCTAACAAAAAAAGTAGACGTAGGAAAGAAGAGAGAGAAATAAAAAAAAAAATTAAAAAAAAAAAAGAGAAAATTGTTTGCAACCAGTGACACAAACGGAGGTAATTTATTGAAAAGCCATTCCAATTGTCGATTGTTGAAAAGATTGAGACGATTAAAAAATAAATAAAGTAAAGGAATGAAAAGGTTAGATACAAAGAAGAAGAGGAAGAAGAAGAAGAAGGAGGAGGGAAGAGAAAGAGTGTGGAAGATGGTGAAAAACAACGCGACGAGATTTCCAAGTTAATGAAACTCTGGTGAGAAGTGAAACTTTACGAAAGGGAAAGAGAGAGAAAGAGAGAGAAAGAGAGAGAGAGAGAGAGATAGGCGACGCGCACGGCAAATTCAAAGCTTTGTGTATTTAAAAAAAAAAAGAAAATATTTATTTATGTTTTTTTCTCTTACAATTAGTGTTGTCATCATCGTTATCGTTCTCGTTAAGTTTGTTAATTTGTTACTATCGTAACATGCTGTAAATGATCGCTTTGATGCTCAATTTATTTGTTCATTACGGTACTTTCGGCAGAAAAAGTAACAACCAATAAAAATATTTGAAATAAAATGCATATCGTCGAATAAATCGTGGTCAAAATTAATTGTGTTATATTAAGCATAAATAAATGCGTTGTTTTTTTATTTGTTCCAGATGAAATAACATAAACGAATAGATTTAACAAACAAACAAAACAAAAAGAACTCGTAATTATTTGTAAATTTGTTATCATTTGAAATAATATAATATGAAACTTAGAAAATGTAGTAGAGAGAGAATTGTAATAAAAATTCCGAGAGTCGTATAAGGTTTCATTGACAACACAAAATAGCTTTATTGTTTTGACATGCAAAATTGTCATGGAAAAACATGGAAGTGTACGAAGATGACAACAACGATGCAATAAAGTAACTTTATATAAAATCTTACTTTTTTATCGCGTTAGAATCAATTTTACTGAGAGAAAATGAAGACTACGACGTTTTTGACATGATTAGAAGAGAAACGAAGAAATAATCTCAATAGTATCTCGAAACTCCTTCCGAAATACTAAATATTAAATAAATGACGAATGATCGAAGAAAAATTAATATTATCTCATTCGTGTATAAATCTTTATAAAATGATCCTTTTCTATAAAAATTATTCATCATTTTGGAGAAAATCGGTAGAGATAGAAATAGATACTTTTAATAATGTTTACTTTTGCTGGTTCATTTAAAATAGAGAGAGAGAGAGAGAGAAAGAACATTTTTATTATTTACTTTGCCAAGGAAAATCGAGAACAGATAAACGAGAATTATTATATCGTCGACGAATACATATTTATATTTAATAATGTTTTACATAAAAAGAAACATTACTTTTTGTTATAAATTATCGAATACTTTTAATTCGTTCAATAATTCAATCGACACGTGGATCTTATATTTTGGATTTCCATCTTTTTCTAACGTTGAGATTAAATAATACACTTCGTATATATACTAAAAAGTATAAAAATATAATATAAGTGTTGTGTTAAATTCGTATAGTTACATTTTGGCGAAAAGTTAAACCCGACTTTCCTTGGTAAAAAAAAAAAAAAAAGATTAATCAACGTTCTACTTTAAACTCGTACATCTGTTTTTATGGTAACACGAGCTATCACTTGAAAGTTTGAGAATAAGAGATCGAGATCGAGATCATTTTGTTTCGCGTTGTTATATTTAAAATGAGAGAAACGTTTGTCAGTGAGATCTTTTAGGTGTTTTTGATAAACGATATTACAATTAAATTCCAACTTACATTCTCTTTCTCTCAACTAAGTTTAGAAAGAAAAATGTCAATAATAATACATAGATTTTGAGCATAATCGTTGATAACCGAGATTTCTTCCAACGATATAAAAGATATACGATTCAGAAATTTTTGTCCAAATTAGTTTTTTTTTTTTTCTCAAAGACCGTGATTGTGATTCTGAAATTATCTACACAGATTTTTTGTTACAAACATTCATATTCGATGGAAAAGAAGAAGAAATATCATATGAAATATTACGAACACACATGTCGAATTTACAAAAGAGAGAAAACTATTTGTTGAGAAATAAAAACAATTGAATTTCTTTTTATCAATCTATTATACACATATACGTTAAAAATACTGATCAATTAAAACATACCTCACGATTGTAATTATTCATCATTTCATTAACAAATACACACGCATTTACACATAATAATAATAATAATAATAATAATGTAACACTACGTATATACACTACAGTAGTATAATTGCATGGCCTCATAATATGTACATATATATATGTATACATATATTATGAATTATACATATATACTGTACCTATATCTAAAACAATTCTACACACATACACGTATATACATAAACACACGTCCACACGCATACACGTTGAAGAAAAATAAAAAAGAAAGAAAAAGAAAAAGAGAGAGAGAGAGAAAAAAAAAAGAAAGAATTTTCCCCTCAGTTTTGCGTCTTCGAGTCTGTTCGATTGTAGTCGAATTGATCCAAAAATTTTGATTAATTGACATTCAATTTGATATTCGTTCCATTAAAAACAAAAAAAAAAACAAAAAAAAAAAAGAAAAGAAAAAGCAACAAAAGAGCAAACAAAAGAAGTAATTTTCTTCTAGTAGAGAGAAAAATATAAAAATAGGGTGGTCGAGGAAAAGGAAAAAAAAAAAGTAAAAAAAAAAAGGCAAAACAAAATATGACAAAAGAAAAATTCTATCATAAAATTATAAAACAAAACGAACACGGAAAAAAAGAGATCAAGAGGGGGAGGAAAAGGGTGACGATGTAATCAGGATCGGACGCGAAACGATTCGTATATTAAGATATATCTATATCTATATCTATATCTATATCTATATATTTTAATAGAAAATTAATTGATTATTTCCATTTCGGTATTTTCGGACGACGAAAAAACGAGTAGCTGAATATGGAAAGGCGTCGTTGATCTCGTTGTCGTTGATTTTCGCGTTTAGCATCTTCTTTTTGCCAGCCACCTCGATGAGACGGAGGAAACGACGAACTGATATTCAAATTGGACTTTGTTTTACGCAGCGAGGGAGAGGGAGAGGGAGAGGAAAAGGGTACGGTGCTAGAAAAAAGAAAAAAAACTAAATTTTTGGTGAGAGGTAACAGGAAGTATATGCAGTGGGTATAGAAAGTATTCGTATTTATTTCTAATAAACTTTTACATTGATTATGTGTAAATTAATAATAATATTTCTTTCTTCTTGAGTTGTTTTATATACGTTTTCGTCCGATTTTCCAACAATAATTTTCGATCTTACCAAATTTAGAGACCAACTGATGCCGACAACACTTACAAACATACTAATGAGGTCAATTATAACTAGAAACCAATCACGTGATTGTTTACATTATGATTTATATAAAAACTCTCTTGTAAATAGTTTGAAATAAGAACTGAAGAATAATTGTGTCTTTTATTGCATCTATTGTAGAGACCTTCAAGAATATGTATAAATTCATCGTTTCAAAAAGTTAATTAATAAACTACAATTTCACAACATTTTATTTCGAATTGATCGATGTACGAATATTTTATGCACCCACTGTATATTATATTTTAATTCTAAATTTCATTAAAATATCATTTTGATTAATAATGTAAATGTAATGTATTCAAATAGAATATCAATCTTCAAGCACCTCTCCCTACAAGCTCTTAGCCCAATCCCTCAACCCACAGCTCAAAAAAAATCCTCAAACTTCATAAGAACCGTCGTTTCCATCGCCCTTCTCTGTCTCTCCGCGTCTTATGTTAGTTTTTCTTCGGAGGAATTATTATCATAGTTATTATTACTAACTAATTGTACTGCTATATTATTATTACTAGTGCCAGCATCGTAGCCACGACGACACGAAGACGTACATACCCAGGGGAAAAGAATATAGTTAAAAAAAAAAAATAAATATATATGCATATATAAGTATATACATATATACATATTAAAAAAAAAAAGAAATAATACGATACGGTCTCCTCCTTTTTAAAAAACGAAAACCCATCTCCGCGGGCGCCGAACGTCGACGAGCGCTTTCCCACGTGACGCATTGGAAAAGGGTGAAAGGTGGAATAAAGAAAAAAAAAGTAATAGGAAAGAAAAAAGAAAACTCAAAAAATATGCATACAATATATATATATACGAAAGTATAGAGGCAAAAATTAAGAGAGAAATTGCGGGAGAGGAGTGGAATGTGATATATATATGTATATATACATATACATATATATTATATCGCGTTTAAAAGCTATGCGTATACAACGCGTATACGTAGACATAATTATGTAGAGGAAAGGGGCTGCGACTGAGCGATAGAGAACAAAAAAAAAATATCTATATGAAAAATAAACCGCAAAAGGGTGGGGGATGATGGATCGGGAAACGTTCGATCGAGGATGCTCGCCGACGTCAGGCGCGAGAGAATGCTGTCTTTATTATTATTATTATTATTATTATTATTATTATTATTATTATTATTATTATTGTTATTGTTATTGTTATTGTTATAATTATTATTAGTATTGTTCAGATACGCGAGCATTGTGCTGCGAACAGATTTTTACGGCCAACCAACCTCGATTCCCCGCTCTTATTTATACAAAATACCTATATTTTCCATAAACATTATTATTTTAGCCAAGTTATATACTCCAATGTAATTGTTAGCTATTGTTTCATCATTACATTATAATATGTACAACCTTCCCATTAGTTTTCCATTTTGAAATTGCGATTGATACCCAGGTAGCAAAGTTTGAGCCTGCCCGGTTAAACCAACCCTCTTATTTTTGTTCTCCTACATGATAACAAGCCTTTTTCAGAATTCTAGTTGGTAATTTTAGTATGCGATTAATTCTACCCACCAGCAGCCTAAATTTCATATTTCCCCTATTTGCCAATTCTCCCCTCCGAGTTTCCTAACGTATCGCAATAGCATGAATGTGTGCGAAAGAATGCGTTTATTTCAAAAGAAACATCAAGCACGTGCATATATACAAATACATATACATGCATACGTATATGTTGTTTTGCTCAAGGATTTGAGCGCGATAATTGACGTAGGTAAAAAATGATGGCAACGTTCAATTGAATAATAATTATATTCGCTTTGACTTTTGAATAGAATTCTTTTTATCGCTTTTTGAGATGCTCGAGTGCCACGACGAAGGACGTGCGGTTTACACGAACATTTTCAAATACCCGATACTTTCACGATATACAATAGGAAAAATACTTACCACTCTTGCATTAAACAAAAACAGAAATGGAAAAGAACGATCAGGAAAGGAAAGACCGACTACTGTTACTTTTCTTCGATTGATCGTTTCTTCTTCCGCAACTACGAGTACCTGTAGTAAGTAGATGGATACCACTACTGGTGGTCTGCTTAATTTCAAGAACGAATCGGAAATCGATTTACTATGGTACACCAAGTCGTTGCTTCGGAAGAACTTACTACCTTTTTCCTTTTGTTTTCACTACAATTGATCATACGATGCGTGAGAATTTGCGTGCGTGCGTGCGTGCGTGCGTGCGTGCGTGCGTGCGAAGAATTAGATCAAATGGAACATCATTTTTGCGTGTATGTGCTACTAAGTTAATAAAAATTTAATGTCATCAAATTTAAGAGAATTCAACTATAAAAATATCTCGTCTGAATGTAGAGTACGAGTCGAGATATAGACAGTAGTAGTATATCCCAATTTTGTTCAGCCAGTAGTATAAGTCCAACGAGGTCAGCCAGGCTCGCTGGTTTACGTTTTAAGCCTGTAATAGTTTAGTTCGCTGCAAACGACAAAGATCAAAGTATCAAATAAAAGTACAGTTTTGTCCTTTGAAAAATATTTATCAAATATTGTTATTAAAAATATATAAAACATCATCATATCAAGAAATAATTTTTACTTTTGCAATTAAATTGATATTAGATTATATTACATTTTGTATACATTTATATATAGATATTGATAAGAGAAAAAAAAAAGAAAATAAGAAAATGTATTCTTTGAAGTAACATTTAAGAAATTCGGATATAATCTTTATAAAATGTCGAAGAGAGAGAGAGAAAGGTTCGTCTCCTTATCTTCGATTTCCACTGAAATTTTCATTCGTTTACCTAACAAGACGACGAGGAGACTAAAGAAAAAAAGAAGAGAAAAAAAAGCAACCCTGACGCACGTAGACAAGAACCGATTCATTTTGTCAGTCGATTTTATCGATCGAATTATCATAAAGATAACCGGATATCCGTGCTCGTCCTGGTAATGGTCGTACTGTAAATACATAAAAGCGCATGAATGAAAGAGCAGTTCCAGCCGATCAAACCACCAAATCGATCGGAATAAATTCGACGAATAATCCGTTTATTCGGTGAACGCGTAACTTTTCAACGGAATCGAAAAAAAAGAAAGAATAGCAAAAAAAAAAAAAAAAAAGAAAAAAAAAAAGAAAAAAACACAAGACGAAGAAAAAGAAATGTAGAAAATTTACTTTGACCTGCCTCATTCCTTCTAATTCTCAATTTTGGAGAATTTGAACTCAATTTGGATCCACAAGATTTCCTTATTATATCGTATAATTTTTGTTCTTTTTTTTTTTTTTCATAAAATATAGTAGCTGCAGCAAGACAACTATTTTTTGTTACTCTTATGCAAGAGGAAGAAAAGAAAAAAAAAGAAGAAAAGAAAGAATGGAAGAAGAAAGTCGATTTGATTGAAGAAATGGCTAAAGGAGTATTATACGAAGACCAATGCAACGCTTCGATTCTCTTTAACCCTTTCGCTACGGTGGGCCTCGCCGCGAAGTACCTCGTCTAGAACGGAGCGCCGTACCGAAAGTGGGAACATTAAGCGCGCGCAGTCTTTAGCATTCGGAGCCTTTTGTCTCAAAAACGACTTTGTGACATTACTTTTAGAAACAAAATGATTTGTGTTCATAATTATGTGACTATAGTCTATGACTATAGTCACCCGTAGTAGTGAAAGGGTTAATCGTATATTCGATGCAAGGAAAGCACAAGAAACAAGAAGAAGAAGAAGAAAAAAAAAAGAAGGATAAGGTAGGAGAAGAAACTTTTCGTTGAATTTCGCACGAAACATCCAGATAAAATGGCAAAGTTAAAAGAGAGAGAGAAAGAAAAACGAAAAAAGGATAAAAAAAGTGCGAGAGAGAAAGAGAGAGAGAGACAGCAATAAGCAATAAAATTGAATCACCCTATATAAATCTCTAGCGAAGTATTTCGTGCCGAGAAAAGTGGGTACCGCACGAAAACTTTCATCTTGTCCCTAAAGTCCGAGCCGAGCTTCTTTTTGCTCTGTGTATTTGTGTGTGTGTGTGTGTGTGTGTGTGCATGCGCGCGCAAAAGAGAAAGAGAGAGAAGGTCCTTAGGCAGGATGTTTGTTCCACGTATCTTGGAACTCTCTAAGGACGAGTCGAGTCACGTGTTCCACGTGATCACGTTCTTCTGCATTGTACTCTCCATTTTCTGTGTGCGCGTTTATTTATGTATATATATATATATATATATATATATATATATATATATACAAATTCTCTTATGTGTGTCATCTAAAAAACATGTACGTATTATATATCGTCGAAGGCCATCGGGAACACGTGACGCTAGGCTTCTTCATCCGAACGGCAATCATTCTTGAGTTATTCCAAACGTTGTCATGGCATATACATCTATATATTGATATGTAATATGTTTGCGCTTATGTGTATGTGTGTGGGTGGAGAGGGGTATGTATTTCATACATACCTCGTGTGTATATTTAAGACGTGCATGCACGTTGTCTATCGAATCGCTGGCAACGAAGTATCTGGCTCGTAACAAATACGATTTTGATTCTTACCCTGAATTGTTGGAGAATGTTTTTACTACGAAATTTTATTTGTGCTATTGTGTTCAATATTGGTTAATAATTTTAATATTATAAATAAGCGTGGCAAATGGATTTATTTTCGATAAGATTGTTTTGAAAATAAAATATTGTAAACAATTGACGACGCCAACATTCCTGCTTAAAAATAAACAAATTAAAGATAGGCATCGAAAAACATGCTTACGGCAAATTAAGTTCAACTTAAAAGAGGTTCGTGCCAAAACAGAAAGAAACCAGGGGAAAGTAGTGCTATATCAATCGGATTTAATTAACTTGCATGGACGACCTTTGAATTTATCGATCTTAATAAAGAGAAGAGGGTTGGAGAACATTAGTAGGAATGTTGCGGTCGTTGTTAGATTCCCTTTCGGAAACGTAGGGAAAATGTAGGAGGGAGGAAGAAAGTTGTATCTTTTGATGATACAACTCGATCTTATTGTCCTATTTCGTAAGTCGAAACGTAAACGTAATAGTAAACGTAGTACAGTTTTAACAAGATAGAATGAAAGTTATCATTCTCGTGGATGTTGTAACCGAGAGAGAGAGAGAGAGAGAGAGAGAGAGAGGGAGAGAGAGAGGGAGAGAGAGAAGAATATAGGAAGCAAAGTACGCGAGATCTCGCAGGCTTATGTAGAACGTACGAGGAAGACCTTTATCGAGTCAAAGCGGTATCTCGTAGAGGGCTTCGCTACGAGTCGAGCCCTTTGCGACAGACGCCAACAAGGAACCTAGCGAGAAAGAAAGAGAGAGAGAGAGAGAGAGAGAGAGAGAGAGCGCCCTTCAAAGCACATTCCCTTCTGCGTAACCTTTTGACCCGCCACCCTGCCGCGTAGACAGCTCTTCGTCTCGTTCTCCACCAACCACCCTTTCCTCCTTCTTGTCGCAGAACACAAAGCCTTCGTTTCTTAGAAGAGAGCACATTTACGCATGCCATCTCCCACCCATTCCTCCTCCCTATTCTCTCTCCTTTTACTTCCGCTTTTCTTACGTATTTCTCTCAAAAGAAGATTCCAAATGCAAAGAGATTCACGTGGGATCTTTATCTATCCAAGTTTTGTTTTAGTTAGTAAATGAGAATAACAGTGACAGAGAGAGAGAGAAAGTGGGAAGGAATCTAATTGAATACTATATATATTTAAAGGAATACTTCAAAGTTGGACGATATATATGTGCCTATAATTATGAAAATGGTCTAAGTGAAAATTAAAAAAAAAAATGAATTTATCAGTTATTTCACACCACGTTATTTTAAACTAAATAAATTTCATGTAATTTTCAAGATATTGTCAAAAATGAATTGTTCAATATTTTCATATTTACATAGCATTCAAATGTAATTCTTGAAATATCTCGAAACAAGAGATATATGACTTAGACCACTTTCATAATTATGGACACATATATCGGTATAAGAACGTATTGGATAGGAAGAGAGAGAGAGAGAGAGAAGAATATCCGAATGTACTGTTGTTATAAAGTTGAAAAAGAGAAAAAAAAGAGAGAGGAAGTGGGAGAAAAGGTATAAATATTTTTGCGGGCCTTCGATGTCGTCATTGTCGTCGTTGTCGTCGTCGTCGTCGTCGTCGTCGTCAGCGTCGTCAGCCTTTCGTTTCGTTCTTGCAATTTTTTTTTTGTCGCACTCCAAAGCTCCGGCAATAATGAACGCGTCAATTTTCCATCTGGTCCCATCTTTCTCTCTCTTTCTATTTCTATCTATAATTCTCTAT
>NW_015149141.1:67772-79149 GCF_001465965.1 Polistes dominula
CCCGTCCTCCATTCGTTCTCATAGTTCGTGCCATTTTTTTCCGACGCTCCTTTCATTCGTTATCGTCCGTTTGCTAATGGCATACGATTGCCTTTCGCGTCTGCTCTTTCTCTCTCTTTCTTTTTCTCACTCTCGCGACTTTTTTGTATTTTTTAAAACGAGAGACCTTTACTCTCTCTCTTGCTCTCTCAGCGACATGCGAAGTCATCGGTGCCTTGTTCCATTTTCGAACGCAGATCGACGTACATGGGAAATTGGGAAAAAATAAAAGAAGAAGAAGAAGAAGAAGAAGAAGAAGACGAAGAAGAACGCGACAAGTATACGGATACACGCGTCTTTGACAAACTGAAAAATTCGATCGAGTTAATAATGCGTATACATATATTTGTTTAAAAGAAAATGTACCTTGTGTTGATTTGCCCAAGGAAATATATCCAAGAAATATTTCAAATGTGATTTAATGAATAATTTTGATACAATTGACTAATAAAAAATATCATATGCGTTTATGTTCCAACGTATGCATGTATGTAGAAGAATGTATAAACATCTCTGAGAGGGTATGCGGTGTGTTCAAAACGAAAAAAACATTTTTCTATTTTACGAACAATATACCAATAACAAATACTTTACTAGAACTATAACAACATTTACAAAATAACAAATGTCGAACAAAAGCACTTTTCACAAGCAATATCAGAACTACATAATATACGTATATATATATATATATATATTAATATATAAAAGCACGTCTATAAGCAACACATAAACACACACGCGTGACCGCACGTTGCGCATCGGTGGCACGCGAAGAGGGAACTTGAAAAGGGATCTTTATTCCCCCTCACTCTTGAAGCGAAGAAAGAGAGGGCGAATAGAAATAGAAAGAGACGACACAACGCAAGGAAAGCTTGCTTCTAGCAGAAACTGCAACCCCCTTTTTACAACACACTTGCATTGTCGCAAAATATATTTATATTAATATACATATGCATACATATATACATACATATATATATATATATCTCGCCCCTTGTTTAGCCAACCGTCGTAAGAAACCCCCCACCCCCCTTTAGACCCCAACCCTCTCGTTTGGTAACCACCCCTTTTAGTGACATGTTTACCAGCCAGTAGCTTTAAGTTTTTGGAATTCGTGTATGCAACAACTCGTTTACCCCTTTTTCCAATTTGACTTGTGTACGTGTTTATTATACATATCTACATATATATCTATCTATTAATATTATACTTACACATTTGCGTTTACGTATGCATACATACTTACAATATTCTATGTATCCATACATTTATCAAAAGTAAAATACGTTCGTTAAGGGTGTTTCATTATTTTATTCTTTGAATAAAATGCTTGAAACCAAATTTTTAATGAACGGATGACATAACACAGAACAAATAAAAATACGACGACTTGCGAGAGTATATATATATATATATACATCGAACAGTCGTTGGCTTTCTGATTTCTTAAGTGAACTAACTTACGTTTTTTTTTTGCTTTCAGCTGCACAGATTCCACAACGCGGAAGTAAGTATCATTGAAGGTTTCATCGAGCAAAACGTTACATATACTTTTTTTCTCATTCACATTTCACACTCTCTTTGACGTGAAAATATAAAAAGATTAGTAAGAATTAACATTGAAATTTGAATATTATTTGGACAAAGCAAACATTATTTCATATAAATATTTCTTATCGAAAATGTGTCATTTGTTTTTTTCTCACATCTTTATGATATTGATCCTTATTAAATTTCATTATTAAAACGTCAAAGAGTTGAAAAGACTATAATCTTTTTCTAGCTTTTAAATTTGTGTGCATTTCAATTAAATTTCTCTCCCTCTCTCTCTCTCTCTCTCTCTTTCTTTATTATTTTATTATGAAAAAAAAAGAAAAGAAAATATAGACAAACTGAATTTTGTATTTGCAGCAATGATACCCTCTATATAATAGAAAAAGAAAGAAAGAAAGAGAGAAAAAGAGAGAGAGAGGGAGAGAGAGAGAGAGAGAGAGAGAGAGAAAGAAAAGCATTCGATCAATCATTCGAAGTTTTCTTTGATGTTTGATATAATAAATTTCGTAGAAATGATAGTTGTTTTAAGGAAAGTTTTCAAACGAATTTGTCTATAAGGATATTTGAAATTGCAGCATGCAAGAGGAAAGACGAGATGTCGAGTCAGGCAGAACACCAACAGCCCGCCCCCAAGAAACCGCGGCTGGTTTTCACAGACCTTCAGCGCCGTACTCTACAGGCTATTTTTAAAGTAAGTATTGTCATTTCCTCCCCTTCTCTTTTATATTTTTTGATCGATACTCTTTTATTCCGTTTCGCAATCTATTCTCGATTTTGATCGTGATCCTTTTTTTTTTCTTTTTTATCCTATTTTTTTTATATTTTTTTTTTCTAATTCATTTTTTAATCGGTTAATCATTCTAATCTTTACGCGTTGCTTTATACGTTGTTAATTTAATTTACCATGATTTTTTGTCGAGACAGATTCGATATTTCATATCTGCGCAATTTTTTACTATATTATTTTTTTTTATAGATTAAAAAAGTTTCCCTACAGTTTGCAGAACGATGCATTAGTTTTATTTTCAACCGTGTCGTTGATTTTACTGTGTGATTCAGTGTCGTGTTAAATTTAACATTGATTCAGTTTTGTATCATTTTTTTTTATGGTTAAACTTTATGATTTTACGCAAAATGAAATTTGTAAAAAAGATTACAAGAGTTTTAGAGCTAAGATTTCTTAATCATTGATTATTATTATCATCATCTTGACGAAAGGTAAAATGATGTTAAGTTCGTAGATTTTTCGCGTGTGTTATATGGAAAATAAGTTCGTCCTCGAATGGAAAGATAGGTGAATCGTAGCCGAGCATCAACGTGAGCGGTGCGCGCTGCTAGATATCGATCTGTCTTGAATAATTTCGTGGCCGGTTCTTTACTTACACGCTCTGCATTTCCTCCTCCTACCACCCCTCCGTCCCTCTTCCTTCTCTCTTCCTTCTCTCTTCCGACCAACCCCTTCAACGAGTCCTCATTGCAAGCATTGAGGATCGTGTCGTTTTAAGAATGGACACCTACCAAATTCAGAATAAGTGGCAAATATTTTAACCCTTGTCTCACTCCTTAAGATCATTTAAAAGCTTTAAAATTATTCTATCTACACGTAAATGTTTTCTTTTTTTTCTTTTTTTTTTTAGAGTTTGCTCTATCGATCGTTGCGTATAGATACATCAAGTATAATATTAATGGGATTGAAGGAATTCAACGTGCAAATTACTTAAGTGAACGATTCAAATGCTTAGCTCTATTTATTAATCGAGATAATGGTGAATAAATCGATTAATCGATCGTAACAATTTCCAGTTTGTATAGTCCATTGGAAGGATCATAAATTGAACTTTTCATGAACTCCCATAATCGAATTTAATGATAATGTGTTGGAATATTGAACGATACGAAAAGATTTGCTAATAAGTTATTGTTAGCAAAGGTACGATTTAAATTCGGCGCGTAAATATAAATCGATTAAGATAATTCTTAGAAACACGCGAAGAAATGGAAAGGGTCCTGTTTGTAGGTACCTTTAGGTCTTTGGAACTGTGCCAAATAGTTCACGTATTGGCCTTAGCCCAGTTAACGCGTTCGCATTCGCTACGCGAACACATTCCATTTGATTTCTCCTCTGATTATTTGGTGCGCATAAACACACACACACAAATCATACTTGTAATTTCTTCAAACTTTTTTCATTGTTTCTATTTGAAAATCTTTGCTTAAAAATGATATTCAAACATTGATCATAAATAATTAATATTACAAACATAACAGTATAATTAATTCATTAAATAGGCGTTAAGAAATAAACGATACTATAACATTAATAACGAAAACATTGTAATACGATATCTAACGCGAATTCTACAATGAAAATAAAATGAGGAATATTTTGCGAATGATAGAAAAAAGAGAGTATACATTTCTCTCTGTAATTCATTTCCGAACGACCTCCACTTCGTACTCGAGTTAGGATTCCTTTTGTTGCATGGAGGAAAATTCACTTCTTTTGTCAACTTCGACGTCCTTCTAAACGATATAAATAAAAAGTACATATACAAGAGAATAAAATATATACACTAAACATATATATGTATAAAGGTGTGTGCAGTGATAGAATGTGTAGATGTATAGAAGCTGAGAGGACAGTGGCTGTCATGGAATAATCACGATGTTCTCCCTGATAGTGTCCCGTATTTCCAACAATTGATGCGCCGTTCTATACCATGAGAGTGAGAGAAAGAGAAAGAGAAAGAGAAAGACAGAGAGAGGGTGGAAAAAGAGGGTTGGCACGGCGTCGAGTCAGAGACGACATCTTCGTTTCGTTGTGTATCGCTAACTCACGCTCCACCAACGAACACGGCGAACGGCCAGACAGGATATCAATATTCCCCTTACTTCACTTAAACGAAGTTCAACGAACGAGAAATTACGAAATGTAATTAGAGAACAGGAGTAAATTTGAATATGGATAAGTATGCCCTCGGCGAATAGTAACAAGTTCTATCGTTGATCGAAAGAAAGAATTTACTTTTCTATATGTATAGGGGTGGGGGGTGGGGATATAGATTTACCATCGATGTGTCCATTTCTGTGTTAGCTTTCGATTTCTTTTCTTTTTTCTTTTTTTTTCTATTTTTTTTTTGAAAAATATATCAAGGGTTATTGAGAGAACGTTGATATGGAAAATGCAATAAGGATGATGATGATAAATGTTAACACTAACACATTTAATTGTGTAAAAACATAATAATTTGTTTCTCTCGATAATTCTACGTGTCGTTCTTAAGTTCCAATGAAATTATCTAAATATGGTAGGAAGGATAAATAAAACATGTAAATCGTGAAAAACGTCAAAGCGATGGATCTTGTTATGCGAATCCGAGGTAGCATCATTGATTCGCGATAATAATCGTTACGTTTGTCCTACGATCGATATATATATATATATATATATATGTATATGTATGTGTGTATATACACCTATACACTTTGGCGTAACAACCGCGTCCATTTTATTGATCGTCAGGCTCTAGAACACACGTTGAATAAGAAACGTCGTGTTAAAAAGGAAACGTGCTTTAGTGTCTCTTCGTTTACAAGTTGCAATAGTATGAGTTTCTCTAACACAGATTACCTTAAACTCAATGAAAAATTTTCGTCGTAGTGGCTAGTAATGCGTTTTACTTAAAATCAAATTTACGAAATTCAATTTAAATGTTACTCCTCTCAAAGGATTTTTCTTTCCTACGGTGTAATTTTTTGTCTATACTATGTCTTTCTCTCTCTCTCTCTCTCTCTCTTTCTTTTGAAATTCGTGTCTAGGTAAAATTTCGAACCTGTCGATAATACAACGTTCGAATAATAATAGTAACGCGCCAAGTGTTGATTAAAACGTACAAATCCATAACAACACAATATCATATTTATTTAATAATTAAATTACATTTATAAGACAAACTTATTTTTCATTTTTCTTACAACGGGTTTATAACCCATAGAAAAACGAAGCAATAATACCACGAAACGATCATATTAATTAATGAGTTTTCGAGCTTAATCGAGGTTTTAAGGGCAACCGATATTAGTATCTAGGTCACAAGATTAATTAACGAATTTAAATATTTTATAAATCTTTTTTATATAAGAAAGTCTTTCATTTCCTTAACGTTTCTATTCCTTCTAACCCTCTTTCTTCAATTTTTTCATAATTATTACTTGTTAGTATATTTTAAAATAAAGATTATTATGATTATTAAATAATAGGTGAAAATATGATAAAGTAATAAAAGGAAATGGCTCGTATGATGTTAGTTATTTTAAACTATCCTCTATATGTATTATTCAAAGCAAAAGAGCGAATACAGCGTTAAATGATACAGTTATTGATAAATAATTCGTGTGATTCGGAGAAAAAAAAAAAAAGGAATTTGACTGTAACTTCTTAACTGATCTTGAAGATGTTCCGTAGTTTTGAATACATGTGATCAACCCAAAATTTGCTATTGTACAATTGAAAATATAATGAAACAAAAAGAAATGGCTCCTGGCAACCGTATTAAAACAAAAACTCGTGGTCTCTCGGGATTAATTGTTAATGAAATACTATATGTTATATATAAAAAAAGAAAAAAAAAAAGAAATAAATTGGACTGTGTTCGTAGGAGACGAAGAGGCCGTCGAAGGAGATGCAGGTGACAATCGCGCGACAGTTGGGCCTTGAACCGACGACGGTCGGTAATTTCTTCATGAACGCTCGACGGCGTTCCATGGACAAGTGGAAAGACGAGGATCCGAAGACCGTGGCGGTCGAGGAGGGACAGCTATCGCCAACAATAGGTATCGGACAGCGACAGCCAAGCGACGTTTTGTGACACACGTCCGACCACGAGGAGTACCACGACGAGTCACCGGAGGAGGACTTACCCTTCTCGTAAGGGTCTCCTTCTCCTCCTTTCTTCTCTTCCCACCGAACGACAACAACCAACACCTCTTTTCTCTATCCTTTCTAATACGAACTAACTTTGATAAATCGATACCACCCGTGCCCAAATAAATATCGAATATGCTCCAATTTATCCAAATTTATATTTTATAATGCATTTAAAACGCCTTTTTCTATTTCTATCCAAAGATTTTCTTCAAATGGGCTATACATATATACAGGGTAATTCACTAACAAAAGCTCATTTATTTGGGATACGATCCTTCGAATGATCTTCAACTTTTTAACTAACAATAAGAAATAAATATTGGACAATATATACACTCGTAACGTTTGGCAAGCATAATCCAAGAGAATCATTAAATGCGGGAATATGAGCAACTAATGTATGGACCATTAAATGAACTTATACGTCATTATTTAACGCGACCTCACAAGTGATCGTTACGCAAATGAATGACCTTAATTCGTGAATCATTCTACGTACAAATGTATCAATTTATCGAACCAAGTCGTATTTCTCGATTCGACCGAAATAATTGCTACGATTATTTGTCAAGTTTCTTATGACTGATTTTGGATTGAAAATTTCAAGCTTTTACGTTCTCATCTTCTGTTTGAAACTCCATCTATGTCAAAGAGAACCACGACCGTGCTAGGGAAGTATTATATATATATATATATATATATATATAGAAGGTCGTGCGTCATATACAACGTATAAGCTTCTACCAATGCCGAGGCAGCCATTATCTTATGTTCGTGATACTTTAGCAAGCAGCAACATCAGTAACAGCAATGGTAGCTTTCGAAAGATACAGTCATGTTTGAAATTTTTTAATGACTAGTGTGCATACCTACATATGTATGCATTTCTTTTTCGTTACTATTCAACTTGTTTTTTTTTGTTTATATTTGCCTAGTTTTCTTCTCGTCAATTTTCTTTTATTCTAGGTAGAGAAATAAAAACTATATATTTTTTCAGAGAAAATGTTTTTTGACGAAAATGTCGGAGAAAAAAAAAAATAGAAACGGTCGATTCGAGAAAGTAGAAAAAAAGAAAATGAAGAAAGGAAGAAAAATAGAGGAAACAAAAAATAGAATAAATTTTCAAAAATAAATGCTCGTGTTAGGGGTTGTTTTATCATTTCAACGTCATCGTTTGTACGTCGAAAAATATTACGAAGATAACAAAATAATATAAAGGACGATCTGCTCTCGTCTTTGCGAAATTTGACTCGAAGGATCTCACCTCGAATTTTATTTCTAATCAATTTGAAAGATATGTTGTTCATAATTATGAGAGTGGTTTAAAATTTCAAAAAAAAAAAAAAAAATCATTTTACCAGTTATTTCGTGTCACATTATTTTAAACTAAATTAATTCAATGTCACTTTCACGATATTGTCAAAAATGAATTGTTCAATATTTTAATATTCATATAGCATTCAAATGTAATTCCTGAAATATTTCGAAACAAGACATATATGATTTAGACCATTTCCATAATTATGGGCACATATAATGATCGGATCGATTTTTATTAATTACCTCGAAATATTTGGTTGAAATTCGTTTCATAAGTCGAGGAGGAATCGTTCGAAAGGTGTTTTTTTTTTTTTTTTCTACATTTCTCTCTCTAACTTGAGTTTTCCAATCACGTGCCATAGTTTGCCATATTAGAATGTACGTAAGTTCCTTCTTTAACGGTTCTAGTCTAATATATACATTCCTTCGTAGATGTGACACATACACATGATAATATACGCATACACATTTACGCTCAAGGAAGAAATTGCGAAATCCTTTCGATGGAATCAACCATCTTCCTTTTTCTAGTCAAAATTTTCGGATGATCGCAATCCTTATTGTGTGTATGCGTGTACATGTATATGTGTACATTTTGTTGTCTAATAGAAAAAAGTAAAAAGAGAGAAAGAAAAAGAGAAAGAAAGAGAAAGAGAGAGAGAGAGAGAGAGAGAGAGAGAGACTTCCCGACAAGTCAAAGCGTCTTCTCGATTTTTAAATATAGAAACTAGTCGCCTTTCGCGTGAAAGAAAGCGAACATTTTTACGATGATATCGATTTGCTATTTTAATAATAAAATAAAATAAAATAATATTAATATTAATAAGAATAATAATTATAATAATAATTATAATAATAATAATTATAATAATAATAATAGTAATAATAATGATATAACATAATAAATAATAGTAATAATAATAATAATAAATAATAAATAATAATAGTAATAATAATATAAATAATAATTAAGAATAAATAACAGTAAACACTAAGGATAATAATCAAGCGGCTCGTAGGAGACGAGGAAAAGGGTATTCTATGATATACATAAACTTTGACTTGATCGTGGAAATCTCTGTTAAAACATTGATTTCATATTGCAGAAGAAGAAGAGGAAGAAGAAGAAAAGAAAAAGAAATTTGGATGATAGATTAGACGATAAAGATGATTGCTATCGATAGACGAGAGTAGAGTTAAACGATGACGAAGAAGATAAAAATAAAAAAAATAAAAAAGGAACAAACGTAATGAAATATAAAAAATATGGTGGGAAGAATATGGCGATGGAAGACTGTAATGTTTAATTAGATTCCATTACCATGACTCGTCGTGTATCCTCGTTGGTCAGATCTAACGTAAACCAATTTCAAAGTGGCATCGTGTGATGCACGTGCCAAGTGATATATATATCTATGTACGTACGTATGTAAATCTCTATGTATGTATGATAGCACGTATGTATGTATATATGTACGTATGCATGTATGTATGTGTGTAAAAAAAAAAAAAACAAACAAACAAAAAATACCAACACGTATATATCGGAGTGGACGAGAGTTTCCGCGCAAACGATTGTGAGAGAATGTGTGTAATAGTAATCGAGAGCAATTTTTAAAAAGCAAATGCCCGAACACAGCGTGTCGTGTATGCGAATTTAATCATGAATGAGAAAAAGAGAGAAAAAGAGAGAAAAAGAGAGAAAAAGAAAAGAAACGTTCTTGTATACTTGTGGACCTGGGTGAAAGAAAGACGAGATTAATACAAATACGTATACATATGCGTATACGTATGGTATATTTATAAAGAGCGAACGAGCGAAAGAAGGAAAGTTTAGAAAACTGCATTCGATATCGTATTTATTAAAATCGTGCTGTGCACATCTTGTTATACATACTTTTGAAAAAGAAAGAACACACACACACACAGGGACGAATGAATTTGTTAACTTAAAAATGTATTATTCGTTGTAAAAACGACAAGCTCGCGAACGACTTTCGAGAATTTCAAAGGAAAGCAAATAAGCTGATGAGAGATGTCTAATCGGGGTTAGATTTTTAGATATTAGCATTTTGTATTTTCATTCGAACGTCGCTCGTCGGCTCTATGCGATCAAAGAAATAAATGGAAAGAGATAGAGATACATAATTAAAGATTGCGCGTTTGTGCGTGTGCATTTTGTGTGAGAGAGAGAGAGAGAAAGAGAAAGAGAAAGAGGGAGAGAAAGAGAACACATTATTTAGTTTCGGTGATTCGGTGAAGATAGAAGAGTGAACGTTCTTATTTATTTTTTATTTTAATCAGAACAAAATTGACGAAACTGTTTCTCGCCCTTATTTAAATATTTTATTTGGTTGCTTTTTAGTTGGTTCATTAGAGATCTTAAATCTCATTCCTTTGTATTTCAAGGTTTGTGATATTAATGTGTTTTAATGATTGACAAAAGAAAGAATTTTTCTAAAACTTTCTAATCATTTTTCGTCTATTGTAATAATCATTTATTTACATTATACAATTGTCTTTAGATAGTGATATATGTGTTGTTGTTATGCTTGTAACAAAGTTGCCTTATTTATGCTTGATGGAATAATATTGAATTAAATAGTATTTCAATTAATTTTAAAGATATTCCAAAAAAATATTATCGTGATTAAGTCGTAATTAGAAATTTGTTGAAAGAAATGGGGAAAAATGAGAAGAGAGCGAATGATTGTATGAATTTTGGCATGAATTTTAAAAGAAAGAAAGAAAGAGAGAGAAAGAATATAAATAAAAAAAAAAAACAAACAAACAAAAAGAAGAAGAAGAAGAATAAAAAGAGAAAAAAGTGACCGAGAAATCGGTCATCTTTTAAAAGATCATATATAGTACAAACTAAACATATATTATTATTCTAATAACGGTTTAATTAAATATAAGTGGGCCGTCGC
Organism: Polistes dominula; assembly: GCF_001465965.1. The sequence continues at coordinate 78,546 of NW_015149141.1, forward strand.
TGTTTCGATAGAATATTGAAAGTGATAAGCGAGAGACAGGGGGAGCGAGAGAGAGAGGGAGAGGGAGAGAGAAAGAGTGATATATGAAACATAGAAAGAAAGAAAAAATGAAAGAATGTGGACCGCTGCTGGTCTAACGTGACTCGCATATGATTAAATATATCTTGTTAAAAAAACGCTAATTATGAGTGCGATGAATAAACGATGAATTAGGTGATTACGAGGTATCCTTGTCGCTTATCTACAAAATTTCAAATAAAATAAAATTACATACTTTTGTATCAAACAAATTAGAGAAATGGGAAGAACAGAAAAGTATTTCAAACGATTAATCATATTATCGATTTAATTGTAAAAATAAGGAAACATCACGGAGAAAATGAAAAATTCATCATAGTAAAAATAGAGAGAGAGAGAGAGAGAGAGAGAGAGAGAGAGAGAGAGAGAGATAAATAAAAAAATAGAAAAAGAAAAGTCCCGGATTCGAAGCCTCGTTTCACCCTCATCGAATTTTCCGGATATCTGTTTTCGTTCGTTTTTATTGGAACGGACGAACATAAATACACTCACACGCATACCACCACACTCGTAAAAATTAAAGTAC
>NW_015149141.1:80310-91187 GCF_001465965.1 Polistes dominula
ATATATTTATAAATATAAATATAAATATAAAAATAAAAATAAAATATAAATATGAAAATAAATATAAATATAAATATAAATATGAATATATAATGCCCAGGGATGATTAGAGAAAATAAAAAAAGAAAAAAAAAGATGAAAGGGTTTTCAGCAGTAATTAGGGGGGGATAGGGGGAAAAGAAGAAGCAAATCGATCGACGGATCGAAGGATCGATCGATCAGTTTCGATCACACCGATGAAGAAAAAAACAGGGGACTAGAAAGAGAAAGTTATAAGATGTTCTATTTATATATTATAAAACACGCAGAGAGAGGAAAAGAGTATATAAAAAAAGAAAGAAACAAGGAGCGAGAGAGAGAGAGAGAGGGAGAGAGGGAGAGAGAGTATGAGGTACGGGACTTATCTCTCGTTAGTTTAATGGCTATCGAAGGACTAAGGGAAGGAAGAAAAAATGGAAGAGGTCGACCGAGCGATATATAAAACGCAAAGAAAGAAGAAGAAGAAGAAGCTTCTTAGGTTGGATGGACACGCCATTCGTGGTGATGTTGGTGGTGGTAGTTGATGGTTGTGGTGGTGGTGGTGGTGGTGATGGTAGTTGGTAGGAGTTGGTAGGAGAGTCTATTTCGGATCCGTGTATCTATAGAGAAGCAAGCTCTTTTATAATCGCGACTACGTGATTAGTTAACTCGATCGTAAATTAAGCGCAAACGACTACGACGACTACGACGACTATGATGATAAAGAAAGAACAAGAAGAAGAAGAAGAAGAAGAAGAAGTAAATCCGGTGACGATGACGCTTCACTTTGTCGATGAAAATCTTCTCACCGTACCATAGCAACCTTATATATGGTATACTCGTATATGTATATATATATATATTACGAGTATACATATTTCCATGCGTGTATACGTGCGAAATATATAGATCGATCATCAAAATTACTTAATAGAATTCAATCATTTTGGTTTAGTAGTAGCGTTGATTTTCTTTTCTTCTTTTTTGTTTTTGTTTTTTTTTTTAAACCGCGGATACGAGATAGACGTGTTGTCTGGCTAGATCATAGAAAGAGAGAGAGAGAGAGAGAGAGAGAGAGATAATGGAATAAAGATGGTATTTGCATTGATACTCTAAAACATATCTAAAAATCGATGAGAAAATACGTGATACACGTACACACAGATTATACACGCGCGATCATCATATGGGATTCAGAATAATACATTGCACACAATCATACACAACACGCATAAGTAGAATTGCCGATAATTTTGGGACAAGTTTGAAGCAGGCAGCACGAATGATTTTTCGTCGATGAACGTTGTTGAAAAACACTTTCGATGATAACGATAATGGACATTTTGTTTTCCTTACTCTCCGAGGATATATCGTTGAAATTTCTAGAAAGAGAGGACAGGAAGATAAATCAGAAGGGAGAACATAAGAAAAAGTTTCGCATGTTCTCGCCTACGATCGTGCGAGAACACGACGAATAATTCCACGAATTATTAAACAAATAATAAACAAAAGATGATACATTCAAGAGAAGCCGATTATTCGATCGTTGTTGCGTGTGCTATTACCGAAAATGAACAAAATAGAGGCTGCAAATGTTAACAAAATAGAAAGAAAGAAAGAAAGAGAAATAAAAAAAATGATGGTGAAAATAAAAGGGTGGAAATAATGGAAAAAAAAAAAGAAATGTGAGAAACAGTTCGTACGACAATAAGGTATCGATTAGTTTAATCAGAGATGAAATAATGTAAAATATACAAGTGCAAAAGAAGCGGTATACATTATTATATTTATTATAACTGTGCGTAAGAGTGTATGTGAGAGAGAGAGAGAGAGAGAGAGAGAGAGAGAGAGAAAGAAAGAAAGAAAGAAAAAAAATGCGGTGTACTTATATTGACGCGTATCTCTCTCGTGTGTCGATGAGGGAGAAGAAGAATGTTTAGCAAATAGATAAAAAATAAATAACGGAATTTAAAAAAGGAATAGATTAATTTAATGAATAAATAGCGAAAGATGGATGTTGTGTCCTGAAACGACGAGAATAGTCGAGATGAATGAATCTTAATGGTTAGTAATTAAAAAAAGAAAAGGAAAAAGAAAAAAAAAGCAGATTGGTCTCTCTCGTTTCAGTTAAGAATGAGAATTAGAATGAATTAAAAAGAAAATGTAAAGAACGACGACAACGACGACGACGATTGATTACTTGGAGAAATCACGGGAGAGAGTCGCTGAAGTTATGGGGGTAATTGCGAATCAGGGGGACTCATCCCCTTCAGGGTGTGTGTTAAAATACCAAAGGATTGTAGAAATATTAACGAAAAAAAAGACGTATATTATTAATAATAATTATAAGTAAGGCAAATGAAAAAAAAAAAAATACATTATTTATTGTTTACACCTATGTGTGCGTTTAGCAAACAATGTGGCTATGAACATGACCGTGTATTATCGAAAGAGTTATGTTAGCCCGAGTGGTATGCAACAATTTCAAAAAAGGCAGAGAGGGAGAGAGAGAGAGCAAGAATGGAAGAATATATGACGATATTGAGTTTTGCGAATCCATTTTAGAAAGAGAGAGAGAGAGAGAGAGAGAGAGGGAGAGAGAGAGAGAGAAAGAGAGAAAGAAATAGTATGTCTGCTTGGGTGTGTGTTGCGTCCGTGTGCGAGAAAGAAAATAAACGGAAGTGAGATCGATATTTACAAATGTTGGAATCGAATCCGAGTTACTTAACGTTCTTTTTTTGATCGAATTTAAGTGAAAGAAAAGAACGTTTTTCTCTATCCTTGTAAATTTCATTTGTTCAAATTCTCTCGTATTTTTATTCGTTCTAGGGGGTTCTTTCAAAGTTCCCTTCTTTGCAAAAATTTATCTAACGCGTGAATAAAACAAAAAGGGATTATTTATTAAACGAATGTACTTTAAATGAAAACAAAGAATTCGATTCCAACATGAAATAATGAAAAAAATAAAAAATTAATAAAAATAAGAAAAAAAAAAAAAAGCGGCGCATAACTATTTAATAGAAGCGCGTCCGATCATCGAGAAGCATGAGGCGGAAACTGTAAACTATTGTAAACTACCAATGTTACTACGTTTTACGAAGAGCTTATTGTAGTCGAGGAAAGAATAACCAAAAGAAAAAAAAATACCCATTAATTAATAAAATTACACACACAAATACACATATACACACCACTATAAACATACATGAACACGAACACACACGAATGTACACACGAGTGTACACACGAATAAAACATTGATACAGATACATATAACTACACGCTTACGCGCGAACAAATAACAATTTTAACAAAATCGTTAAGTACGAGCAAGCAAATAAACAAAACGAAACAAAAAACAAAAAAATACCAAGGTATTGAGTGTAGCACGAAAAAAAAAAAACTTCTTTACACTTTTGCACGAGACGTGTGTTGTAACTTGAATTAATTATTATTGACATATGTAATTAACATTTTATTACTTAGCAATTAAACTTAATTTATTTATGATTAATCGAGTCGCTTGTGTTGATCGGGTCCCTTGTTGCTAACGGTTAAAACCAAACAAAAAATAAATACGGATATAGAGAGAGAGAGAGAGAGTGAGAGAGCGAGAGCGAGAGCGAGAGAAAAGAGAGAAAGAAAGAAAGATGCATGTATGAAAAAATAATAATAATATCCATAAGCGCACCGCAATCCTTTTACACAAATAAAGCGAAAGATGTGCAATCGACGATGTTTGTTTGTCGAAGTAAAAACTACTACTACTACTACTAATGCTGCTACTATTACTACTACTACTACTACTACTATTACTACTACTATTACTATTACTATACTATTACTATAAGAAAAGAAGGCATCTATTATTCAAAATGTTGAAATATTTTGTAAGAATTTTCACTGTCTACCCAAACGACAAATTTTATCTTTCATAAACATCAGTTTTTGACAAAATCTCAATTTTAATAGTCTTACAATGAAATGAAACAAGGAAAAAAAGGAAAGACTTATACTAATCACATTTTTATCGTTAAATCTTCTTTATCCTTGGGGGGAAAAAAAAAAAGAAAAAAAGAAAAAAAGAAATTAAAAGAAGATATAAAAAAAAAAAAAAATAAAAATATATAGATGCCTTCGTTTTAATCACGAGAGATCTAGTCAAATAAATGACAAATTTACTATCGGAACCAAGTCAGTGATTAGGAAATATTTCTATAAGTGCTTTTTGAGAGAAACAAAACAAGAAAAAAAGGAAAATTCAAAAGAAACACAGGAAGAAAAGCACAAAAAATGGATAAAAAGTAAATGGTTGACCCTCTCGTATGCGAGGAGGGTGTGCGATAGACCGTCTTGTTATTTAATGCAACATGGAATTCCAAACAGGAAACTAAAGGGATTCGTACTTGTTGTTTTAGCATATTTTGGGATCTACTTATTAATGTTGTTTTTTCAATGAGTATAATAAGAACAGCAAGAATTCAGCAAAAATAACAAAAGGTGACAAAGACAACACACACACACACACACACGCACACATACACACATACCACTCATACCACATATTACAGTGTTGTAAATGATCTCTGACCGCGTTTAAATTGCGAGACGGACTAACCCTTATACATAACTGTAGTAACAATATAGATTTTTATATTTTCATTTAGTATGAAATTAGTCTAAAAGCACTGAATATATATATATGTATAACATATATATATATATACATATATATATATTATATTTGTACGGAGACCTAGTTACTAGATGGAGTATGAATGAAAATCATTTTCGACGTTGTAAAGTTAAAGGAAAATAATACCTAATTAAAAGAAGAAAAAAAATTAAAAAAAAAAAAGAAAAAAAACAAATAAATAGGAATTGTATTAGGAAAAGGAAGATAATGAAAAAATACGTAAAATTGAAAAAGAGAAAACTGAAGGAAGAATAAATTAATAATGGACGACGAAGAAAGCGAAGAACATACACACATACGAGCGCGCGCGCGTGTGAGTGAGAGAGAGAGAGAGAGAGAGAGAGAGAGAGAGAAAGATAGATTTAAATAAAACGTATAATCAGGTGATAATATGTCGCTAGAACCAATTGCTATAAAAACAAAACATTAAACAACAACAAAATAATAATAATGAAGGCACAGCTATATCACACTTATCGATTGTAAATAATAGTTTAAATTAGATTATCATTTCGACCAGTAAATCATAGTGTGTAATACGATGTATTCTCCAAATATTTATTGTAATCCCATACTTCTCTAATTATTCGAACATATTTTCATTTCGAAGCTATATATATATATATCGTTTATCTAATTTTCTAACAAAACAAATAGAAAGATGGAAGAAAATCATATCCATAAGAGGAAATTCCAACAAGACACGTAATACCACATTGACAATCTTTTTACGTCAAAACTTTATTTAGTGTTTTGCCAATCATTATTTTTTTCTTCATTTCTTCTATATACTAGATTATTATTACGCTTACGGATTTTTGTGATTTCGTGTAATACATAAAACGAATAAAATAAAAAAGAAGAAGAGGATGATAAAAAATAAAATGATAAAAGAAGCTATTGACAACAAGAAAAAAAATTGTGAAATATTGAAGAATACGTCGAATAAATAAGCAATAATTATTGATTACGTTTGTGGTCAAACGTTAATTCGTGGATAGTAAAGAATCTGTTTAAAATCAACTTTATTATTCGTATATATAGTTTCTCTCTTGCAATATTTGGAAGTCATACAAATATAATATATATATAATACACATTTATGAAAGATAAGAAGAAATTATTCGTAGCAAGTCATGTCTAAGAAAAAAAAAAAAAAAGAAAAGGGGTAATTGAAAACATCAAACGTTAATGATTACTAAATGATATATATATTTAAATGTATTAACAACTTTACGGTAGTTTTAAAGGTGGAATTACTTTGTCATAACCTGACAGAAATAAGAAGAAGGAAAATGTGTTATCCAGCGAATGCAGCTATTCCTGTGATCGCTCTTCCGAGTATCAAAGAGTGTATATCGTAAGTACCTACATGAACAACAAATCAAACCTATTGTAAAATAACACAAATTGTGCACATACATATATGTATATACGAAGATAAGTTGATTATTATCCACAATTAAATAACATATTAAATTTGAAAATTCATACCATCATTAAATTACGGATAATAATGGACTTTTCCATCGTACGTACGTCGATCATGTTATAATCGCTCGTATACAACATTAATATAGGTATTTAGATTTCCGAGTAATATCGTGAAAATACAAAATTTCACTCCGAGTCATCGATATCAAGCGTTTCATTAATCTTAACGCGATAATCGATTTAAACCGACTATATTTTACGTCAAAATGTTCTCCTCATACCTTCGTAAGTGTTAACGGATTCGAGATTCATCATGTGCCTAATGACGTGATACTCGTCCGATATGCCATTACCACCTAACATGTCTCTCGCGGTTCTAGCAATTTCTAACGCTTTGCTAGCAGAATTTCGCTTCAACATAGAAATCATCTCCGGATTTGATCTGAAGGGGAAAAAAGACGTAATCAATTAGAAAACAAAAGAAAACTAAATAAATCAATATCAGTGATTTAAGATTAAGATTCTTAATGTACTTATGTTCATCCATTAATCTTCCAACGCGTAAACAAGCTTGAAGACCAAAGGCTATATCGCACATCATATTAGACAATTTCGCTTGTATTAATTGATTGGCAGCTAATGGTCTTTTAAATTGTGATCTCGTTAAAGTATACTCTCTGGCTATTTGAAAACAATGTTCGGCTGCACCCAAAGCACCCCAAGATATTCCGTAACGAGCGTTGTTTAAACAACTAAATGGTCCCTACGTACATATCATTTTTTTTATTTTTTATTATTACTTATAACTCGATCTCTTATTGTTAGTATTAATAATAATTAAATGTAGATCTAACTTTCAAACCGTCTACACCCGCTAATAAATTGTCAGTAGGTACTACGACGTTATCCATGAGTATCATTCCAGTAATAGAACTTCTCAATGAAAATTTTCCTTCGATTTTCGGTGTTTCCAATCGATTCTGATTTCCTTCTCTTTCTACTATAAATCCACGAATTTTATTATCCTCGCATTTTGCCCATACGATTAATATATCAGCAATGGGTGAGTTTGAAATCCTATTTTTTTTTTAAATAGATCAAAAATGAAACTTTTCATATAATGTGAAATAAAATTGGTGCAGGAAATAATGATAAATTTACCATGTTTTGCTTCCAGTCAATTTGTAAACTTTTTGATCCTTGTCATAAACAGCTTTAGTTTCAAGACCTCCTGCATCACTGCCATGATTGGGTTCGGTTAAACCGAAGCTACCAATTAAATCCCCGGAAACTGCAAAATCGAAAGATCAAATTTGTACGGAAGGAGATGATGATGACACCGATTGATACTTACTAAGTTTAGGAAGAAATCGTTCCTTTTGCGTCTCATCACCGAATTGATATATACAACCAATAACCAGGGAGGATTGTACAGACATAGCTGATCTGTATCCGCTATCAATTGCCTCGATCTCTTTTGCTAAAAGTCCATAAGCAACGGAAGAAACATTGGAAGCTCCATAACCTTTCAATGTGCAGCCCAAAACACCAAGAGAACCCATCTCCTTAATGATTTCCTTATGAAAATGTTCTTTCCGATTGGCCTCGATTACTCGAGGCATTAATTTTTCACGACAATAGTTTCGAAATTGATCTCTGATCGCAATCTCATCTGCTGTTAATTGAGACTCCAGATCGAATGGATCATTCCAGTTGAACGCATCTTCGGGAAAAACATTTTTATTATATTTTAAGATAAGTTGTGTAATCAAATTAACTGTTAATTATACAAATCGACGATCATCTTCGCACAAAAGGTTTTATAAGTATTGGGCATCAAGTTTTTTTTTTTGCTGAAAAACCTGAGAAATTCTGTAAAGACGAAATATTGAAGTTACCCATGAAGATGGAGAAAGGTTGCTACAAACCCTAACTGTAATACAGATAGCGATATTGCCGACAAGCCACCGATAACTATTTACCGACAACTGCTGCTATCTATACGTACAATGAATAATTAACAAGTATAACAAAACAACAAAAGTTAATAACATTGTATAATATTATATCAATGTCTTTTTTTCTCCTTTCACTGTTACAAATTCTATTGAAATAAAATTCTAAAAAATATATATAACTTACTTTTATTTTGCAGGCTTGAAGCAATGGAGATTTCTGGTTACGGATGCTCGATCGTTAAAGAAAAATATATAAATTGTTTTTTTTTGTTTTACGATAATGCCAAAAATTGTTCGCTAATTATATGTTTCAGGAATCGATAAATAATTGAAATAAAACTATTCTTCTTTTGAAAAGGATACGTCTGTTGAAGTTTCTTTGGTATGAACTTAAAAACTTTAGGAATCTACTTGATACACGTGCTGCTGCCATCTTGTCTGCTGTTCGATAGAGTACTGAATTGCTAACATCAGTGACGTTATTTATTTTTCTGTCTTCTGTATACAACAACATATTTCGAATACAGAGATAAATATGATATCTTATGGTAATAAATGTGCCTTACATTATCTGTTCATTTTTATATCATTACGTAGTTATTATTTTATACAAATATTGCATACGTAAATGAAAAGAAACAAGCAATATAATCGAACGTCTTGATTTAGCAACCTATTTTTTTTTTTTTTTATCATCTTTATGTTATTTCATTCGAAACAGATTAAAAAGAAAATACAATAGACGAATCTCTACTATTTGCTAAATCTTCATTGTACTTATCGAACATAACATATTATAAATTTGTACAACAAATGATAAAATATGGAGCAGAGAGGGGGAATAATAAGAAAACTTATCGAAATCTTAACAGATCAATATCATTGATTTATTTGTTAAATATAAGAAATTCTTTCGTTTAATTTATATACAGTTATCATTTCTTTTAATCATTACTACTATGTGATTTATATATTACAAATGATAGGAGAGATTACAATTAGTGACTAGATTTTCTCAACTTGTATACATGTTTAGATGATAGAAAAATTGATCGCGTTTAAAAGTGCATTCTTTGATTTAAATTGAAGTTGAGTGAAATTTGATTGCTTCAACATGAATGAAATATATCATACAAACTATGTTTGTTCGTTGTCTATAATAGCTGGAGAAAATTTGGTTCCATTGTCAACGCGAGATTCACTATACTCGGCAGTCTAATAATAGGACGGAATCGTTCACTTTTTTCGACACATTTGTTTGTTGTGCTTATTCACTCATTTGCTAAAATAATGATCTCTACAAGACAAGACTATTTTACAAATTGTTCTTATTATTTATATACTGTTCTTTTTAACCGAGTATTATATTCATGCTACCTGTCCGTAATGTGTCTACATTACGTAAATAGAAAAGAAAATGTAGAAATATTTGTAAATTGAATTTTCATACAATAAGAATGTCGTCTTTTCTTTCGGGACCGTCTGGTAATTTTTGATTAAAAACGCGTATATTGTTAAAGAGATATCCAAGGGCGTCAGCAACGGGACGAACGATGGCTTGTACGAAAGCTGTGAAAAAGTTTCTGGTAGCTGCACAAGTTATTTTCCATACACGAAGACAAGGGGCCACACACCATATGTGCTAAATGAAGACAAATATGCATAGACACTTATGTGAATCGCATTATCGATCGTATTTGAATAAATGTTTACCTCGAAGGCAAGACAGGCGAATGTAAATCCAAGGCAAAGTGCTAGCAAGGGTGCAACCAAGACCGAGAGAAATATGTAACAGCAACCCCTCGAAAGGCGAAAACAGTGGCCACTCAAGCGCCAAGCGCACTCGGGACTTCGAATGCCTTCCGGTTCGCCGATCACATCGTCCCACATCACCTGTTGTCGGATTTCAATATTTTCTTTGTTTTATTTGAAAATCATCGAGATTCACGGTTATTCAACAATTGCAAAATTTACTTGAAGATGTTGGTTGAGATTATTCGGATCCCTGTCTTCAAGATCCATAGCACTGGCACCGTCGGCGGATGATTCCGGTTTTTCCATTCCTGGAAGATGAAAGTTGCAGTTCGGTGTTGGACACTGACAGGCGTTCTTCAATCTAGCCAACATCCTTTAAACGTTGGCTTCAATCTTTCTTTTTCGTTTAACAGTTAAAAACGAATCAATGCTTTCTCGCCAATATGAATACCACGACGAACTGCATTAATATCGCGAATGAATACTAAAGCCACACTGGAATGCGACAAAGTATCCTAACATTGATCATTTTTTCTTTTAATAATATATTATATCCAGAGTTATACCGTATGGCGAGATTTCACGATGATCCCGCTTTACGATCGATCTTTATCGAAACGATAAAATGTATCCAAAGAAAAAAGAAAAGGGCAACAGAAAGACATTTTTATTTTAACAAACAATTAATTTATTCATACGAAAAGATTATTATTATTATTTAATACTAGTATACGATTAGGAAAGAAAATCAAATTAACGACTCGAACGGTTTGCAATCTGTATTACGAGTGAGTCGAAAGAAAAATGTATCGAAGCGATAGCGTGGCATGTACAAAAACTAACTTGCAAAACTATATAAAATTTACTTGTGTGTGTGTGTGTGTGTATGTGTTCTACCTTGAATTCAACGTCATAATCGCAAGAAAATATCGATTCGCGAAAATAAAGACCGTGGTTTATAAGTGTTTGGTTTTCTTGTAGACATTTGTTTCTTTTTTTTTTTTTTTTTTTTTTTT
>NW_015149141.1:94853-115191 GCF_001465965.1 Polistes dominula
CGCAAGAAAATATCGATTCGCGAAAATAAAGACCGTGGTTTATAAGTGTTTGGTTTTCTTGTAGACATTTGTTTCTTTTTTTTTTTTTTTTTTTTATTTAAAAAGAATACGCCTACTTTACGTATGTATGTATATCCATGCACATGTGTCTTTTTCTCCAAGTTTTTACCAAGTTTCTATTCCAAAGAGTTAGTGAGAAAGTTCACGCGTTTCATGTGTTCCGGCTTGATGCGACAATTCTTACCAATGGTGTACATTTTTGATGTTAAGTGTCACGCGCGTTTTACACTCTCTTGCAGAACAGAAAATCGATTAAAAAAAGTAGTCGTGGCGTGACCGAATAAGAGTTTCCTTTACTTTACTTTGACTAGAAATTATATTGAAGTTTCTGTTACAAATTTTTTATTTGTTTTTTTTTTATTTTCATTTAAACAAAGATATTTATTTGTACCAAGAGACAAATACGCGGTGAAACTTTAGGAAAACATTCTTTGCTCGTAGAAAAGAAAAATATAAGTTATAATAGATCGATCCATCCGCAGATTGATTGTATTTTCAATTAATGATCAATAGGACTTTCATTCAAGTATAATCTCGGTCTATTTCAAATAAGTTCACAGTTTAATGAAAAATCGAATAATAAAAGTTTAGCATATGTATACATGGAAAGTTCATGCAAGTGGCATTAATAATTCAAAAGGTTTTAATCGTTTATGTTCAGCTGTTTTCTCTTATGTCTAATACGTTTACGATACAATGCATATTTACCTTTATTCTCATCGTTTTTACATATTAATCTTTTCTAGAGACTTATTGTTGGTTTTACTTGTAATTTTCTACCAACTAGCTGGCCGATAAGATCAGACTTTTTTTTATTCGGTGGGAAAAGATTCTTGTTTAACGATTAGCGAGATATGTGTCTAGGGGTTAAGTTAACTTACGATTAAGTATCGTCCAAGATAATACAATGTTTTATTTATGAAATAAAAATAGAGTGTAAGAAAATCATTTTTAATTTTTCTTTCTTTAAAAGTAATAACATACGAAAATCAAACATCAACAACATCTTCTAACTGAATGAAATTCTAAACCACGTATAAAATAAATTATATGAAGAATTTCTGATCAACGTTCTCTTCTACATTTTTGTATTGAATAAAAATAATGATGTTCACTTACTTCACTTTTCGCTTATCCAAGTTCTGTTGATTCTCTTTTTTCTTTTTCTTTTTCTTTTTCTATTTTATAGAATACTTGGAAAACGTTCAAACGAACTAAGTTGTTCGACGTGACTCGAGCAATGTGTTTCGAGTTTTACAGGTGGAAAAGTGCAGGTTAAAACACAGGTGGACACAAATGAAGAAAGAAAGAGAGAGAGAGAGAGAGAGAGAGAGAGAGAGAGAGAAAATGAGAAACGAACGTTTCTAAGTGGACAACGGTCAAGACGCATGCGCCCTAAAATTCTCCGGGAATTACACCCCCGCAAGCTTTGTGCCGCAAACACGCGGGGCAGTACAATAACCCCATTTTCAACGAAAGTGAATGCTACCTACCTAGGATCGCGACATTGAACGATACTACTATGATAATTATACTTCCTTTTGCCGCTACTAATCGATGAACTTTCATTCCCTTTATGAAATTATTATGTCTACTTGAAAACTTTATTTTATTGCATTTGACAAAATATAATATATATATATATTAAAGTTATTTTTTCTTAAAATAACAACAAATATGTTGCTTAAATTATAAATAAGTTAAGCATCGAAAGTTTTCAAATTCATGTAAATAATTACAAAGCAATTGTTATCATTACATATAATTTCAATGAAAATTAATTATATATTACAATTATTTATAAATTTATTGTTTATTAATTATTTAAAGTGTTATTATTCTGACATCTACCGGTGAGAAGAGAGCTTACACTATTGATAACATTTCCATAGTATTCAATGACTATAAGTTAGATGGCACTAGCATTATTCTTTATAATTTCTGATACTTTTCTCATGATAAGGTAAACGGACTTTTTCGTTGAAATTATACAATCTACAATTGCAGGGTTTACTATTATTATTTGCATAAGATTTATATCTATGATCGAGGTTGTTTATCAAGAAATATTTACAATTTTCGTTATAGAATTAACATCGAGATAATAATTAATTGTAAGCTAAGTACAGAACAATAATAGTAATAATTATATGTTATAATTATTAGTAACTAATAATAAATATCGATATTATTTAGACGTCACGCTTTAACTATTAATAAAACATAAAGATATATAAATAAAGGAACGATTTTATGATCGCGTTAGCTTTCTTCTTTCGATATAAATATACACATTTATTTTAATCTTCCTTTATGCTCTTATTCCAACAATAAAATATAAATAATACTACTTAAAGCATATATACCGCACATGTGTTTATCGTATATTACAATAGATACATTTTCCTTAAACAAATATTTTAGATGTTATAAAATCTAAAGATACGAGTGAACAAGAATTTCAAATGGAAGAAAATAAAAAAGAGTAAAGAGTAAGATCACACAAAAGATGAAGAAAAAGAAAAAGTAGAAAAAGGAGAGAAACACGAGGGGTAGGTAAAAGTTAAGGGAATGACTGAGGAGGGTGCAGAGGTAAGTAGTGAGTGCTAAAACCGGATACTCGTATCTGCCTCAAAGCGATAAAGATAGCTCAAGCTCGCTCTTGTTGCCTTAGCTACCATACGAGAACGTTCTTTTCCTATTACGTATATTATCTCTCAAATTCCTAACTTCAAATCTCCTTGTGTAAAGTGTATTCCCCTTATTTTTAATTCTTCGACTTAGATTAGCAAATAAAGTTGTCCAAAGTTGAAATACATTAATACTATCTCATTCGTATATTATAATATAATATTATAGTTGTAGGTTTGATAAACGACTTACGTAATTCCTTTTGTTATACCAACGCAAAAAGGACACAAAGCTAATCTTTTCCGCATCTGTCTGTCTGTCTGTCTGTCTGTCTGTCTGTCTGTCTGTCTGTCTGTCTGTTAAAATGACTTACTCTCACGTTTTGCGGCGAGTTCGTGTGCGCGCACGCTTCTAAGGGACTTGTGTAATCCGGAATGAATGAACGTGTAGGTGCAGTCGAGATTGCACCATTGGCGTGACAAAGAAAAGGAGATAGATAGATAGATAGATAGATAGACACGATACGACAATAACTGCGATATAAAGCATGATTGCATAGTCGACGAGGTGCCATAACGACACAACCACCAACTATCATACGTATTGACGTACGCAAATGCTTTCTTAATTCTTACTCTTGTGCTATATCCAATATCATTAATAATTATTATTTCAGATGCTGCTCGATGATCATGAGATTATAATTTTTTGTGTTGAACGTTGTTACTAATGGAAAGGACAATGACAATATCATTTTGAAAGTTGAATGTCAATTCTCTTTGTTTGTTAGATCCGCACTTGGTGAGGTGGTACGCGGTAGCCGGCTTCTTACGTGTCGGAACAGATGTAGCGGTCGGATTATGCTCGTTCGACTATGCAACGACTATGCAACGATAACTGCACCGTAACTGCCGTTCTAGGTGTCATAACCTTTGCAACGGTTTCGTAAATATCATTCCTCGCGTCGCACGCGTTTAAAGTAAGATCAATGCACTCGCTTCCCGTACTCGAACTTCATTTACAATTTCAAACGCGATTTATACATTCAACGACTGTTGTTGGTTGATCGTCGTTTTTTAAACTAAACATTTATTAATATCAATTAATATCATTAATATCATTCAATTAAGCAACGATACGAATATTTTCTAATTTATATTATTGTTAGAAATAAATAAAGAAAGAAAATGACAATTCCTAATAATAGAAAAGTTTCCAAATGAAATTTGAAAAATAAAAATATCAACGAGTCTAAATGAGAATGAGAGCGTGTTTTTAATGTCTTGCATTTAAAAAACGAAGAAAGAAAATGGTAAGAGGCAAGGTCATGGCAAAGGATGAGAATGTTCCCATCATACATAATGCATGCCTGAAAAACGTGGAAACCGATAAAACGACGTCGAGAAACGACCGAGTCCATGCCGAAGATTTCTCCTCTATTTCGTTTTTCTATATAATCCTTCAAATATTATCCTATTACATATTTTACCTGAAAACTCTGTAAAAATTGTGATCATATGAATTGTCACTTTCTATCATTTTTTGTCTACAAGTTTTCTACAAACTTTTCTTCAAAATACTTTTTACAAAGATTCAAATAGAAAAACGAATAAAAAACACAAGTAGGAAATCTTATTAGCATTGTACTCGATCTCTATGTGTGTATGTGTTAAAATGTAAAATGTAGAAGAAAATTTTGACTAAACGTCGAAAAACGTTGGAAAAATCGAAACTTTAATATTCGTTCTTATGCGACCGAGTTTCAAAGTTGGGAAATTTTCGAGGAAATTTGCATAATCCGATCTATCGTATAACTGTACGTAATAATGCATTAGCATGATGCAACGTAAATCGGACTAGCTAATAAGTTTATTAACGGAGGACTAGTATAAGTATGCTAAAGAGAACAAATCGAGTGTGCTTATTTAATGAAACATATCTATAATATTACAACTAATACTAATTTCTGTTTGGTACTTTGATTAAATCGTTAGGTGATATAAATAACAAATGTTAAACGAATCCCTTAGAATCCCTTATTTATCCTGCCTTAAGAATAAGGCAGAAAGAATAAAAAAATAGTGGAATGAAAAAATGAAAAAATGAAGGATCAACATTATAGATTCAAAAGGAAACAGAAGATAGTGAGTTGAGTGTTCTTAAAAGAGAAAAATCTTAGTGAAACCTGTTTTTCTTTGACGAGCGATCAGGCTGCGATAAGAACGAGAAAGGATACCCTTTGGAAGGTACGTTAACTCAGGCAGACTCTTGAAAATCCCCCTAGAAACGTATCTCCCATTAATTTATCATCCCTAGGAATTGTCTGGAACGTTAGACATTAATCAGAGCCAGGGGACGAAATTACTTGTGGCTTTAACGAATGTCGTTCAACGTGAACAAAGAGGATGCCTTATTTCCTGGGATGATACATTTGCCTAGCATACACACGTACCCACACACAATCAATTATCTCATATATGCTCATCACAGATAGCTCGTTGTAACTCCTAATTCTCTAATCATCATTTTTATTACGTAAAGAGAAGAAGAACCTCATGGCTGACATCTCTCTTTCTCATCAATTTTGTCCTTATTACCAAATACAAACGATATCTAATGATAAATAAATTAAGATAAATAAGTAATGACGGATGTTGATTCCAAATATATATAAATTACATTTAATTTTATGCAAATAAGCTAAGATTAATGTCATTTTCTGACTACTTTATATTGATTAGAGAATTATTTAATAATGCCATTTGCATATTATTTAAATATATTCTTTTGCTCTACCTCCCTCCCTCCCTCCTATATTATCTATAATAAATAACATAGCAGTAGAACGAAATAAATTGATGAATTGGATATATTGTTGTATTTCCATTGTACGCGTAGATAGAAAATAAGAACGAATAGGAAGGAGGGGATATAATATAAGAGCAACGGGCGTTGCACTATGTACGCTCGATTATGCCACATTACGGGTCATTATGCAACACGAACATTGATGCAATCTAATCCCAAGCTACGAACCGATCCCTGCGAAATCTCGAATTACACGTTTTATATGTCGATCACCGATTGCCGACCGACCATTCTTCGCCTCGAGACACTTCACTTTGAGAGTTTACGAGAACGAGAATCGAACGTATCGTGACTGATTGAGAAACAAGGTAAAAAGAGAGAGAGAGAGAGAGAGAGAGAGAGACATGCATTACTTTTATTTCTTCGTTTATGAGAACGGAACGATTTAACGCGTTGCGATTAGCTCGAACTCGATTATAACCCTTTGCGCTCGAGCAGCTCCGCTTCGGCACCACTCGAATGATAACGATGTTTATTTAGGTTTGATCTAACGAATATAGCTTCCTGGCCCTTCGTGTATAATCTTATGAAGTGTAGAGTTACACAATGTTTTTTAAAATCGCTACAAAGATGTCTTATATGACCCTATACAGTAGGCTCTCGACTTTCGCACATAGTTGGTTCCTGAAAAATGTGTGCGAATGTTCGAAAGTAGTGGGATGTACAAAAATAAGTATTTATCTTAATTAGCAAAACACACAACACGTGGACGCACGCCCTAATGCAAGACTGAAACTGTTTTATTCTCTTTATTCGAACAATGTCATCTGATGGCCATTTGATCAGTCTGATCGCAGAGGATTAAACAGTTGAATCTTTAAAGATGTGCGAAAGTTTAGGGCCAACTGTATTTCTAAATGTATCTATAAAGAGGGAGATCAGGGATCCTAGAAATCCCTCGGAGACGATATAATGTTCGAAGCACGCGTAAAGGCACGAATGTAAGGGAGGAAACACGTTTATCGACATTCGTAGACAAAGAATTAAAAAGAGAGAGGCCAAGCGAGTTGACGGTGTGACTCAGCAAAGTACAATGGGTGACGTGTAACGCTATTAACTATGTTACGATACCCAGTTAGGGAAGAAGAGGGCTGCTCTAGTTGAGAAAGGGATAGGACAAGAGAATGAAGTAAGAACGTTCAATTTGTTGTTGACCTCAAATTTCATCCTTTTCATCTTTTTCATCCTTCGACCGTTGTCTACAAATCGAATTATCCTAAGACAAGCTGTTTTATTTTCAATTATCGATCCAATTCTATTTTAATATCTTATTTTAGTTTATTCTTAATAGAGAGAAAGATGCTATATTATTTCAATCGATAAATAATTATATTCGATAAAGGTAAATACAAGGCCGTTGTCTTTCGTAAAGCACAAAACGGTGAACGCAATCTAAACGAAACGATTACCTAGCGTGATAAACTTAATCGTTAATAACTAATATGTGCGTATGTGTATATGTATATATAATAGTAGGCGAAAAACATCTTAAGTATTACACGATGATGTAATTTCGCGGTTTCGCTCGATCGAGCGGTAAACGCGTACCAAGATATGAGAGTTAATATTCATTTTTCCTATCAAAGATCTTGGTCCAACAAGTATGGAGGTAAGCATTTAATTACATATTCCAACTATTATATACGCATATACGTCATTTTAAATAAATTTATTTGTCGGTACTTTCATCTCAATGTATTAGTAATTTACGTAACTTTCGATTGCTTACTTTATTCATTTGCAAACATCATTTATATTTTTATAATTAATATAATAATTATAATATTTATATCATTTCTTTTGTCAAGAAAAAAAAAAAAGAAAAGAAAAATAAGAAAATTGTTAATTATAAAAAATATGTCAGCTTTGTTATAATAAAAAATTGATCCTGTGTTTTATTCTACTCGCGTGGATTGGAAATGAATCTAATTAACAGTGAAAAAGAGAGACGAAAGACCAAGAGAAGAAAGAAAAGAAACGAAACGAAATGAAACGAAGAAGAAGAAGGGAAAGCTCTTGGAGAAATAAGTCACGTGCTCTCTTGCAACGTGTCCAATTATTGTTTCTTGGGTTCACGGGGGCTGACTCTACTCGTGATATAATAGATTTGCCGTTTACTTATTGTTACCCCTTATATACAGCGAACCGAATTCAATTCAATCATATTTATTCATTTTCATATAATATAAAAAGATTTGTTTAATTATAATTTCAGTTTTTTTTATTTTTTACTTAATAATAATTTAATAATATTTAAAAGTATTTAATAATAAATAATTAAGGATTTATTATATATTTAAGCAACATTTATTTTGTCAACTTCAATTTATTTGCGTAAGAATATTCACATGTATATGTATATTATGCATGTAGGATAGGTGTAATTGAAGATTTCGCATAGATCGGCTCATTGCCTAGGATTGAATTGCGTCAATATTCGCGTTGCATAATGATTCATAATCTGACATTGCTTCGTATGTATCGTACACGTTTTATGCTCTAATTTCTACTCGCGTCGGTGAATTTAACATATCGTGAAATATACTCGTTAGTCCTTAAATATAAGTATATTATTATTATTTTGGTTTGTTTGTCGATTTATTGCTGTCAAATTAAAAGATATTATTATTATTATTATTATTATTAAGAGATTTCTAATAGTTTTCGCTTTTAAATTTTAAACGGTTTACATTCGCGTATAAAATCTAATCGAAACGAACGAATCAAAGTCAAATATTTTAACAGTATTTATTTATCTTTGTGTACAAATATATAAAAGGATGAAAAATCTTGACTCGGTGTTAGAACGTAGTTAGAAATTCTTATACGTCTTCATATAAAGATTGTACACATCCTTCCTTGCGTTTAATTTTTGATCATAAATTTGATTTACAACTTATTCAAAAAAAAAAAAAAAATTCGTCTTTATAATAAAACGTTTATATTTGGCAAATACAAAATCTGAAGTTTTTCTAATCGCCTTAATCAACCAACAGGTATGCATTTTTTAATATCATAAAAGTTATTGCAATGAATAACGAATACAAATTCTTTCTAATTGTTTCGAAATAAATGTGTGAACGTTTAGTATATACTTAGAATAATATATATATATCAAATTAAAATTAAAATAAATTTCTTTGTACGATATTAATTGCAACGATGTCCTTGAATATTATATAACAATCTTACGTGAGTTTTTATTTCATTTCTAACGGTATTTATTTGAAACGTCGTAAAGTTATCTAATCGTCCTTCAGAATATGTTTACATATGAGGTGAGATGTCTGATAATACAAGGTTGAAATATGTTTTGCCAATTTCGAGCGTTAGAAATTTAAATACTTCCCAAATCAGTGATGTCATATATTAATTACATATTACTTATTACTTGCTTATTACATGCAGGATAAAAATCGTCGAGTCATTCGTTAAATTTATATACTACTACTACAGTCGGTGTAGTTCCTTTTTTTCAAGCGATTACACTAGTGGTGTCTCTTAACTTCTATTTCCTTCATAGTATATTAATCTTTTTGTTTTTTCTTTTTAGAGATGGCATCTAAAAAAGTAAAGAAAAGGATAACTGGGAGAAGAAATGCAATACATTGTTCGAGAGACGAATGGCATAGCAGTTCTTCGGATTCATTCTCACTGGATAGTTCCGATACAGAATGCGATTGTACAGATTGCTCCGATTGCAATGTTTCGTCGTTGCGTAAAACCACCAGAGAAAAGCCCAAAAAGAAGGATTCGAAAAAATTGAAAAAACCAAAAGACAAAGAAAAAAACCAAAACAACAAGAAAAAGAAAGAAACCACGAAATCTAAAGCATCCAGAAACAAAAATAATTGTTGTAACAGTGAGTACAATTGGAGTTTGATTAAACCTTTTTTTAAATGAATCAATAATTTTCTTTAAATCATTCATTTCAGAATATTCCTCGTCATCTTCATGGAGCACTTTTTCGTCTGATACCTTTAGCGATAGTGATTGCAAATGTGCATCTGGTAAATCACGACGTTGAACGATGTCATCATTATTTAGCAAAATTTCCATTTATTTCAATTTAGTCTTCATATTTATTTTATCTATTTATTTATTTCCTAATGTTTATTTTTATATTTTGATATTGCTGGGCAAACAATTCTTACAAAAAATACATGTTTTTATAATATAATATATATTTACTTAGTTGAAACTTTATTTATTTAACCATAATCAAACTATAGAATTTTGTCATTTTTATTTAAGCGACGCAAATCATTTTTATTAATAAATAAAATAAAGTAAAATTTGCTTTTCCAATCAGATACACACACACACACACACACACACACAAATTCTATTTTAACAGATCTTGCGTGGACACTTTGCTGCCAAAGTCTTACCGTGTAGAGCGCCCGATTTTTTTACAGTTCGGACGCAAAAATAGACTTAGTTTTTAAACATTAGTTTTTTTTTTTTTTTTTTTTTTTTTTTTAATAAATAAGACAATATTTCGAAATTTGATAAAAGTTTGAAATTATAGAGAATTTTCTAATTTATCAGAACGAAAAGGAAATAAATTAAAATTTCATCGATGATGCCATTACTATAATTCTCTTAATGATAGCTTATAAAGTTTAATAAGGTATTACAAAGAGGAGAACCTCCTCCTTCTTTTCCTCCTAGTTTAAAAGAAACCGTGTGAAAAACTATCGTAGACTCGCTAAGAGACGTAACGAATAATAAATTAATCGATCTATTATTAGCCTACGCGAATCATCCGTTTACGTAAAGTAAATGTATGCGCATTCGAGATTGTGTTCTTTCTCTCTCTCTCTCTCTCTCTCCCTCTCTCTTTCTTCTATATATTTCTTTATATTACATATCAAACTGGTTATGCATAATTGGCGTAAGGTACGCTAATAATTATACGTACGTACTTATGTAGATAAAAGTATGGATTATATAAAGTTCAGAGATAGATCTGTACTTTGTTAGATACATGGACAATAACAACGATCACATAGACATTTTTCTTAATAAGATTTTCGATTGTTTCGTCTTTGGTGCAGCTGTCGCTCCAGAAACCTACATTTTCGAGGTGTGCGATCGGTGCCAATGCCAGGCACCTTCTTCCACCACTGACACACGATCCAACTGCTCGATGTGGTCACCACGAAATTAACCCATTATCTGGCACAATACAAAAATGCAAAAAGAAAAATTCAATTAACTGTATAATGATATATATTCATACTCACCAAATAGAACTATTTTTGTACAACAAAATTGTATGTTATTTTTTATTTCAAATAAAATAGGGGGAGAATTTTAAAAATATTTTCACATGCAGCACGAGTTACGTTCTCATGATTTTAACGGATATATTTCGTTAATGTGCTTATATTACGTAGATACTTTGTTATGCATTTATATGTATGTTAAAAAGAATGAAAATGTCTTTGTCGTCGTAGTCGTAGTCGTAGTCGTAGTAATGGTCGTCGAATGACTATGTTGCGTTAGGTCGTGATTACGAGTTTAGAATATTGTTGACGATGTCTGACGAAAGAAAGAGAAAGAAAGAGAAAGACAAAAATCGTAATGAATGCGCCAGACAAGAATATAACAACGTAGACGGCCTTTCGAACGAATACCTTTAACGATGCGTACAAAACATTCCAATTCGAGCTTATTAAAGAAGAGACGCTTTGATGCGTTTCATTGCCGTGTCTTTGGGAATTATCATTTGTGATCGGTTATATATGTTCGTTAGCTCATTTAATTGCGACTTTTTTTCTTCCTTTCAACTTTCAATGGCCTCATTTTTCTTCCACCAACACCAAAATCGTATTATGTATGTGAAACTTGTTTTATTAATTAATTAACACTAGATTGCCCAAGGCAGTCATTTTGACTGTTTTTTATTTTCAATTAGAAAAACAATTATGTATATATAATTGTATATAATATATATACAATTATAAAATATACATTATATATAATATAATGTTGTATAACTGTAAATAATATAAGAAATATTAAAAATTAATTTTAAACAAATTTGTTTACACATTAGTTATTTTTTCACAATGCAGTCATTTTGACTGTTTTTGGGCAATATAGCTATACAAGAAATCTCGGGCAATCTAGTGTTAATTAAACAGTCTACAAAACAAAGTGCCGGCTCACCTATGAGCCCCCAAGATATTAAAAAAACACGATAATGGAAAAAATAAGGAAAATGTAGAAACGTTGATGCTTTCACGAAGAAGAAAGCATGCTTTTAGAATGTATATTAAAAGAACATTCAAAAATAAGTATATGTAATAACCTTAAGAAAATATATCTACCGAATGTCCTCCGTTCGACAGGTATGGTTGCCTCAGGTCAGGTTTACAAATTTAGCTAGTTACATCAGCGATAGTCTCTGACGAATCAGTCAAAAAATAAATCAACTTCTTATGCGTTAGACAAACATTTACAAACGTATAATGACTAGCAAAAATATTCGGTTTATACAGATATATACGGATATACGGATATACAGATATACAGATGCTTTTTTCTAATAGAACAATTTGAAATATCGTTTTATTTGAAAAATGCATATGTTAAATAATATACTTGGAAATAAGAATATCAATTGAAAAGGACACATTTTCAGTAAGATATTTGCATAGGACGCATCGTTCGCATCGTTCGCATCGTTCGCATCGTTCGCATATTGATAACACTATCGCGTTTACGATGCAGCTGTGGTTTAACGTTCGGAATTGCTTATTAGAGACTGGGACTATTAGAGAAAGGGAAAGAGAAAAAGAGAAAAGTGGGAAGAGGAAGAGGACGTACAAACATGAGTACTCGCGGGATCGCTATTTTAATCGGTCTGTGATGTAACTTGCATGCATAATAGTGAGAAAGTTAAATATAGCTAGAGTAGTTGAAACTATCGGTACGTTAGCTTTATTTTTACATTTTATTTTACACTAGAATGAGATATCTTTTGGATATATAGAAAAAGGAGGAGAGAACAAGGGTAAGGGGAAGGGGGAAGAGGAAGGGGGAACGAGAGGGGAAACGTAAAACGTGATACGTAATTTTAGATAGGAAAGAACGTCAAATTTTCGTGTCGTCATGTTTATTGGCAACATGGAATTTACCAAAATCAAAAACACGTAGTTTCTTCATGTATTTTTGTATTTTTATTAATCGTCTATTTTTATACTTATAAAACTCATGTCACAGTGCCGTTGTTAGAAGAATTAGCAACGACCGACTGTATTGCGTAATACGGCAACAATAATTTATTGGTGAAGGCTTGTTCTCTTGAAAACGAATCGACCAATTTTATTCCCAAGTCACGAGGAACCTTCGCGTGCCTTACCGCGGAATCAAATGCTTACCTTCTCATCTTCTTCCTCATCGATTATTATTCTTCTTCCTTATTTCACGAACGCGTAACGTGATCAGTTCCACAAGGTTTCCCAATTCGTCGACGACTAATCAATTTATTAATTAAATACAATTTGATATTTTTCTTTAATCAAGTCTTGGCCATGAGTAGAAAAATTGCCTTAGAAATTAGTGCTTTAAGAACGTTAAAAACGTTAAAAACGTTAAAAACGTTAAAAACGTTAAAAAAAGGTTTCTGCGCAATTCGTTGTAAGCACATCGACTTGTTTGTTTAATAAAAGTCTAGACTGTTCGAGCGCGTGAAAATACTCGACGATGTTTTGATAAGAGGATGATGCGTTTCATCGACCGGGTCATCGAACTAAACCCATCCGACATTACACCGTTCTTTATTTCGATAAAACACATTTGCCAAGAAAAAAAGAATCCAAGAGAAAGATATTCAAACAAAACTTACAATCAAAATATATGAATTTATTCTTTCTATAATATGTTTATGCATTTTAATTAGAATTTTATATGAATTTTTTCATATCGAACAACATTGTGTGTGTATTGAGTTATTTATGATACCGGACCTGACCTCGCTTAAAATTATTCGCAAAAAGATTGAAAGATTAAGGAGCTCAGAAGGAGAGAGAGAGAGAGAGAGAGAGAGAGAGAGAAAGGGAGATCAAAAGTTGGTTTTTGTCGATGATAATTATTGCGTCATGTTGCGCAATCTTTATTTACGCCTCTCTCGCCAATTGCTTGTATATCAAAGTGCGATCACTTTAAATATAGAAATCCTACGAATCACACAAATTAATTTCAAGATTTAAGAGTGAAAATAAATGAATTAATTTCGACTTATTTTTATGTTAATATTCGAGAGGCGAGTATTACGAAATTTGATTAAAATTTCGCATTAATATGCGTAGGTAATGTTCATGAAATTTTCCATTTATTTTTAGAACAGTGCTATATTCGTAACAGAATATTTACATTTCACGTTAATGTCTATTGTCTTAACAAAGACAAAAAGAAAAAAGGAAAGAAATGTGTCGCTATGTTGGTAATATTACCATAATGCTAATACATAATAGTCGATAGGGAGGCAGAAGGTTAAAAATCCGGCGTCAGAGGCGGTAAAACTGGATTTTAGTCACGTCCAAACTTAGATTTGACAGATAAATTGATTTTTCTATTCTAACGTGACTATTATACACCACCACCACCACCTATAAGATATTTTACTTACTATTTCGAAATAACCGTCGTAAAGTAACGAAAAACTTAACAACGAATATTTTGACAATGAATGCGCACCAGGCAAGATTGTTCTAAGTGAAGAACTAAGAAAAAAAAGAAAAAAACAATTAGTTTTAAATCTGCCAATAAATACAATGATAACGCTTCTTATAACTCTGTGATTAAATTGAAAAATGTCGAGTGTTTTTCTTAATAAGGAGAATATTATTTTTAACGAAGGCAACTAAAATCAGCACGATATATGTCTAAAATTTGATTCCTCGAAATCGTAGATGATATTTGCAAAGCACGTAATGTGTTTTTGGATGACGTTATCGCTAGACAAGATAAAGAAAAGAAAGATATTGAGTGAAGTCCAAATTTTATCTATCGTATCGTTCAACAATTTTTCTAATATAAACAAGGAGCACGTTTAAAAGACGTAGAAAGTAAAAAGTGACCTTTCCAATATTTTTCTTCACGTGAGTATCACGCACATGAGAGCTCGTTGATTTATGTCCTCGACGTGATATTTTCTAAAGTCGTCTTATCGGAAAATTGTCATTCGAACATTTTAGTAAGAAATAAGTGCTTATGCTCATCGCACAATTACGTCATTTCAAGGAAAAAAAAAACCTTTCTTTTTTGACAAATTATTAATATATTAAAATAGATTAAAAAAATGACATATTCGTATGACAGACTTGTTTGTCGTTTTGATTTTGACGTTGAATTCTTTTCGGGTTGCACACGTCTCGACCTTGAACGCAAAATCAAGGAGACAAGTTCGACGGCCTCCGCCGACGTCGTCGCAAGGTCATCGCGCATGATGCAAGATTAAACGTTGCCCGGGCCTCGATTTTTTCCCCCTTCCTTGCTCGTAACCCTACTCGACTCTCTTCTTCTCTAACCTTCTGATCGCACGTACGCACACACACATACACGCACACACGCACACACGCAAACATATACCTACCTACAACAGATTAAAATACGCGCGCGTTAGCTTTAAACGCACACCGTCGAAAAGATAAGAATCGACTACGCGATGGGACGATGAGCTCTTTGAACAAAAAAAAAGAAGAAAAAAACACGTTGCCGATTTTATCTTAACACGAACACCAAATTAACCCCCAACCTCCCCCTATACTACGTTTACATCACCATTTTCTTTTTAATTGTTTACATTAAACCTGACGCAACTTAACGATTAATAATTATTATTATCTCTTTCTTGCTAATTTTTTGACAATCGATGAAATGAAGAATTGAATTCGTTTGCATAATATAACTCTGGTTAATTGAACAATTTATTTCTATTTCAATGAAATAATTACATTATATATTACATATAGCTGGATACACACACACACACACACACACACACACACACACACCTAAACATATACGCTATGACGCGACTTGAAATTCTACGAATTTGTAAGAGATGGCGCTACGGGATTCAAATTTAAAATGATTATATTGTAAATCAATTTTCATTGAAATTATTTATGGTAATAGAAATCAACCAATGTTAAATTCAGCGATGTTAAATAACGCTGTTATATTTATAATACACTTATGATTTTTATTACATAATATATTCATATGACGTAAACATGAAAGTTTGAATTAACTTATACTTCATTTCAAGCGTGACATATTGTAATAGTCACAAATCCTGTCTAGGTGGACTTGTCTCGGAGATTTCAAAGTGACCTTTGCTTTTTAAATGGAGATATATATGTTTTCAGTTAGGTGGACGTGTATCCTGCTTCGTAACGAATTCATCGACCTAAATATTTCGTCCTTTCAATGCTATTATTACAAATCATTTTAAAATCATTTTTCTATAAAAAGAGAGTTCTTACTCATTAATTATTTAACTAATGCATATGAAGATAATTAAAATATGAACAAAAACAAAACCAAAAAAAAAAAAAAGAAAAGAAAAAACGGAATATTAACGCACATTTCAGCGTAAAATAGAGATAAAAGCAGTATAAAGGAAAAAATAAACGTAAAACGTTTTTGCAGAAATTTGCCGGTGGTCAATTTATGTGCTGCATCGTTGCTTTATTGAAAAATATTCATTGAAATTTTGTATAATCTTCGCTTATCTCGAGATAGCAAAAAGTATAATAAACGATTTTTTATAAAGAATACACGATGATAAAACATTATAAAATATTATTATCCTAAGGTTTGGAAATATTTCAAATTTATTTAATAATTCATTTCAAATTGTTCTTCATCTAATTATCTAATTGTGTTGTCTCCTTTATTGAAATAACACAAAATTCCGAATGATCTACGTAACAACACAATGACGTTACTCTTTTACTTTATATGTAAATTTCATAAAAGAAAAAGAAAAAGAAAAAGAAAAATTCTACACGTATATGTTATATTATATTATATTGATTGTCTCATTAAAAAAATATGACTACTCGATAGCTGCGAATTGCTTGTAATCTCGACTTACGCAACGTTTCCTTCGTAATATGCTGACGTTTTTGCACGGTGGGTCATCATTGACGTTTGTCACGTGTATCTCGAAATTGTGTGAATGATTCACGCCTAAAGTATATAAAGAACATATACGTATATAGTATATACAATTAATAATTATGTAAATAACTTTGTAATTTATATTTCCCTGATTTTTTATTTAATTTAATACTTTACAAAATGTCTCATTTCTATAGATAATTATATTATTTAGAAATTTCAATTAAGAAGAAGAAATTAAGAGAACGAATTGTAATTTATTTACAATGTTAATATAACTAATAAGAGAAATAAATGGATATATTTGTTATTTATCATGGAGACAATATCAAAGGGAGAAACGAATAACGGAGTAAACGGGTTATGAAACAATCGCCATCAAATTTAGATTTTTCAGTATTGTGTACGATCAAGTCGGTCTTGACGTAAAGAGGCCAATTTTATTCGATTAGAATAGAAAGGCTCATTTGTTATAGTAAATCAATAATTAATGGCAAAGATCCATAAATGGAAATCGGTCTTGCCCAAAATATCGAAAGCATTGAAGGCACGTTGCCACAGATGTCACGTCACGCTTAAATGTTTGTTGTAACATTTTTTTTCATTCATCATTTCGGAATCGAATCATTCGAGTGAAACAAGTGATAAGTTTTTTTCATCATAAATATTCATCAGAAATATATTATAATTATATAAATATATTATAATTATATCATTTTTGATTAATATTAAATGAACTACATAAATGAATTCTAATGCACAGTATAATCGTTTCGAAACAAAAAGATATGTTCGATGACATATTCTTAAAGAAAACAACAAAAAAGAAAATGATCGATAGTTCCACCAAAGAAATCGTTCGATTCGATTGAGATATAATTATGAAAACAAGTAATCTCTATAGATAAACACTTATATAATAAAGTCGTATATGACAAACGTGTGTGAATATCGTTAGAAAAATTGTATCGATAAATATCTTTAACAAACGTGCATTAATATTAATAAGTAGATAATGGAAGTAATAAAGAACTCAATCTCAATTGATATATTTTTTAAAGAATACGGCAAAGAAAAACTGGTTTCTTTTGCTTTTTTTCTTTTTGCTCAACCTCCGAACAAATTTCTTTCTATGGCAGTTGGGATGCCATGAAAGCGCGTGACTGTCTTCTAACATCTCTCATTTCGTTTCGTCTCGTCTCGTCTCGTCTCGATGACAACTTAATAAAATAGATTCAATAATGATAATAATAATAATAACAATAATACAGTTTATTTATATGAGTTCTTTTATGCCTATTGCTAGTAACTTATTTATTCCTTCCTCTTTTCATTTTATTCTAATACTAAAAGTACATCACAAATATACTTCAATTCAAATCTAATATATCGATGTATATACTATTTTGTCAGTTTTTTTTTTCTGGCTGAAATGGGTCACGATAAATATGTTTCCCTCGTTTCGACCTACTAAGATAGAATTAGTATCGCGATATAACATCGTAGAAATTATCACGAAGATGACGACGACGACGACAACGACGACGACAACGACGACGACAACGACGACAACGACGCAGATAATTGTGCTGTCTAATAATATTAAATAATATAACGTAATCGACATGCGATAACGATGGACAACGAGCAAGTATCCAAAGACTATGAGTGTATGGCATAATGTATTGTTTATTTAATAAAACATTTCATTATTCATATAGTTGAAATATACAAAGAAAATATTATAAACCCTTTGCACGTGATAATTGTATCGATATTTAAAATTAAGTTGAATTTTAAAATGCGTGTATCGTAAACACTTTTTCAATATTTCATCCTAAATTAACCCTTTGCACTTGAGGGCTCCGCTATGGAGACAATAAATAAATTTAAAAAAAATAGAAACTAATGCAAATTTAATTTAGTCTACAACATATCAATTATGACTTTACTTTTTATTTATAATATGTGAATATGATTTTTCTACTGAAATTGATTTGTGAGTTGCTGATAATATATGAAATGAAAAAAAAAAAACAACTACAAGTGCAAAGGGTTAAAAATACACAAAATCAGCGAAGGTTGTGTCAATGTAAAACATTCAATTCCTAATTTCTCATAAATGTTGTATCACCTATGTTCATAACTCGTGACTCGGTTCTTCTTCACGCCCTTGGTAAATGCAATTTGCAATTTATTTGGTCCCAAAAAAAAAAAGGGGGAAAAAATAGAGAAAAGTTCGAACACGTGGTAGTTTCCCTCATTTAGCTCGTTTCATTCGTTTGTTCGCTAAATTACGTATTTCGCCTGGCACGTGTCACCCTCGTGAGTAAATGCGCGCGCACTCTCGCACGTTTTCATACGCTACAAAATCGGTGCTCGCATCTATCCCCAGACTAGAGATAGGTTGTATCTATCTCTTTTCCAATATATTTTTTTTCTCTATCTCTCTGTTATAATATGCCTTTTTGTTCGATTGTTGTTTGCTCGTCTCTCTCTCTCTCTCTCTCTCTCTCTCTCTTTCATCGAGTCTATAATAATTACTTTGTGTAGCTTATTACGTTTGTAAATGCGAGAACACCTCTCTCTCCTCTTTCCAGCAATGAGAGACCAGCACGTGAGGGAAAGAAAAACGTGAGAGTTACACAACGATGCGAGAGGATTATTATACGCGACAGGTGTTCGCAGTTATCCTTTTCGTTTTCTTGTTATCATTGCAAATAGTAGTAATAGACAGTGAGATAAGTTCGCTTAGGACTTATGGAATACTTATCTCTCCGTATTTAAACAAATATTATTCAATTTACAAAGTCTTACATATATATTAACATTAATTTTATCAATAGGATAATATCTTATGCATACATTCTTTGATTTGAAACGTTTTGGAAACAAAACAAAAAAATTAAAAAAACGACGACCAAAAGAAAACTTTGATTATTTTTACCCTGATTTTTCTCGTTAGGGATGATAAAGCTCGCGCAACGATGAACACACAATCGCATTTCCACGAATTTAAAGTAGATGTAACAACACATGACGAAGAACGCTTTGATAAATAATCAACAACTTGTCACTTTGGTTTATTCAAAATCAATAATAATGTTTTAAACATTCTTTTTCTTTTTTTTTTTTTACAATAACTTGCCCGTCCATCCCTCTTTGTTTCTTTCGACAATCTTACATTTCTTTGTCATGTGTGAGATAAGAAAAAAAAAAAAAAAAACAGAAAAAAATGTGGATATGTTAAAACGTCTCAAGTTAAAGTTTTGAACAATATCATTGCTTTAAAACGAAGGAATCGATAGAGATAGGAAAGAGATAGGAAAGAGATAGGTTCCAGGAAAGAGGCTACGTCCTTCGACTTTATCGATTTTCTAAATTTGATCTCTCCGCGTGTACTTACACACATCCCGACCGATATTCTTTTTATTTTTTATTTATTTTTATTTACTTTACTTTTTTGTCCTTTTATTATCTATATCATATAGTATGCATACGTCAGCAAATTTTCATATACGGACTAAATATTTTATTCACAATTATAAAAAAAGAATAACCGAATTTTTGTTTGGTCTTCTTAAAATATACTTTTAAATGAAAATAATCAATAGAAGTATATTTATTTTTTTTTTTG
>NW_015149141.1:115385-188034 GCF_001465965.1 Polistes dominula
AAAAAAAAAAAAAAAAAAAACAATTGTTGCAAAAATAGTTTTATTTGGTTAGTATGAATATCATTAAACAGTTAATTGAATTTTTTATTTGCATTTTCGTAATGCAGCGAGTAATGGGTTAAATAAATTTTGCGGAAAATTCTTTCAACGAATGGTGATCTAGAATTATCATTAACGGAATAAGTACTCTCAAGATCGAGATGAAAAAGAATCAATGCGATGGTCGTGCATTGAATTACAACGAAGGACATCTACTGTGTATATAGGTGCACATGTGTGTATGTATATATGCTCACGTGTGAACCTTGAACAAATAGGCGCTATGTTTCTTTTCTAAACGTCTCAACTTGATATATCATTACTAGGAAAATATATGACAGTAATTATGACAGTGAAGTAAATAAATAAAAAATGGACTCATGTTATGCCTTTTATTATTTATCATATCATGAGTTAAATCATAATTTAAATGTTCTCCAATTAAAAATGTATTATTATAAACTTCCTTGTTCTATTGTATTTGACCTCGTTAACTCGTGATATAAGTTTGCTTCTGACTTTTTTGAGACATCCTGTATAAACCGAAAGGAAAATAAGGAGAATACAAGGTGGTGAGATTATTCAAGATTACTCGAACATTGATCTGTTTACAGTAGCAACCTTAGACCGCAACTGTGCACGATGGTTTATAGTAATCTCTAGATGAGAGAGGAGGTAGGTAGAGTTAAGTAACCTACAAAGAGTAACTAACTATGTCGAAATCTTTTCATGTATTTATGTTTCTATATATATAATACACATACGTATGTGTATCATAATCTACTTAGAAGACGATAATTTGAAAGTAAATAAGTTCAATTGTGCGGTTCGTTGAATCTCGTGAAATATTGTTCGATCGAAAAAAGTAGATGGATAAAAATATGATAGTCATTTATTATTGTTATTGTTATTGTTATTGTTATTGTTATTGCAAATGTTGTTGTTTAGTATTATTAGGATTGTCTTAAAAGAAGGATTGAAAGGCGTTCGTTAATATGTATGCACAACACCGTAGGTCATTTGCATTCTCATCGTACTGGGCACATAGAATCGTAATAATGATGCGTAACGACTTCCAAGCCGGATTGTTATGCAAAACTTTATACACATTGACATAATCACGTAAGCGGGATCAAATCGTTACATTTTATCTTGCTATTCTACGGAAGAAATTAATCTCGTGATTGTCCTGGCGTATTTTTTGGAAGGCTTCGTGCATGCATATTCATTAGGCGATCTTATTTTAATGTAATTTTGCTCATTAAAATAATACGAAGATTCAACGTTAAGAATACATTTAATTCTAATATGTAAAATACTATCTTCTAACGAAAATCTATATATTTTATTTGTAATATATTTAGATTCAAATAATGGACCACCAAAATATGCAAATTAATCGTTAGGCTTAATAATCACAACCTTTATTATTAAATCAAGGTCGTTAGCTTTCACTTTGCGGAATGGCGAGATACGAGATCTGTGTTACACCATTACTCACCTTTAAAATAACTTCATTCAAAAACCCATGAGAGGAGTCTTTGTCAAAATTTATCTATATAGAAAATAACGAAGGGACACAATTATCGGTCGGAGAGCAAGTCAAGAAGAACAATTCTTTCTACGCTGATTTGTTTATTTATTTATTTATTATAAAATAATCATTAGAAAATAGAAATAGTGTATAATAAGCGATATGAAGACAAAGTAAGTGGCCTAATCAGAATATTTCAGAACCTATAAAACCTCTTTTTGACTTTCTCGGTGTAAATGATTTTTCTTTGGAGTCCACTTCATCGATATCGGGGTAATTCATATTGTTATTTGATTTAAAATCGGTTATTAACGGATTGATTTTTTGGTTTATTAAATTTAAAATGCCTAGTTGAACGGACAAAGTGTCTTCTTCCGAAAGACACTTAAGGTAAGGCAAAATACTTCTAAAGAATACAAAATGACGACACTCGACGGTTGATTTTAAACGATCCATTTGATTATACAATTCAACTATTTCATTTTCCAAATATCGGACTCTCGTGTCTAATGAGGTCATTTTTCTCAAGTTAGTTTATCTGAAACAAAACAACTGTTTTATTTTTTCAAATATCTACCTTCAAATTACCATTTCAATGTTCATTAACATTGTATTTCACAAAAATTATTATAATTATCATAATTAATGTTCCTCTTATTCGAAAACTAGGAAACGAGATATAGGGTATTGTTAAATATAACAGAAAAAAAAGCTAATTCGATTGGGAAATAAATAAAAATTTGAAAAATAGCAGAAAACTGGATATGATTATGAAAGTATTAAATTACTTACCCTTTCTACAAACGAGGGTATTTATTCGAAACAGTAACCCGTCTGTCTACGATAGGTGAACAAGATCCAATTAAAGTTGTTATACTTATAATTTATAAGAGAGAATATTATTTTTACATTAAAGATTTACTGCTTTTCAAACCGGTTTGCACGGATTCTGAATTGTCTATACGTTGAATTCTTATGTTTCAATTTTACAGAGGACGATACGTACCAATATAACAATATTCATATAAACAAACATGTTTATCAAAATTATCTGAAAGTTAGGCTTGACATAAGAGTATAAAAGCTTTTCCTACTTTATTTTTCATATTAATTATTCTTATTAGTTACATAGTTCATGCTTGTTACTTACATTGCATCTAGGCTCTCTCTAAACTGTTATGGTAATAAAAACAATTTTGCATTTGAAAGCTGACGTATAGCAAAATATTATTAATTAAAGAAATTGTTGAAAAATCGTGACAACGAAGCAATGCATAAGTTGCATCAGGTTTCTAGAGTGGATTATCAAGTATATATAAAGTTGATATAACGGTAAGGAAAAATCCAATTGGAATCCAACAAAGTTGTATCTAATGACGACAAACGTGACGACTACCGCTAACCGTTAATGTTATCGTCGTTACATAAGCATGATATGTTGTAGAGCATACCTCGTTTATAATACTAATAAACAATATTTTGCATCAAATTTGATAGAATGTTTATTATAATCGAATATAATATCTGGATCATTTTGAAGTTGAAAAAGATAAAGAAAGCGTGAATTTTGAGATCTTTAGAAAGAGAAAAAGAGAAAAAGAGAAAAAGAGAAAAAGAGAAAAAGAGAAAAAAAGAAAAAAAAGAGAGGACAACGACGTCGTCGCGTCGCCGTGGGCGTCCTCGTTCTCCCTTCAACTCTTTTACGATTTTTGTCTGGGTTTGCCAAAAGAGATCAGGCCAGAAGAAGAGTCTTAGAGGGCAAAGCTTACCGTGATTTATCCAAACGTCCGTCCGTCTCTTGCCCAACTTTTCTCGCTCCTCCAACCCTATTTTCTTACAACCATAAGCATTTTAATCTACAGGGTGTAGACAAATCTCATTATTGATTAATATATGTTCAATACCATATATCATATATGTCATACATTTCTATTTCAACGTAATCGTCTTGATCGCGATCAATAATTAGGATTAAGGCATCATTCATTTATTTGATAAATTACCAAGTGAAATGGTAACGCGTTAAGTTTGTACACCCTGTATATAGATGGTTTGCACTTCCTTTCTTTATTCCTTTCTTCCTTACTGCCTCGGCAAGCTGCACTTTCACAGCCTTATTTTCGTCGGCCGTTAATGACGTTCGCGAAACATTATTTTTACCAGCGAGTTATCCTACGCTTAGCCTTCTCCGTTCTACACGGCATATATCCTCCTTTTTGCATGTACCAGATACGAGTTATGACTCGTTGTCGAGTGTAACTTGGCTGGCAAATGGAAAAAGGAAACAAAATGGAATGACAAAAAATTCGTTTTTCGGTGTTAAACGACGTCGATAAAAATATCGAGTCTCATTTCTTCTTCTTCTTCTTCTTCTTCTTCTTCTTCTTCTTCTTCTTCTTCTTCTTCTTTCTCCGTTTTTCATCACCTTATCCGATCTTTCATCAACTTACCAAATCTTTGCATGAATGAAATAAATTCTAAACTCTTAATACATTTTTTGTTTGAAATAAGCAACCATAAAGCTTCTGTATTTAAAACGTCGTCGAGTAAAAGTAAATCCATGTTGTACGTTCACTGGACACTCATATGAGATGTGCAACGTGTAACGAAGGCCTAGACACAGATGGTCATCCTCCGTATGATGCAAAATAGTTAATCATTTCCCAACTAACGAGCTATTAATCGTTTTCTTAAAGTGTGTCAATTAAATCGAATATTTGATTGATTCACGAGTAAGAACCTTGAAATATTGTGATAATATAAATATACATATATCGAAATATGAAGCTTCGTATTTAATTAAAAGATATAAAGATCTGTAATATTAGCATTTCTAAGCAGTTAAAGATATTATGAAACGTGATGTAAGTTTAACAGCGAAATGATTGGCGAAGTTCACCGTTAGATGAAAGAATGCAGCACCCATAACGGAGTTTATAAGGAATTAGAGACCGACCCACCTTTCGAGCTACATCTCTCTGTCGGCGGCGTGAGGTAGGTACCGTATCAAAGGTAGACACAATTTGTGTGGGCGAATGTATATATATATATATATAAGACACGAAGTGGATCGAGTATCGATCGATCCAAAAGATCGGTAATGAATCGGAACAAGTCGTGATCGCTAACGGTAACCGTTCGCCGTTACGTCCACAGTGGAAAAGGTTCAAACGAGAATACGTGTAATCTACAAAAATCTACAAAACCAAATTTTGTACAAATGTATAAAATGTATCTTAAAATTATGCTACGAAGACCGCGAATGGAGGAGTCGCGTTTAGGGACGGGAACACTAGCAGGATTTAGTATTTGCGGTAATGAACTTTCCACTTCCCATAATGCCAATTAGTAATAATAATAATAATAATAATAATAATAATAATAATAATAATAATAATAATAATAATAATAATAATAATAATAATAATAATAATAATAATAATAATNATAATAATAATAATAATAATAATAATAATAATAATAATAATAATAATAATAATAATAATAATAATAATAATAATAATAATGATAATCTTAAAATTATATATGTATCCATCTCCGTTTGATTATTCTTTGGTTCACGCTTTATGACTCTTTCGAAACGTTCGACAATCCACAATTAACAACTTATTAGAATAAATTTTGGAGTTCATTGTCCCCCTAACTATCTGCATGTAACAATCTTTCATGCATTGACCGGAAAGGGAAGTCGTTGAAGGAATTCATTCTTTTCAAGATGAACATTTAATTTGCAATTAAGATTCAATCAGACATATAAATGAGAGAGAGAGAGAGAGAGAGAGAGAGAGAGAGACAAATGACAAGTAGGATTATCTGTATGGTAAATCTGTATATATATGTATATAGTAGAACGACAATCGATGCGCTCAAGTTAGCACCCAGTTTTGAAGAAGCTATCAGTGCGTAGCTTAACGGTAATTCAACTACGTACAAGACGGACGATCCGAAAGCAAGGTTTTCTCAGTTAGCGACTACAACTCTAGCATGCTTTTATAAAAGGGGCCTCACCTTTGCTCCACATCGCGCGCGCGAGCGCTACGAGCGAATCAAGAGATCTGGCACGTCGTCGACCGTATCCGGGCCAAAGGAAATAGCGACAATCTCGTTTGTAGTTAATATAAAAAAAAAAAAAAAGAAAAAAGGCGCACAATTTTATTACCAACAATATTCTATATGTAAATGTGAGAAAACAAATGTTACATAAACGTTAAGCTATTAAATGTTTTATTAAAAACTTGCGTAACAAGTGTACTTGAGCAAAAGAAAAAGAACGTTCAGCAAATAGATTTGTATTTAATTGCTAGAAATATTGCTAGAAAAATTGTTAAGCAAATAGATGCGAGATGATCTGGAAGAAATTTCCATAAATTATTCACATTGAGTATATAATCGATTAATTTGTATTCATACTATGTAAATATGTTAGATCAAGAAAAGAATTAGAAAAGAATTTTTTGTTTGTTTGTGGAATAATAACTTTCTACGGTGGAGAATAAAATTTGAACAAAATTATATTATATATTTGTAAATGAGATGATAATTTTGGAACACCCTGTATATATTTATATCTAACATTCGAGGAGGCAAGGATCGAGGTCTAACCGTTTTCTCGATTCTAACATTTAGCCCGAGTACGATGACTAACGGTGAATTCTCTCTCTCTCTCTCTCTCTCTTCTAACTGAAATTCTGACAGTCTCATAGCATTCGTTATACCGTGACTGGTGCGTTAGTATAAAGAGATGAAAATCACTAAGACGTTCGCGAGAATTGCCAGGATAACTCTCCTAAACTAAAATAGTCGTATTTATCTAAATGTTCTTCAAATTGAACTTGATGGAAAATGCTCCTATCATAAGTTAACTTGCTCACACTTTTTTCGACAAAATAATATTAGGTATACAAATTTTCAAGATTAACATTTATCGTTACAATTTGTAATAATACATATTCATATAGTAAACTTGTATACTTGCAAAACAAATATATTTAATCATGAATATATATTCCACTACTATTTTATATTCTATTGATCTTTTTCCTCGAACTACTTTTTCTAACTTCTTAACGAACAAAAAGATGATATATTATCATAAATCATTGGACATATTTAAAAAAAAAAAAAAAAACCTTTTTTTTGCCCAGAATACAAAGAGATATTAAATGATCGCGTAAACAAAATGTTTGTTGTCAGTAGTTAGCTTTATAGAACTGATCTAAATAATTTCCAATAAAAAGTATAATAAATGTTTAAGCCTACCCAAATGTATATGAAATTTTATATACGAAATAACGTTAAAGATTTTGATCGAGACGTTTAATTCGATTCCAGGATTAAAAATAAAAAGAAATGAAGAAGAAATATGATAGAGCATTAGATCTAAGATCGATTTGACACGAGTCTTTGCGTCGTTTCACAATAAAATGCAAGATAATAATGCCGACGCTTGTTATGTTTCGTCAGACGCGTCTAGCTCGACATTATCCTATTTGATCAACGCCGTTTCTAAGATATTACGTAAAAGCTGTAATTGACGTTTACAATGCTTACATTAGCCTCGACCAACCGACAGAAATAACCTTAACCATTCTGCAACGCGTCTTGTCTTTCGAACATAATCGACGTTTCGTAGAGAAGATAATCAAGCGTTTGTGAGACGAGAAAAATGAACGGACAAACAACGATTTTCCCTTTTTTTCTTTTTTTTCTTTTTATTTTTTAATACAAACTCAAGAAAAAAGGAAGAAATTTTAATACACACCATCAAAATAGTTTCTTACCTAATAATCATCACGTTGCCATTGTAATTCGCATCAATGAATTATCTTCTAGCTAAGTGTTTACGTGCTAAAATACAATAAACGCGTCAATGGCTTGGATTCGTAATCGAACATGCACAATCATTGAAGTATACAAAGAGTGATTAGCATTGTACAAAGTACTTAAGATATTTACTTGATTGTTGATAAAAAAAGAATTTACATAAGTGCATATATGATTATTATATAAGTAACCAGGTATATTCATATAATCGTATAATATTTATATATGATATAATAAAAATGCATCGCACAATTTGAACATTATCATTTTACACCAATTTTGTGACAGTGGGCAAACACAAATGAAAACAATCGAATGAATTTATTGAATTTCTTGACTATCATAATAATCATCATATGCGTCATATGCGTGTGTTTGTTCAATAAAAGATAATAAAAGATAAAAGAAAAAAGTTGATGCAATATTAGCAATGGACTTGGAGGAAATTCTAATAATCTCGTATACTTCGTCGTCCGTTGAATTGCAGTAATAATTACAGGAAAGCGGTGCAATGTCTTGTGAGACTTGTGGAAAGAAAAAGAGAGATAGGATTCCGTTGCAGAGTGTGCCAGTCCCCTAGTTGCTTAACGCTCGACTCCGATCCGTTAGCCGGTTACCTCATCGTCCTTTGAAGTCGTCATCAATGTACTTCAGTCAATACAGGATGATTCACTCTAGTATATATATATATATATATATATATATGCCAAGTTTTATACGATCGAAGGACCTACGTTATATTTATTTCTTATAATTACAAAATATCTATATTATCGGCCACGTTAAGGTTACATTGACGAATCGAAATGTTATAATCTTTCCTTTAAGTAGAAAAAGCAGATCTTTGGTTGCGGTTGCTTTACGATTCAACGAGCTATTATTTACTCGTTAACGAACAATCCTCGCGATGGAACTCCGTTAGCAAGTACAGAAATATCCTTGCATAATAAGTAATCATTATGACACAAATACATCTATCTATATATACATATACAGAGTGACCCACTACGTGACGTTAATATTAAAACTGTGTATTTTCTTGGTGTTATTCTAAATTCAAAAGTCTTAATACATATGAAGTAATCATCAAAAATATTCAAACACTGCAACACGATTAAAGTAAGACTCCAGTATATTCGAGTAAAAATAATTTACTTGGAAATAATTTAAACTAACGGAACTTCTTGTATATATGTTTGTAACATTTATTTTATCGATACAAAAGAAGAAAAGAGAAAAAACTAAATGATTGTCTCAAAACAGTTCATAGAGTGTGAACTCTTTCGTTATCTTTTTTTTTTTTTTTTTTTAATGATTTCAATTAATTGAAGAGAAGTCGTATCATTTTTATAATAACACGATATCAAATACTTGGCGACAACAAAGAATCGAACAAGTCAATAATAATTATTATCTAGCTTGGCCTTTGGCGCAAAGTCAATAATTGAAGAAAGAGAAGGACAAAAAGATTGACTGCACATGCATATACATATTATATATACATATATATATAATAGTATTAGATATTACAAAGAGAGTAGAAAAGCATTGAAAAATACGTAAACGTTTCAATGTCTTTGTTAATCCATTCTCGACAAGGACTCTAATCTTTGATAGATTATTTTAAAAGCGTACAAGGATATCCATACATATACGTCGTCGTAATTCATTGCGGGTTTTACAGCTGCTGTTATTATCATAGGATATCTCCTATATATATATATATATTATCCCCAACTCTCTCATGGTTAACAGAATACATTGTTTTACAATGAAATAAATAATATTAACATATTAATAAATTGGATACTAATTTAAATAACATTACAAACTATAATAGTTTGAAACTAGTTATTCTAGCAAAAAGATAAACAAAAAGAAGAAGAAGAAGAAGAAGAAGAAGAAGAAGAAGAAGTAGGCAATTCCTTATCTCGAACGAAAGCAAGATCCGTGACGTTCAAAAAATACATATATATGATACTAGTTTAACGAGCGAGCGTCGAGGGCAAACGGGAAACTCGCTCGTGTGACCTATTGACCCAGATGCAGTTAAGTATAAGTATGTGCATATATGTATATGTATATTGGTGAAAACCCAGAAAAAGCCTCGTTACTCGTAATCCTAGCATATGCTAATACTCCCTCTCGAATTTCTTCTTACGAAAAGGAAATAATGTTATTTGACGAAAGAATAACTATAGATCATTATAAATAATTAGTTTGGCCAATTAGTACAAAATTGAAGAGGCTAAAGAGGTAGGATATAAATAACGGTTGAATCTTCAATGACGCTTACCCGTTATTTCTCATTTAACGTTTACTCATATTTCGAATACGAATTTGAGTGACCTCGAAACACCTCGAATTCGGATTCCTATAATTATATTTTTCATCGAATCGTGAATGATTATTTAATAGCTTAATCTTATTATTACGTTAGTATCGTTCATCAAAATGATATATCGGTGTATCTGTTTGCTCGACTCCGATCGAATCAATGATCAACCTGATATACCAGGGAACACGTATGCACACACATATTTATAAATAAATAGATATATAGGCATTATAAGACCGTTAGAATGGTTCTGTTGTTATTAGAAACGCTAACGACGGCCGATTGGTGCTATGCCTCTCGAATCAAGGCCAATCGCGATTTATCGGTTACCGGGATAGTTAGCTCTTAAACGCAACTCTATGTAAGAAAACGAGGATCGCTTACGAAAGTACTCGGTAGAGATCGGTAGATCCTTGATCATTGTGGCGCGAGATCTTCCGATTTCTTCACTTTTATAAATAAAATCCCATTGATGATAAACGTGTTACTTTTTTTTTATTAATAATAACCTTCTTTTTAAATATTCCAAAACAAACTTCTGTTGAATTCAACATGTTTTATGTAACGCAACTAAATTATCAAGATTTTGTAGTTGTAATATACTTTTTATTCAACTTACCCTAATAAACAATTTACTATACGTTTATCTTATCATATCTTATACACATCCTTTCATACTTTCATTATAAATATGTTCTCTAATCCTAATTAAAACTTAGAAACTACTTATCTAACAATTGTATGCGTTTTTATTTTCACTCCATAATCTTAAAACAAAGCCCTACTGTTTTCCTGACTTAGTTCACACTTTTTTTTATTCTATTGGCTATGTTCCCACATCGAATTCTTTTTTTTTTCTTATAAATTTCTTCTTAATTTTAATTAATGTAATATTAATAATTATATGTTAACGATACTAAAATCGCAATTGTTCGAATCAAATATTAATAAATCATTTGGAAAATTTGTTAATTAATTAATCTAATCATAGGATTCGTCCTAAAGATGTCACCTGTCCTTCCAAAGACCCTAGAATTCTCAGCCAATAAAAAGGTTTATAACAGCGATCACCAAACTTTTTGACCTCACGGACCAGAAAATTCATAATTTAAATCCCGCGGACCACTAATAGGATTTTTTAAGTGTTAAATATATTAATAAAAAAAAATTGTGATCTAAGAACACATTAAATGTGTACCTAGTTAATAAAATGAAACTATTAATTGTAACCAGATAATGAAAGCTATGTATTGTTATGAATGGAATGATGTTTCAATGCATCTTAAAACATAACTTAACGTAATTAGAGTAAGTATATTCCACATTTTTCTAAGGTCCAGAAACATTTTCTCGCTGACCAGTAGTGTTTCACGGACCACCACTTAGCTGATTTAAAAAATTTGGAAAATATCAAAATATTTATCGATACTAATCGATTGTTGGATGTCATGGGAAGGACATCTACATGATCTCGAAAATCTTGAAATCGATCGATCGAGTTGTAGTACTCTTCCTAAAGATGTCTCTCCCTTCGCAAACCTTAGTAGCATTCTCAGTCAATAGTACTACGATTCGTCGTAGAGGAGATTTTCTATGCTTGATCAATAAGCACGTGGATGCACATGGATGCACGTGATAAACAAAAAAAAAAAATAGAATTTCATTTGTAAATAGTAAATAAATAATAGTTTAATGTTGATTAAAGGTCATAATTAACGTTATAAAAATGTGGAAAATGGACAATGTAGAAGAAATAAAAGAAGAGAGTTACAGGGAAACACCTAAAAGTGAGATTACAAATATAAGACGTATAATGTTAGACAAATTATTGAAAATTGAACATGAAAAGCAGATAGACAAAAATCAGGAAGAAGCATCGCAAAAATTGGAAAAGAGTTTGATGAAGGAAGAAGAAATAGAAGACGAAATAGAAGACGAAATAGAAGACGAAATAGAAGACGAAACAGAAGACGAAATAGAAGACGAAATAGTTGATAAAACGAAGGAGGATACGAAAACGACGATGAGGGATATGATCAAAGAAATTGTGGGGGAGGCAATGAAAGAGATGAAAGAAGAAATAACAAAGGAGATAAATAGGTATGAGAATGCATGTAAAAGGAAAATGGAAAACGAAGTTTACAAATTAACGGAGAAATTATGGCAATTGGAGAATAGAATTGAGAGGGTAGAACAATTGAACTTACAGAGAGAAATGCATTTAATGAAAAATGAAAAGCATGAAGGAAATAAAAATAATACAAGAAAACATTTAAGAATATAGAGAGATGTATTGGTGAAAATCTGTAAATATTGAAAATGATGTCTTCAATCCCGGAACACTTAACATTTGTATACATATTGCAACAGTAATAATGATAGGTAGAACATTTATCCGGTGCAATAAATTCAGGTACGCAAGGTCGTAGCAACCGTATACGTAACGTGGTGCATAATGTTGCGTGGTTGGCTCGTTAATAAGAGGAGAGAAAGAGTTGTAGGAGACAAATGGTATCGTAACTGCCGAGGAGAGATCCTTGAACACGAAGAACGTTATGTAAACTATCGGGAAACGATTAGAGGTTTAGTCACCGTAAGAGCAATGCCAGCCAGCTAGCCAGCGGTATAAGGATTCCGCTAGAAACTTCCGCCAAGAATGGATAATCGAAATGCGGAAAACGACTGACGGATAGTTAAACGATAACCTCCGTTCGTGTGTTTTGTTCATTCCATTTAACCGATCAACATTATATTTATTATTTGTTTTTCTTTCTTTTTCTTTCAACACAATTTTCTCTAATTAATGTAATATTATAGATTTTTGGACTTTTCAATAAAAAAAAAAAAAAAAAAATCTTTTGTAATTGTTTATTACAAAATAATTTATTATAAATATGATGCTTTTGCTTTTCTTCCCTTGATTTTATCACCAACAATTATGCTATTTTTTTGTTTTGTTTTTCTTATATTTATTATTATCTGCGTACTTAGAGGAATTAACTTGTTACGTGATTTATGCCAAAATTGCTAATTAATGAATTGAGATCTTTGCAACCAACCAAAGAATAAGCTTGTAAAAACTGAAGTATTAAGAGATTATTTAACAATAAATCGTATTATCTTTACAATATTGAATATGAATAG
The DNA here is from genome assembly GCF_001465965.1 of Polistes dominula. Next base: position 128,285 of record NW_015149141.1, read on the forward strand.
CACTATTGCTACTAATGATAATAATAATAATTTCTGTTACATTTAGCAATAATAAAAATAATGATATGATGAGAATGAAGTGCGAGAGACTGAGAAAAGTAGGACATAACAGCTGTGTAACTCTCTTATCAAATCTCATTATAAGTTTCTATTTCATATGGTAAAATGTAGATACATTTTGTAGGCAATATGAAGTAAATGAAGTAATTCTCTTAAAACAAGTTATGACTTTATCGTTTTTTTCGATGATATTCAAGATGATGTTAAATCCTCTCTTTATTTGTAAGATTAAACAATAGTAGATGAAGGAAAAAAAAACCATGTAAATTCGTTGCAACGATTAGAATGATTTATTTCTCTTAATTCGTTTAAAATCGGCAGACAATGAGAAAATGGCGGCGAAAAGGATTACGGCATTGCAGGTAAGCTGCCGTTACATGCTCGTTTCGCGTATAAACGTGTCTAATGCAGGATACTGAGGCAAAGCAAGTGCTCTCTACGGTTCACCGCATAAAAATTACACAACGTTTCTTGTACAGGATTTACACGCGTTATGCGACCATAAGGCCTTACGTAACGTTACATTTTTCCTCGAACATTCTAACCAGCAGCATTATGATCCACAAAGATAGCGCACCAGCGCACGAACAAACTAACGTTTTCGTTTCTTCGAATAGATCGACAACTATTGCTTTATTCTCCATTTTATTCCGTGAACTCCTTTCGTGGCGAGCTCTACCTTCAATGCCAAATAACTCAAAACGTATATCACGAACCACGTTCACCTTCGATTCCTATACACGTTTGTAATTGCTAATTTCAATCATTAACAGTTGCTATACCATATAATTTGCCTTTAATATCATTTATTATATTACGTTGATCGTCATTTTGGAATTCGGCGGTAGCTTCGACCTAAATTTTGTAACAAAGGTAACCACCGACCATTACCCCGGTACTTGGTAGAGAAAAAAAAAAAAAAAAGGACGATGGAAGGAAGCCTTGAGCCGTCGCGATCCACTGGCCCGTGAAAGCGGCTGCACGGAGATCGCGTCTATACATTTATTATGTAACGATGTTAACTGTAAATATTTACCGGAGGATCCCCACTCGTAGAAGAATGAGAGAACACGACACGGAAAGTAGACCAAAAGAAAACATTGCGATAGTGTGGTAAAAGGGGGAGGCCTTGGGAAGGGAAGGCGCGCGCGCGAGGTTTAAAAATATCAAAGTGGAACACACCGCTACGTTTCTCAAAATGTCGACCAGTGCGAGCACATTGGGGGGAGCACATTGGGGGGAGTACATTGAACAACTACGTCACGACAGCTCTCTTATTCGTCGTTCTTTGTCTCCTCGAATTCTTTCCAAAGTCGATCGATCTGTTCGTATTTAACATTCGAGGGGGGTCAGCACTATTTTTGTTGTCTTAATTCTGGCATCTGATAATCTATATTAGTCTATGATCTGTACAGTCTACGCGATAGTCTGCATAATAAACGCGTAAAAGTGTAGATTATCGATTTTGTATTCGCGTGAAAGGTCGACACCTACATACGTACAACATATATGCATATGTGTGTTGAATGCACGCACGTGTATAATAATGTAGGAATAACTTAAGAAGAAAATCTATTCGTCAGCAGTTATTAATGACAACGACCTCTCTTCTTATCTTCGAATAATGATCGCAACGATAGATCAAACGTCATACGTCTCTAATTATGCCTAGAGAAAAATTGCAACGCGTAGTTTTTTTTTTTTTTTTTTTATATATAATATTAATCATATGTATTGTAGAATTAATTGTTTATTCATTTATGCAATCAATGCTCCCTATACAAAAATTAGATTTATCCTCGTCGACATTGACAATGAAATATGAAATTGACCATACACCCATTTATTGTCATGCGACCGATCGAATATGTAACGATATCCATAGACCGATTCGATCCAAAGGTTTAAATCGTTCTACGTGCATTGGTGTGCGTGTTACGTCGATCTTGCTCGTCATGTAAGCGTTACATGTACACTTTCTTTGTACGAGCTAGCGAATCAGAGAGAGAAAGAGAGAGAGAGAGAGAGAGAGAGAGAGAGAGAGGGAGAAAGAAATGCTTCAACAAGCAACCAACGTGCGCTCGTGAAAAAGGGGCTAGATGGTGGGAGAAACGATAGGATGGGGCAGACGTAACGTGAAAGTGCGCTTAACCCTGGCAAATTATGGCGGTCAACGTCTCTCTCTCTTTCCCCTCCTTCCCTCTCTCTTCAACCGTATAACCATCTCTCCTCTTCTTCTAGTTGGTCTTAAAGACCAACGCGTCAAGAGAAACCTTCTTGCATTGAACTTGCACCTCTTGACAGACTGCTCAAGGATCTTTCCAATAAACGAGGTATCCTAAAAGGTCATTCAGGATACCTTCAGGGTCAGGGCTTCGAAGAAATTGTTCAAATTTTCAAGTAATTATGATGTAACTACTTACTTTTCTGCTTCGTAAAAGTTCTAGTTACTTTCGAACGATTTTACATAGGATAGATTTTTCCATTAGCAACTAGCGTAATTGATAAATTTTTAAATGAATAGAAATAAATTGGCACTGTTATTCTCGTGGTTTTTAGACGGATAAAGAGAAGTATTAAGCGTTTGCGGAGAGAAAATCTAACGGTATAAGTGGAGGAGAGGTCTGGTGGATCGGTGTCGGTGTCGGTGTCGGTGCGTTCATGCGGTCATATGTGCCTACGTCCTTTCGTTTCGTAATCTATTCGTTTCATAACTGCAACGAATAGTGGTATCGCTCGAATGAATCCTATCCACGTGGGAAATCCAAATTTTGCCAATTTTAAAATCAACAATTATATGATATTCGATATTTCATCCATTATAAAATTGCTCATTTCTCTGTACGATAGATATTCTCTTCCGAGGATGGTGAAAAGTTGAAAGAAAGTACGAATCGTCGTTGGTCGCGTAAACGAGCCCAACTTTCACGCGCTCGCATCGTAATATTCTTGCGCTATGCGAATGTAATGCACATCGGCATCAGTGGTCTTATCTCACTTGGCTATTTTCTTCAGCTAACTTTCCTCGGGGAACTACTTAACCTCCCTGCCTCTTTACCTTGCCTTTCTAACTAACTCTCCACAGTTAGATTCAACAATTTCTTCGAGGAAGTTCGACCGTGAATACTATTCCGACTTCCACGCGATATAATCTTCCTAGAATTTCTTATTTCATAGATTAGACATACTTTTGCTTTATTTTGACCAAATGATTAATTATACGACGACCTCGTTAACCGAGGAACAGTTCGAATTTGGTCTCAAAAATAATATCTAGGCGATCTCTCCTAACGAATTTGAAGATAACAGTACTATAACCGTGGCCCGTGCCTAAATCGGTGGTTCACACAAAAATAGAAACCGTTAGACGTAGACGCGTCACGACTCTGACTAATTTTTTCTCTCCATTTGCTAGCGGCTTTATCAAGAAAGACAGACAGACAGACAGACAGACAGAGAGAGAGAGAGAGAGAGAGAGAGAGAAAAGCAAATTTGGGCCAATTCTTCGAATTTTTACTCGCTAACAATTTGGTCAGTTTATCTGAACCGTGACATCAGTCGATAGGAACGATCTAACGGTAAACAAATTCTGTGTTACCGGATCTAAACTGCAATTTCACTCTCTACAAGATTTGTATTCGTCGCCTAACAAAATTTGTCATTAATTTACTCATCGATATAATAGGTATCTCGCATTTTGTACACATTAATATTATTCTACGATATGATATAGTCATAAATAGTCATAAATAATAATAATAATAAATGAGGCAAACTGCAAAAAAAAAAATTAGGAATCCTCGAGGGTCGTATTGAAAATCATATAGCACGTAAATTTCGGTCTTGATACGTCCCAAAAATGCTTCCCAAGACGAGAACCCGTTTCGGGTACGTCCCGTTAGCGTTCTTCCTTCGTACACCGCTGACAAGGAAGCACAGTTACCGTGAACTAAGTGCTTCGTGCACGTACACGCGAATAAGAAAGAAAGAAAGAGAGAATATATACGGTGTTCACGTCGAAGCCAGTTTTCGAACGGTCCGGAGAAAGTGCTGGATATACATTTACTGACCTACATTACCCTCGTTTAGTTCTCCCCCGTTCCTCCCCCTCTTTCGATCCGGACACCCACCCGACACCGTCCACGGCAGCCCACAAATTGTCCCGTTACACACGAGCCCCTTTGAGAACACGTCATCGCCATGACCCACAAAATGACAACCGTCTTTTCTTTTTTTAATATCAAATGGATCATTTATTTTCCTATAAATTGCTTTTTCGATTGTTACTACAACAAAATCGTGCTAAATTGCACGAATTCATTCTATGAACAAAAATGTGTTACATCAAACAGTTTCATCGATTCGAAACAATACGCAATTATTCAGGTGACCTGGTTCAAGTACCCATCTCACATTATACACACACACACACACACACACACAAAGATACACACATACGTGGGGTCTCTTCCTCTCCAAAAACCTTGGCATTATTTTCTCGCATCGCGTACGTCGAGGGTTACTTAATCGTGTTATAAAACAACGCAATCCATTGTCCGGATCCATTGGTGCTTCGACCTACCAAAAGTAAGATCAAAATCAAACGTACATAAAGAATCATTGCATCGACAACATTGCGACTGCTATTTTTTTCCTTTGAAGATTTTAAACACGATTGTAAAGTTATTTAGGCGCAATATGATTAATATAGAATCTTTTATTTTTCAAATAATCGATGATATCCGTTCGAAGAAAGTTATTCTATTATAAATAGAAAATGTAGAAAATAAAACCTAGTCAAAGATAATCATGAGAAAAGGAAGATCGGATGAAGGAAACTATGCCAAGAGAATTTAACTTGAAATTTTTCTTATCTTTCTGTTCCACCTCTTTTATTTTCACGAATCAACGAATCAACGAATCAACGAAGGAACGAAAGAACGAAGAAACTAATGGGACATTGAACTAAGACGAGGCGTCGTGTGTCTATTCGAGGTCGATGCGAAAGACCGAAAGAAACAGATAGAGAAAAGTCGTCGTAAACTTAGAAGTTCTCGGCTACTCTCCCTGCTGTGATAGCAAACGAATCGACACTTTCTCTTGCGGTGAAGGCATATACATTCACAAGTATTCGAGTATTCGATTACTGGTTAGCCTCTTTCTTTCTTCTTCCTTCTCCTCCCCTTTATCCCCTGGTCACTCATCCCCCTTCGCAGCTTTATCTTTTCTCTTTCTTTCTAGCTTTGCACATTTCTATTAAAACTCTTTCTTAACAAGCTTTATTACATAGTTGCACGTATACTTTTACTATTCGTACAAAAACTGCTCTTCTTTTATATATATATATATATATATATATGTATTCTATGTGTGTAATTATTACAGGTATAATTCTATTACAGCCTTTCACATGCTTGACTCTACATTTCTAACGCAACCCTGACACAACCGTTTCAAAAATTATGGCAAAAGTTTGCATCTCCCCTTTGCATCCCTTTGCTCTCAACTTTTTCGCCCTACACATTCACCCATATTCCCATGTGTTTATTACGTGCTAGTATGTATTATTGCAACATATTTGTATGTGCCTATTTTGAACTACCAAAGTAGACGATCGTAGGCGTTGCAAAGCTGCTAATGGCATCTTTCTATATGAAATACAGGGTGTTTGAACAATCTCTTTGATAATTAAAAAAATTCAACACTTTATCTGAACGTTCATATCTTGAAATAAAAACTTTAATATTATAATTTAATTAGAAAATCTTCATTGATTTTTTATTGAATAAAGCGACTTTTGAGACAGCCTATATGCCACATGTAGCAATATATATATTCTAAACAAGTACATAGCTCGTTGTGCATTTTACTATCACGAGTTTAAAAGTACGTAAGTACTGGTGTCTCGAATGCTTTGGAAAGTAACGAAAGTCTCGTTTGCTAATAAATAGAACTGATTCTCGAGGAACGAGATTGGCAGGTGACGTAAAAAAAGAAATGAAGGAAGAATTAAACAAATAGGTAGTCATCTATCGAATATATTTTCTACTTCTTTTCTTTTATTTTCTTTGTTTTTCAAGTATTCGAGTCAAGTTAGAAAGGAGAAATTGTAAGATTTTTATCGGATTTTAATCGTAGGAGTAGAAGTCTCTCTCTCTCTCTCTCTCTCTCTCTCTCTCTCTCTCTCTCTTTCTTTCTTTCAACAAATGAAAGCTTAAAAAGTAAATAAGAAAATAAAATATAACAAAAAAACAATAGAAAGAAATATTTATCTACGACAAGATTGAACGCTTATATATATATATATACATATAGATATGTAATTTTTCCGTCCACGTGAGATGATAAAATCAACGCACCTTAGTGTTATACTTTGCGCGTTTACCGTGACCCAAATATAGCTCTCACACTATCGGAATTCGATAAAAATATTATATTAATTACGTACAAGTTTGTAATACTTGGAAACGAGGAGCTGTGCCAAAGGTGTGGAAAAAAATAGCCCTTGCTATTGTTGTTTTTTGTTTATTTTTAATTTGTTGCTTTTAGCTTATCGGCAAGGAAAATTTACGGCGATTTAATCGGTCGATGTAATTTGTCATTGTGTGTGTGTGTGTGTGTGTGTGTTTGTGTGTGCGTGCGTGTTAGATCGTGAGTGAAAGCACGCGATGCAACCTCGCGAGAAAATTCAGTCGTCTACTTTTTCACAATGATTACATACTTTCTCCTCGTTTTCATGATCTTTCTTCGTTGGCAGAAGAAGCCTTCACGGCAAATTAGAAATTTTCTATCGTTCAAATCTTTATTGCTACAAATTTAATGATCAAGATCTAAATTTGATAGATTTTTAATTGGTACCGTCAACTCATTTAGAAATTTATAACAATAGATTACAGCTCTAGATTATATTGACTATGAATAAAGAATTTTATTATACTGTTTTCTTTTTCTTTTTTTATATATCAACAATTGTATAAAAAATAAATTGTATTGTTCGTGATGTAATCATCTACAATAGAAATACGAATATTTTATTTGAATATTTGTTTGTATCGAAAAACAAATTCAAATAAAATAACAAACGTCGATAGAAAGAGAAATGAACTCTCTATAGAAAAATTATATAACGTGAAAGTTGTAGCATAAGTTATATTAATATTATTATATTGCGCTCCAAGTATAAATGTAACCTCAAATGAATGAATATTTAAAAGCATCGTATTTGAGAAGATAAAAATGATGAAAATCACAATAAAGTATTGAAGATATCGATTTAACCCTGGCACGTTTATTCGGACAAAAGGATTTGGAGACAGTAGTAATATTTTCATCGAAATCGAGGTTGACGCCACTTATATATAAACTCGAGTGTGAAATTTATTTCTAGCGTATCTCGAAAATGTCGTCGAGTATGTCGTCAAGTATGTCGTCGAGTATGCCGTCGAGTATGTCGTCGAGTTGGAAGAAACTGTTCTTGTGAAGAAGATCATTTAACCGATTCGATGATCCGATTCGATGATCCGATTCGATGATCCAATTGTGAACGCGAAAGAGATGTTCGTTTAAACGATGCTACAGTAAATACTATCGAGGCCTACTTTCCCAATGTCCGATTTTCAACGTGAAAGATGTGTTTGCTATGGTGGCATTGTTCTGGAACGAATTACGCGATATTTTCTACTTAAAATACTGCCAACAAACAAAGAACAGACTCGGCCGAATATAAACTTCGTCAGAAAGTCGTCCAAGCTAAAGAAAGAGAATAAAATACGTATATGCCTATCTGTAGATGCGATTAAGGTCATCTACTTTTTCCTACTTTTATTTCAACTAATTTAATTAATAATATTGAGTTGTCCGAAAAGTTTGTGCTGATTTTTAATAGGCGGTATAATGTCTTTTTTTTTGTTTTTTGAAAAACCTTAAAAGTTCGGAAGAACGAAATGTTAAAGTTACCCATCTTTATGGAAAAAGGTTGTGGAACAAAATGACACTCATATGTAATTTAATAAATATATACCAAAAAAAAAAAAAAACTTAAATGCGTTGCGTCTCAATCTTCCGTCAAAATTGACAAGAACCTTCCGAACAACCCAATATATTATATCGACAATTTTCCTTTTTTTTATCTCTTATCTTATGGGAGAAAAAGAAATTTGTTGACACGGAATAAGGTTGATCATGTCAAAACAAACAATGAATGCAAATGGGTTTTTAGTTGTTGCAAAGGAACTTAGGCGAAAACTTTCGTAAAATCTACTCTTTGTTTCCATTTTACCACGACGCATGTTATTTTACGACGACAATTATAGCCGATATTTTTCTTTCTTCGAATTCACCGACATTACAATCTTTAACACGTATTTCTCGACGACGATGCAAACGTTTCCAAATTCTTTATTTATTCTAAACTTTAATGCTTATTATTTTTTTTTTTTTTTCATTGGTTGCAACCGAGATTTAATTAACTGAATTTACGATCAAATTGCGTTATGAAATGCAACTCGAACACGCATTTTTTTATCGTCGGATAAATAAAAAAGTCTATTATAAAAATGTGTAATTATATTTCAGGATTTACGTGCCGGTGCTTTATTATTTATATAATATACATATAATAATGAACTTGTATTTTTTTAAATCGTATAAAAAATAATAGTAAAGAAAAGAAAAGAAAAGAAAAGGAAAAAGAAATGGAAGGAGCAAAGCCAGAAGATGAGATTTAGCACGAATGTAGACGATAAAGTGCAGGAAGTGAACTTTGAATTCAATACAGCGTATTACAGTCTCATCGACAACGTTGTTATCTAATCGATCCACGTTGTCAGACGTGAGATTACATAATTGTCTTTCCGACTGTCGTAACGCACGTCGACTTGTATAGAAAACATTATCGTTTCTTCTGGACCCTCATTGAAAGTCCGAACAAATCCCTATTTTCTTTTATCTCTCTCTTTCCTAGAGAAAGTTAGAAACCTTTCCAATTATGCAGCTTCTAAACTAAATTATATCGATTGTTAAAATTGTTGAAAGATATTCTTAAGGGGCACCACTAGTATAACATTTTGAAAAAATCGAATTTTTATTTTCTTGGCATATTTCGATAGTCTATATACCTTTAAAAATAGCATACTCAAATTTCAAGCTCATATCTCAAATTAGTGGTGCTCCTTAAGATATTTTGAAGAAAATTCTATCTAGGAATCTGAATTGGTAATAGAGTTGGTGAATTGAGAGCAACGTTACGCGGTTTAAGAAAGCACAACGGAGAGAAGCGTTCGATGCCATGTAACACTTACGAAGGAATGGTCGAAATACAGGCCAACCGATTAGAAAGGTCCGCGTCATGGCAAATCGAAAGAGAGAGAGAGAGAGAGAGAGAGAGAGAGAAAGAGAGAGAGGTTGTGTGTGTTTGTATTCGTTGCGTAGTCGTCGTACATTCGCGTCGTAGTTATGTACCTAGGTATACATATACTCTACTCGTATATACACTATACTGTTTTGCGTTTTACCACGAGCAGTCTAGTTTAAGTAAAGTAGGCCTCATCGCTGCCTACTATCGTGGCACTTGACCTCGATATTCTCTTCCTTCTTTCGATCCCTTCCCTTTTAATCGGCATCATCTTCGTTTCTCTTTCCCAACTAACGACACCAAATATATTTTGTTTTAATGCAAATAAGTGAGTAAGTAAGTAAGTAAATGTCATAAAAATTCCTTTAGAAAATATTTTGGAGGATGACGAGTTGAAAGAAAAAGTTAATACTATCTTGTGTGTAGAGTGTTGTTAAAATAAACGAAGGCCAAACGAATGAACGAACGAACCTGCGTGTTGGTGGCCCTGAACTTGATTACGGCAAGCCTCGAAATGAGACAAGATTCTCGTTCCATTTCAGTTTGTACCGAGTTCAATGTCTTCGAAAGTTTTCGGGAGAACTCAAGAGAAATAGAAATAGAAATAGAAAGAGTTGCCATTGATTGTTATTTCGAAATAGAGAGATTCGTGTTGGTGAACAAGTTCATTGTCACACCGAGTTCATTGATATCGCGAACGAAGACATTTTCCTTTCGTTTACTTTTTAGTTTTCTTTTTTCTTTTCCTTTTCTTTTTTTTTTTTTTTTTTTGATTTTCCAATTTCGTCCAAGTTACCTATCGATTCATAAATAGGAAATAGTGAAAGTTGAAAATTGCGCGTATACAGTACCAGTTTATCTAGTTAGGCGTTTTCTCGCAGTATCACCATTATCACCTACCCGTCTGAACTTGAACGTGCAACAACGTTCATTAGGAACGAACACGAATAGATCGTAAATGCATTTAATCCACTTTCTCCGAGAAAACTAAAAGAGAACTAAACTTTGAACATTTCTTTATTTTCCTCTTATTCTTTCTCTTAACTTTGATTGAATCTTTGGAAAATCGGCAACTATCAAAATGAAACTGAAGAAGATGAGCAAATAGGAAAAAAGACAAATAGGATCCTTCGTGAAAATCTCCTCATTCCCAGATGAAAACTTTCTATCCTCAAGTGTGTGTGTGTGTTTGTGTTTGTGTAAGTTACTCTCTCGAGTGACACAAGTAACGCTCGATAAAATCAACGACTTCAGTCGTCCTCTGGGAAGATGTGGGTCGCGTTTATGTAGTGAAAACGTCCGATCGATTATCATTCCCACAACTCGCGCCTTTCAACTCTTCTCAAACATGTCAAAGACAATAGAAAGGATAAACGCGATCTAACGAGTCATTGGATGATATCAAAAATTGATCATAACGAGATAAAAGTTAAGTAGAAAAAAAAAAAAAAGAATAAAATAGGCAATTATTTGTGCATCAAGGTAATAATAATAAGTTAAGAGAGATCGTAAGAAGTAAGTACGGAATCGAAAGCGCAATTTTCCTTGGCCGTGGCACAGGTAACGATGATTTTCTCCCTAGATTGTCCCACGGCGATTACCTAAATGATTATACATCCGCTGCACTTTCATCGCATCTAATCCATAACGTATATCTTTTTCCTTTTTTTCCTTTTTTTCCTTTTTTTCCTTTTTTTTTTTCCCCTGCTCTCTCCCTATTACACAGCCGAGTTACCTTACCATAATAAAAGTGGGAACCGCGATACGCATGCACACTACTACAACTTTGAATAACAAATGCTTATAGCTATGAGAAAGAGAAATGAGAACAGGAGAGAGGAGGAAAGTTTCCTTTTTCATTTTTCTCACTTTGTTATAGAAGATAAGAACATTTCAATCATTTATGTATTCAAAATGAAGTAAGTAGAAATTGAACATTTGAACAAATTCCTCAATGCAAACGAATTGTGAACAGTTCATACAAATGGAAGTATGTTTAATTATCATAACGATCATTTCCGGCCTTTTCTATCCTGTTCTATCCTTTTCGTAATTATGAGCGACTTTGTCGTCGATGCAGTTATCGTTTTATGATTATTGTTGCAACTATTGTTACTACGATTAAGAGGCGTTATGCGGAACGATCTAATGTCGAGTGAAAGGCATAATCGGTAAAAGTTTTCTTAGAAAGCTCTCGCGAGGAAGAATAATCTCTCCAAGTGAATTCCTCGTAATCGTATAATTATTAACGTTATCGAAAGAATTATTTCGAGAAACGAAACGTACGAAGGATGTCGATTGGAGAACATAAACTTGCTGACTGCTGTTATTTAATTAATAAAATGCTTATGCTCTTCAAACATTATTTTTCTTTTATTTTATTTTATTTTATTTTATTTTATTTTATTTCTAAACACGTACCAAGGAGAAAGTTTCAATCTAATCGATTAAAAATTATCTACGAGAAACTTCTTTATAATAAGAAAAATAAAAGAAAAAGAAAAATGTAGAAAATTTCCCAAAATCTTCTACTTTCTTTAACCCATTACTCACCACAATGCGAAAATGCAAAACAAAATTAAACTAACTATATAATGATACTCATACTAACCAAATAGAACTATTTTTGCAACAATTGTTTTTTTTTATTTATTTTTTTTTTTTTATTTAAATGTAAACATTATTTTATATCATTAATTATTAATTTCAAATAAAATAATGAGAATTTGTATTATTTTCATGAAGCACGAAATATGATATCATTACATTATTACAACGAATATATTTCGTTGTAATAATTGCCAAGCTGGTCAGACGGGTTGGCGAGTGAATTAGGATATTTAAAGGTACAGGAAGGGGGGGGGGGTTGGACAGGAAATGGGGATGGGACAATGGTTTCCCCTGTATGGTCTTAGGAGATAAACCAAGGCTCGCGTAGGCAAGGGCGCCTCCCTGAAGTAGATCTATCACCTATTGGGATCATAGATGAGTATCTACCCGCTACCATAAATAATGTAATGGGTTAAGATTAAACTTATGCTATATGTGGATAAATTAAAAACACGTCAAAATTACCAGATTATACTTATTGATCGGTATATATTATGACCATTTCATTGTATTATTGTAATATATGTAAATAATTAATAATATTATATAAATCTTGAGTATAAGTATCATAATGAAAATGTTATTGTTATAACAATTGTATATTATCGCTATATTAAGAATAATAATTTGACTATTATTATCGTTATTGCTATTATAAATGTTATTTTTATTATTAACATTATAGTCATTGTTATTATCATTGCTATTGTCAGTATTATCATCATTATTCCTATCATAATTATTATTGTTAGAACTATCATTAATATCGTCATTATCATTATCTTTAATATTTTTCCTAATGAATTATTTTTATGAATATTATCATTATTGTTACATGTTATCATTCTTACTATTATCATTGTGGCTAAAATAGACTTAATGATTATATATATCTTCGCTTGTCAACAGACAGACAGACAGACAGACAGACAGACAGACAGACAGACGGGCAGACGGACCTTTTCCCTTTTTCTTCTTGACTCGTATCGGCTTGCAGCTTTGTTTTGAAAAATCAGAACTATAGGAAAGAAATAAAATGAGTTCGTTTGAATTTGGTTCTTTAATTGAGCATGCGAAAAATCTTAAATCATCGTGATTCACCTTAACCGTGGACGAGAAATAAAGTAGAAGATGTAAGGAGAGGAGGGAGAAGAATTGTGAAACCACGATGATGTCTAATGCAAGACAATCCAGTGCAAACCGATTACACGAGTGGTTATACGCGTCTGCCGCACTTTCTTCACGACTTACACTGGCCAATAACTTTGCGTTACTGTAAACCCACCGTTCGATCTAAAGATCTACGAATGGGAAAGGTAAACTTGGAGAAAGAGCGAAACGAAAGAAGGGATCTCATAGATGTGTGCGCTCGCGTGTTCTCGTTTCCTCAAACACACTAGTAGTCGTAACTATTACTGACTACTACTGGCACGCGATGCACTTTCATAAAACTTTCAGCTTTCCATTGGCGGCCGCGATTCGAGTAGAAAAGAAATGCCAAACATTCATAATCCTCCTTTTGCAACTTCTAACAAATTGTCACCTTCTTTGCTTTTCACTATTTTCTTTGTTCTTTTTTTTTTTTTTTTTTTTTTTATTAAACAAATCAAATCTTTTGCCTTTGAAATACGAATGACAAATAAATTAGATTGTCGGATGAAAAAAAAACAAAGGAGCAATTGAGATATTGGAAAGTTTCATGGATTATCGTTCGTGCATTGGATAGATATGAACGTAAACGTTGACATCGAAAACGTTGTTGTTCGCACGATCATGACGGAGAGAAAGAGAAAGGTGAAGTGCAGTTGCATGCGTTCGCGCGCATCGTCGGAGAAGAAAGTGCAACGAGGACGATGACGTCGTTTCGTCTCACCTTTCCCGACAGTTACACCGCTTCGTAAGTAAGTAAGTAAGCAAGCTAGCAAGCAAGCAAGCAAGTACTTATCGAGGAAGAAAAGGAAGGTCTTCGACGTCATTTCCTTTTCGTCACTTTCCTTCCCTATCTCTTCGAAAACTTACACTTCTACATACACAACTTCATATATAATGAAAAACGCAACAACAGAAAGAAAGTACATAAGGTGATTTATGCTAATGGGGGTACGGTGAAATGTGCTACTGTCATTTCTATTCGTAAACGTGGATAATCATGTTTTAATAGTACAAGATGCAATTATTTACCTTTTGAGTTATTTAACTCTTTTATATAATAAAAGTAATAAATTAGAAACAAATTATAAAAGATAATGTTATATATTTTTATCTATTATTTTTATACTTGCAATATTTAATTTCTTTACGGATAATAAATTTTTATTTCTAAATGAAATCACTTTTCTATTTCGTGACTATCGCGCGTATAATATTAGATTATTTTTCTTCTTTAGTCAATTTAATATGTCTATCATCTTTCTAACTTTCAAAGACACTTATCGTTAGAAAATTTGATTGATCTATGGTATTGTAAAAAAAAGCAGTTGATACGTTTCATTCTTGCGGAAAAGAAACACCCACTCGGCTAACATGTCCGGATACCACCAAGTCACTTTTTATTTCTCACTACCCTCCCACCATACTTTCTAATCAACTTTCTTCGACGAGCCGACGTCTATAGAAGCTGTAATTTATATAAACGTTAGTGAACGATAAAGATTAACGAACGGAAAAAATTCATTTCGTTTTTTTTTTTTTCTTTTTAATTACCCTTTTTCTCTTTCTTTTCTAAAGATTCTTCATCATATTGATGAAAACAGAAATATTGTCACATATTGCATTTAACCAATGAAGAAAATATTTCGACTTTTGCATTTGGCAGAGAAAGAAAACACTAGTGTCTTTCGGCTCCAAGACATTGTTGCTGTTGTCAGTTTTCGTAATTCTTCTAGTTCCCAGTGATACAACCGAATGACGTAAGCAACTTTCTCAGGAAGACTGCACGTCTAACGTGTTTCCGTGCATTTACCTAATACTTTATTCTCCTATTAGTTGTCTTTGTTGACAATAATTATCGAATATAGGAAAATGGAAGAAACGTAATAATATCAGAGACGAAATGTATGAAAACGACGTTTTGTTGCTAACAAATCTGAGAACTTGTGTATATGCTCCAATAATATATACATATAATGGCCATTATATATATATATATATGGTTCAAAAGTATTTTTATATGCAGAACGTCGTGCCAATCTAATTACGCGTTTCGGCTGCACTTTAATTTACGTATGCAACAAATGAATCATATGCGAAGCGACAAACCGATAACAGTTCTCATGTTTAAACGTCTAACAATAAGTATACGTATTTATTCTTATACATACATGCATACAGAGTGTCCAAGATCATTTTTACCAATAGCAAAAGTTTCAGAGCGCATGCACAAAGTTAACAACATTTCAATCAACATTTTGGAACTTATCAAATATACAAAATAAAAAAATATTCATCGTTTAGTTAATTAGGAGCAACTAACTTGACAAAATTCGATGGGACACATCTGAGACACCCTGTATATTTGTATGAATACATCGTAACACGTAATTCATGCTTATTGCAAATATCCCAACGAATGTTTCATCGCTTTCGACGCAAACGAAGAACGTTCAATGTTTTCTGTTACTGAAATTACTCGAACGTTTAATCATCGACTCGCGAACGATAATGAACCAAGGTCGAATCCTTTATCCTAAGAACGTTACTAATCGACTTTTATTCGTCAAGTAATGCAAGCTAAAATCTCTATCATTATTATAAAAGATCTCTTTAGAAAACAATAATAAAATTAATGCAAAAACGATGAAATTTTTGTAAAAAGATAGCAGCAACGCATAATATAAAATAATAAACTTATCGTATAAAATGTCGTTAGATTTGGTTCAGCTATATTTATTGTTTTCTTTTTGTTTTCTTTTTTTATAGAACCGGATATATTCGCACAAGTTTACACACAGACGCACGCGCTAAAGCATCTCTACCCACGCGTATAGACATAAATTTAGAAAAATACCAAGATTCGCATAAATAGAATAAAAAAAGGTTCTATTTTTTCCACAAAATTCATAAAAATAAGCGATTGTTAATTTTCTGTGCGAAAATAAAGTATGAATGATTAGTGCCTATCTATTTATCTATATAAATATGAATATGAGAATGTGTTATGTTGGCTGAGACTGTGTCAGACTTTGTTAGTATAATCCCCTTAAACATTTATAAATGCGTCTTCTAAAGAAAGACACGAATCCTATTAGTGTTACTAAAGATATACTTTGTATCTCTTCTTAAAGATAACAGTGCGGATAACGATCCAAGATAATTACGATAAAGAAAAAACGAAAATCTATGTACTTATGTACTTTACCTTCACAACAGACAAATAGACGACATCTATAACCGTGTATTATTTTTGTTCAAATAATTATAACTGTTTTTCAAAAACGTATAATACAATTGTATTTATTTGTATCTCTTATCTATAAATACTTGTAATAAAATAGTGTCGAAATGTGTTCATCTAAATAAGAATAATCATTGACGATGGCACGTGACAAAGCGGTGACGGTAGGTACTACTTACATTAGGTTAAATAGAATGCCAAAATCAAAGAGAAGAGGACAAATAAAAGAGACTATGGGATGTCATAGGGCGTTTGGTAGATATAGGCGTTAACCTATACCTACCAAATCCAAACGTCATTTCTCCTTTCTCGTCGATTTCCTTTTACGTCGTCGTACAATTTGTTCTACTATTTACGTATAAGAATAGAATTAGAGACGATGAGTAGACCAGTGGGACATGGACTCGAACGAATAGAAGGAGAGGCATGCAAAATCGAGCAGATCGAGAACACCCTAACAGCAACCTTTCTAATCTCGAAACTAACTCGAAATAGACGAACGTATATCGGTTGCTATCGGAAAAGACTAAATCAAGAAATGACGAATTTCCTTTCAAATCCTTTTCCTTTTCAATTTGATCATTTATTCAACAAAATAATTTTTGGCTTTATTAATCTATTGAAGAGACTTTCAAGAATATTTATAAATTGATCGTTTATAAAAAATGAGTAATTAAACTACAATTTCACAACATTTTATTTCAAATTGATCGGTGTACGAATACTTTCTGCACCCCACTATATATAACTCAGAAAAATAGAAACAAATGCATTTGACGATTTTCCCTATGAATTATTATGCGTAATAATTTGATAAAGTTGGCTCGATCCATTGTACAACGGGACAATGGCCAAAAAATAGCTTCTTATTGTTAAATGCGTTTCTTCGGCGCCATCTAAATTTATCTTAGCACTATTTCGGTAATGTCATCTAGGAAAGAAAAAGAATAAACACCGATTTTAATCTTATTTATCTTTTAATTGGACAATAAATATTTCAAATGTAACGTCAGTTTTACTGGATTGTGTATAGTTAGGTTAAATGCGATAAGATCTGTTGAAGAATATCATCTCGTCAGTAGTATTCGCAAGTACGAAAGATCGATCGATCGATCGATCGCGTAGGTATAAGGCGTTCCAATCCTCGTCATTTTACCGTTCCTGGCGGAAAAACGTCCTTCGAGTTCGTCCATGAGTACGAAAGAATTTTCTTCGATCCCACGTAAGCGATGACAATGCGAGAACAACGCGAGAATAACGCCGAGTAGTTATCGATCTTAGGCGAAAACTTGTTAAAAATGAAATAAACACCCTCTCCCTCTCCCTCTCCCTCTCCCTCTCCCTCTTCCATAATTCCATAATATAATTCGGACAAGGACTATTTTCTTAACGAACGATATGTTCTTTACGTAACAATGATATATACGTCCCCATTTTATATAACGTTATTCATCATACTCGGTACTGACCTCGTACATTTACCAACTAACGCGTACCTTTCGTGATTAGGCGTTTCATAAAGACATCAAGAGAATCACAGAAACAGAAAGACAAACAGATAAACAGATAAACAGATAAACGGATAAAAGGTAAGACATTTCTTTGACATCATCTCTATCGTTTATTTTTCTTTTCTTATTTCATTTATATTCATGCATAATGCTTTCTTTCTTTTTCTTTATTCCTGCTTGCATCCGACGTATTAATAGTACCGTTAGAAAGACCATAATTGCAAGGTGAAATGACTCTCGTGAATAGTTGCAAATACAATGTACAAAAGTAGTATGTGCAGCAGCAATATAGTTGAAGGAAATGTCATTGACGATCGATATCTCGTTCGATTCAATCCGTTCACCTTCGACACTGCCTTCCTTATCTCCTACAAACTATCGTCGTCCATCATAATGATTTGTGTCCATTTACACGCTCTTTAACGACAACATATTAGTCTGCGTTTTTAAACTGCGTTTCCTAGATAGCAATTGTACTAGTCAACAAATAGCTACTTTTCATTGTGTATATATAATGATGTGAATTGTGATTATGGTTTTTAATACCATAATCCCAATAGGATGTTTAACCGGTCTAACATAAATATATTTACTAGACTTATCAAATTGAATTTGATCTGACGCTTAGGGCTAACTCGAGTATATATCTTCCTTCGTGTTGCATAACTGGTGTTACATGATTATGTAAGAATCGCATGCGGTCGGATCAGGGCCAACGCGCGATATTACGTAGTAAATAAATATATAATTAGGTTGGCCGCGTCGTGGACTTACCTAATTCAAGGCTCTTCGGTCCATGACATAGAATCTCGATATTCTTACCTATGTTTTATTGCCAAAATATTATTATGAAATCAAGGAAGGATCTTTCTAATAAGCTAAGAATCGATTGGTCGATAGATTAATAATCAGCTTGCTCGTTCCTACACACTTGATCAAAATCGTTCATCAACAATTATCATCAATTATATAACGTTTTCTTTGTTTGTTTTATCTATTACATAATTTCCACTTATATATTACTAAAAGTTATTAATCGCGAAATAAAAAGATGCCTATCTCTACAATATTAGTATAAATATTTATTTGAGAAAGAGAAAAATATTAAAAAACAAAACAAAATAAAATAAAATAAAATAAAATAAAATAAAATAAAATTAATCTGTTGACGCGTTACGGCGTGACGCGCGCGCGATCAATGCTGCAACAAAACACAGCGATAAGAAAACTCGTAGAAAAATAAGGCAGTTGAAAAAAATAGCGGTCTCTTTAAAAATAATGTTAATCTTCTTATCTTTCGTTTGGTAAATTTTGATTTATCAATTAATTCTTATAACAGACGATGCTATCAAAATGACAAATATTAATCTTTACGATATGTTATTACTTCTATTTACATTCTTTACCGTTTTTTTTTCTCCTTTTTTTTCTTTTCCTATTAGATTATTCAATCCAAGAACAATAAAGATACTGCTACACTATATCTTACATTAGATTAAAATAAAGTCAAAGAATAATTAGAAGGTAAAATAAAGTATAATAAATTATTTATATAGGAAGGAAAAAATATCTAATCTCAAACCATTGACCATGATTAGAATTAAAAATGGTCCTGAAAAGTACTTGAAAAGAAGAGAAAAATGCGGAGGTGATTTCTCGTGGCCGTTAAAACGTCTAACTGTTGGTTAATTAAATGCCTTAACTAGACTACCTTCCTTAAACGGTGATACCGGAATCACCATGAGAAACAAAGAAAGACGAATCTGTATTTCGCACGGTCAAGAAGCTGCGTCATCGTTTTCTTGGACGTTTGGACGTTTAGACGTAAGCGTTGTGTTCAACTTGCTTGGCATTTCAACAAATCGAACCATGGAATAAATGTCAATTTATCGAGAGCGAGTTTAACATTGTTGACGACGGTATATTTATGCGTTGTGTTTTATCCCTCTCTCTCTCTCTCTCTCTCTATCTCGTTTGCTCTTATCTAGATGGTATCGAGAAAATGTGACACCCACCCGACAACGACATTCCGTTGTTTTTATTTCAACCGTCGCGCGCAGTGCTTTAATTAATTCATTCATATTTCTCTTATAAAAAAAAAAAAAGCCCAACACGTTGTCATTAAAATACGCGTCAGTTCTTCTGATAAATTAAATATACAAGATGTCTACTTTGTTTTAATCCGGGAACCAATTTTCTTTCTTATATTATTGAACGCATGACGAAAATACATTTTATTCTCGTATAATAAGGAGAAAAATCGAAGAAAAAGATAGCATGTTAGTTCGGTGGAACCACGAGGGGAACAAGAAAAAGAGAAAGAGAGAGAGAGAGAGAAAGGAAATAATATAATATATGTATACTACAAGAGCGTGGGCTTGCTGAGTATAAGAGGGAGAGAGAGAGAAAATAAAAAAAGAAAAGGAAGAAAAAAAAAGAGAGACTCCGCACGACTAGTGTGATGGTCAGGAGAGAAGGGCAAAGGGGGAAGGTGGGCCTTGGATAGGCTGTCCTTGACTCAGCACAGTTACCCCGGCTCGAAGTGTGACGTCATTCTGCATAACTCGCCTAATTGCATCGTTGGTGCTTGCTGCCGCTGCTGCATTCGCGAGAGTCGTCCCCACTTGGTTTGTGGATCCCCACTCCACGAATCGGCACCACTCCTTCCATTCTTTTTCGTCATATTTTCTTCTTTCTTCTTTCTTCTTTCTTCTATTCGATTTGCCATAGCGTTCGTTCGTTCGTTCGTTCGTTCCGTTCGTTTTATTCTATTTTTTTTTCCATTTTCTTTCTTTGATCGTTACAACAAATGTACCAATAATCTTTTAAAGTTTCTACAATATTATCTAATCATTGTTATTTGTCATTGTTATTTATAAATTGATTTCGGGAGTAGAACAAAAAAAAACCAATTCCTTCTCGTCCTGTCGTGCACACATTCGCAATCGGTTATTCGCTTTTTAACGTGCAAGGTAGACGATCTTTCGACACGTGTTCGCATGCGTGAACCCTTTCCACTTTGCATATATCTTGCTGAACGAACAAATTCAAGTGCTAACGTTTGACAATAACAACTAAAATTAACCTGGATATATTAGGATAATTTCACGTTGGAATTTGTCATATCATTATCTTTATCAATTTCATAACTAAGTTGACAATACGTTGCACAAAATCTAGCTCATAGAACGAAGTATTATATCGAGAGAAACATGAAATGCATAATGATAGGTATAGGTATGAATCCGGATGAAGTCATCCCCAGAGGTATACGCGATATCGGCATTTAACGCGTTACGAGAGCCGTTCTTCGGACGCGTTAAGTTTCCCTTATAGAAATTCTCAGTTTGACCTCGTCCAGGTTCGACCCTGAAGCCTCTTTTTTATTTTTTCTTCTTCTTCTTCTTCTTCTTCTTTTTCCTCTTCTCGTTTAACTTGAGAAAAATAGAAGCCACGTTGTGTGCAGTATCGCTTTGCAAACCTGAATCGATTCAACGATTTACGCACACGCGCAAGTACACACATTTATACAGGGTGTCCCCAATATTGGCTTTATCCGTTTACATTTTACACTTTGACAGAAAGGTTTGAAGTTATGATATACATTGCGAGGCCCTTTTTTAACAACAGATTTTCTAATCGCGGATTTATATTTTTTAATGAAAAAGAAAACATTGTCATTCCATTAGCCCTTAGTACAAATTCGAATCCCAAGTGAGACACCCTATATACTCATATGCAGAGAGAAAGAGAGAGATATTTTCGAGTAAATGTAAGAGTACGAAGGCAGCTGATGCGAGATCGGAAGAGAGGAGTCATCGACTTGCATTCGGCTTGGCCTTCGGCGATTAGCAAACTCGCAGCAAACTCGCAGCAAACTCGCAGCAAACTCGCAGCAGCAAGTTTCTCTCCGGGCTATGAATACGATAAACAACCGAAGAACCTTTCTGGCATCTGCTCTCAATCTGACAATCGAAAATAAAATGATTGATGATAATAATAATAGATTAGCGATAGATCAAAATGATTAGAATCCAAGGAAATTAATAGCGAGAGTAGGTTCATTATCGGAAAGAAAATATCCTTGGCCCGGGATAACCTTTCTCATCGAAATGAAAATATTTGCGATCGTTGGGAGAAACATTTTTAAACTATATAACTATCATATAATTTACGAGAAAAGATAAGGAACAGGGAGAATATATATATATATATATTTGTAAGAATAAAAGAAACATCATCGGCACGGCACGATCGATGACGAAGTCGTTTGTTAAGATCGAAGGACGAATTGGAGTGCATAGAAAGCGATTATCTTCGTAAAGCCTTATTTGCAAAGTGATGATGATTATGATCGCTGGTAAGACTGCAACATCTTCTCGAGGACGAATAAACCAAGAGGACGGAGACGAAGCGTCTCGCATCTTCGTCTTTAATATCTCTAAGTACTACGGAAAGATAAAGTGAATAAATTCGAGGACGCATATTGTGTGAGTTTGTGCGCGTTCATGTACTTACTTACATACGAGGACATGGCATACGTCACGTAGAGAAATCATTTGCGAACGATAAGCACGACAATCTTTACGATGAGTTAATGACTACTGTCTTATGACAACCTCGCGATCTGCCATCGTATAAATATTTAGCATCCTGTACTTAAATTCGAGCATTACTCAACGAGAATCGGTAGTTGCAATTTATCAATTAGTTCCAAACGATTCATCTCTTAAACTGTTTTCAACAAATTACATTATTTCTATCATAGGTATGTATGCAGATATATCCATACATTGCTCTTATCTAGTTATAGCTTTATTCAAAATGTACAACAACCCTTCTGAAATTGAAAGTAATACGTGTGTTATCACTCGCGCGTTATTCCTATCATTAAAATCAACAACATTGTGGTCTCTCGCATTAAGATAAGTACTACTTTACCGATCGTTTTACACCAAAGTTCCGAGAGTTAGATGATACCGAGTTCGAAATTTATTGGACGCCTCAAGCAACTTGCAAGTTCTTGGAATCGGGAAACATAAGATGAATGCAAATAAAGCAAAGTATCGCATTAATGACAGCGAGGATAATGGAGCGAGACGGTAGACGTAGCACTCCTTTCCTTTCCTTTCCTTTCCTTTCCTAAGAAGGAAAGAAAGAAAAAAAAGTATAAGGGAGATTGTCAGGTGGAGAGTTGGGAAAAGGAGGTGAAGATACTCAATAGGTGACCTTGACGGAGAAAGAATCCTTTAAGAGCCAAATGGTCAATGTTCCAGGGACCTTCAAAGTCTCGTAGTCATGGACGGCCAAACTGCAGCCATGCCAGACGCTCTCAATAAAGCTCGCTTGCATCTGCTGCTAAGTACAACCCACGAGTCCTTTTATATCCTTCTTACGTTCATACGTTTATTACATTACTTCAGCCCTTATTTTATTCGACTAACACTTTCATTATTTCTCCTTGTTGGCAAAAGAACAGTCGATTGGAATCTTTAACGTATCACCGAACGTTCACATTGTAATTAAATTAACGCGTAGAGTAATTAACCGTTGGAATGACTTCACGTATTGTGCGTGAGTTGGAAAATAATAAGAAAGTCATCGTAGCCCGTGTAGCTCTCATGAATACAATAATATTGCCAAGTGTTCAGACGTAACGAGAAAACACCAGATAAACAGCGTTATCGATACTCCCCTTTTTTTTTATCATCCTTTCTAGTTATTTGTCCTTTTCGTTCTAAATATTACCTGCACTATTTTTCACGAGAATTATTTTCTAAGGAATCACCGACGGATCTTCCTTATATTTTTCTAAAAGAGAATAACCAATGAAATTAGTTTTTTCCTTATGGCAATCAATGTAAATTTGATTAAAAAAAAATGAAGCCGGTATATACTTGTTTACCATTTCCGCCAATTAATTTAATTATTCATCATTATACACACACACACACAAGTATTACGTATAAAAGTAAATGATATACGAACGAGGAAAAGCAGGAAAGTTATTGATATGATAATGAAACCATCGTGATATTTCGTTATAGAAGATTTAGAACATGCTTGTACAACTATTTCTAATCGGAAACGGAAGTTTCGGCTTATGTAGTAAGTTACGGCTACCATTTTAAGCGTATCAAAAAAAAAAAAGAATAAGAATAGAAATTAGGGATTGGGATTGTGGTGGCAATGGCAAAATCGCTGACTTTGTCTTCTGCAGGAAGCTTGAAAATAGAAGCGAAGGAACGTGATCGTTGCGTGAAATTTTGGGAAAAATGTCTGAACGGCCGGAAACGAGTGTGCGAACAGAGTTAAGTTTAGTCAACGGGGCAACGGACTCCCTGTTTTGCGCTCTCGCGGTATGCATCTCTACATATGGATGCAAATATGAAATGACGAGGAATATTCAATTTGAAAGGAAAAGCCCAAAGGTGTTATTCATTTGTTAAATATCGAATAAAAGAACTACCGATGTGAGACAAATAATACTAACGCTTGTACAAAAGGATTTCTCAGAAGGACAAAGCAGGCTTTTAAAAGATGCAGCATCCAGCGAGACGATTTCTTGAAGGCGACTCGACGACGGGCGATATTTTCGGTTTAGGCCGCTAGCTAAAAACGCATCGTGAATTTCTCTTTCGTCCGGCACACGGTTGTCCTCGTACGTACGATGCGTTTGGGACGCACTGCTCTTGGTTCAACGAGGGTCATTCCTGAGTCATAGACCAGACGGTCCGGGCCAACGTGCTTCTCCCTTTTTCCCCCTCTCTCTCCCTCTCTTTCTCTCTCTCTCCCTTCCGTTCTTTCTTTCTTTCTTTCTTTCTTTCTTTCTTTCTCCCTGGAAGCGCCTCAGTGCCGCCTGGCCTTCCAGAAATTTCAATGACGAATTCTCGGCCGCGCGGATCATTACACGAACCAAACAACATCTTTCTTCGTGAATCAATCTACTTTGAAAAATGATTTCAATGAATTTCTACTATTTATTTGTACAATTAGTAAAATAATAGGAAAAAAAGAAAGTTTCGAGTTTCACGGCGATGATGCACGGCGAGAAGCCAATTTTGCTGTCTCCGTGCGTTCTATTTTCAGCTAGGATTATATGGAAAACGTGCTGTTGTTGCAGAGTCACGTAGAAGGAATCGCATGGAAGCTCGCATTCCCGGTTACCCGAGACTTGCTGGAAAACTACTTGACGAATTCAAAAGTTTCTCTTTTTTTCCAATTGATATAAAACAAAATGAATGCTAGAGGAAGAATCGATAAACGATACTTGCTCAAAACGATTACGTATTACATATGTCATTTGAATAATTATGGTAACTCACTCGTTAATATGAACGATTCGTTTAAACTAAAAATACTGAAAATAATCGTCTCACGCAAAGCATAACAACAGGAGGCAGCAAGTCAATCGTGGGAACGCGAACCAAATAGCTTTAGCTTTTTCTTTCATTTTCTCCCTTTTCTCTTGGAACTATACGAACATTACTACTGCTGCTGCTGCTACTACTACTACTACTACTACTACTACTACTACGGAATATTTCCTCCCCAAGCCCAATTATGTGCATGTAAAATTTAATAGAATCTATTAAAAAGTCCCATCCATGCGTTGTGCCTCCTCCTCCTTCTATGCGAAACACCTGAGAGTAAAGGTTGTCGCGCACTAGTGCACGCCGTACTCGATATGATGCATATATATCTAAACATTACGTGTATTGTAATAATAATTGTACAATAATATGTATAACTGCTTAAATGGAGTTTATTGATTCACAATATTTTGAGTGAACAAAATTATTGGAGCACTTAGAAATGTCTAATAAACAGTTTGAAATTATTACGTAAACTCGACAATACGAAAACAATATTAAAACATGTTCGAAGCAAAAGTGATAAGATATAAAAGTGTACAGACGATAAGGTAGGTATAAAAGATACAAATCAAAAAGAAGGTGTTGATGTTACCTTGATATTACCATTATAGTAATGAAACAACATGGAAATGATAATAGAAGGAAGGAAAGAAGGAAGGGTAAGGAAAAATGTAACAATAAAAAGAAAATAAAGGTAAAGGAAAAAGAATTGGTAGCAGCCGTGAAGAAGCGTTCTCTTGGAGAAAGAACGAGAGAGTATCCTAGCAGAAGAAGAGGGCGAATAAAAGCACGTAAGGTAAGGGTAGTGGGGGAATAAGTCGCGTGGTGTCTTAGCGGGGTGGGAGGAATCCCAAAGGCGTATGCAAGTGGTAGGGGTAAGGCGGCGGCGCGACGGCACCGGCCCCGACTTTAGCCACGGCCCCGGCCCCGGCCCCGGCCCTAACACCGGCACCGGCCCCGGCACGCCACCGATCTGCCTTGAACCTCGTGCGGTGCATTGCCCGTCGCTCAAGGGCGTCCGCCGCCGCCACCGCCACCGCCACCACTGTCGCACACGTGCAAGTGTGCGTGCAGTGTGCGTGCAAGTGTGCGTGCAGTGTGCGTGCAAGTGTGCGTGCAGTGTGCGTGCAGTGTGCGTGCAAGTGCGCGCGCACGCCCCTCCTCGATTCGATTATTCTTTTCACAGTTTTGCCGACAACCCTTTTCATTCCCTTTAATACAAAAATATATCGAAAAAAAAAAATTAGAACAAATGAAACATTTTAACAATTTCGATGGACAAATGTAAAAGAAAAAAATAAACCCTTTCTTTTTGTTCTATCTTTTTTAAAATCATCTCTAAGTAACAATTTCGTTTTGTTAGGGATGTTTTTTTCTTCGAAAAGAATACCGATCGAATTGCAACGACGATGACTGCTAGAACGTGTTGTATGCGTGTGCGTGTGCGTGTGCGTGTGCGTGTGCGTGTGCGTGTGCGTGTGCGTGTACAACTGTGAATGAATGTAATTGAGATGCATGACGTCACTTCAAATACAAATTTTCTTTTATCATCCACGCGAGCGCCAATAATATTGTGATTCTTCTAAAATTATAATATTATATATCTGTAACAAACAAAGAATCCATAAGGGATTCCTAATCGTTTTAAAGTACAAGCTTAAAAAAAATGTCATCGGTGCGCGGTGGAGAATAAAAAAAATCGAAAATAAAAGAAAGAAGGGAGAAGAAAGAGGAGAAGTGTCGTCGCGTGGGTGGATA
Source organism: Polistes dominula (assembly GCF_001465965.1). The sequence continues at coordinate 155,345 of NW_015149141.1, forward strand.
TGATCTTTCGAATAGGATTACAAAGGTATATATGTAGATAGGTTGCATGCACAGGTCCTCGAGGTGGCTCGTGGCGCTCGCGACGACGAGTTTTCGCTATCAAGGTCGCCGGACTTGAACGAGGAGAGAAACGAGGAAAGTGGGGAAGGGAGGATACCGGTGACGCCGACGCCGACGCCACAGTCGTTTTGGTGGGGCAGGAAGGAGCAAAGGGGGAGCAAAGGGGGAGCAAAGGGGGAGCAAAGGACTGCAACACAAAGAGCATTCCAGGAATCCTGGTGCTGCTGCACGATGCTCGTGTAGAGGAAAAGAGGGGAGAGATATTCCATCGCACCCCTCCAGCGCGTTACTTTACGTTGGCCCATTGCACATACAACCAAGTGCACGAGAACGTGCGCGCGCGCGCGCGCATCCACCAAGTTGCGTAAGAGTCAACGGTTGTTTTCGACTCGTCTCGCCCAACCCCTTCTTTAGATATGTGTGTGTATGTGCATGGCGTGTGCGCGCTCACGTTCTATTATGTGCAACGAGTCCTTGAAATATTCTAATTCTCTCTTTTTTAATTGATCATTCTTTTTTTTTTTTTAACAGTACTTTATAAATGTGGTACGAATTAGGATGGTAAATATGTCAATGATAAGATTATTATTGGTTACTAGATTCTGTTGTTCTTTTATTATAACTATAAAATAATTAGAAAGAGTATTGATCACTCGGTGAACAATGTTTGATCGTTTGCAAATACTCGTTATAACATTATCGTAGCAAGCTGCATTCGAGTATTTCTGCGAACGTGAACATGACAGATTAACGACCTTGTTTTCGTAAGAACGTTAAACGATCGTAAAGTGCAGACTTGGCGCGTTCGCGCTCGCGCTCACGCTCGCGCTCATACGTTAAGGTCATCGACCTTAAAAACGCGATGGTACACGACCTCCTACACCTGTGCAAGCATACGGACACGACCGTGCACACAAAATACGCGCGTTTTCATCCTTCGCTGATCGTTTTTTAAACTCTGACGAATGCAATCTTCGAGGAAAACAAAAGATATCCCAAAAAGATTATTCAACTTTCCTTATGACGATGACGATGATAATGGTGATAAACGGTGCGGGTCCTGATAAAGAAAGTCCTTATTGCTGGGATAATTACTGACAATCTATTTCAAATATTGAACAAAAATATTCATATATACTTAATATGTACTATCGAACAAACAAAACTTTCCAGGATGGACGTAATAAAATATTTGATAATTATAAGGTATGCGTTATAAAAAGTATAAAATTAAATAAAAAGTGATATGTCATCAAATAATTCCACAATACGAGAGAGTTATGCTGAATTGCTTGGAAAGTTAGCGAATACGTTACAAGGCAAACAAGTTTTTACTAAATATATATTCAAATGATACGATATTTATTGTCATGTCTTACTCTTTCAAATTTTCACGATTATCGTTTTATTTTTCATTTTCCACGAAGACTGCATTCGCTTTATTTATGAATTTATAATAATTATATAAAATATAATTATATATAAATGCTCGTTTTCAGAGCATCACCGTATTATAAGAGAGTTGAATATACTGTTGTACTGATAAATACGGTAACAAATCTACCCCTATCAGCGAGGCAAAAATATACTACTATACTACTACAATAACCAAGCTAAGCTTTCGTGTCACTGATAATCGGACGTACTCATCATAGGAAACTACAAGAAATGAAGGTAGCTAGCTATAAGCAAGGAAAACAGCGTCATCGTGCTCTCCAAGTGTGAGTCATGCGATCTTACGCGAATGTATAATTTCAGGTGTCATCTATCTCTAGCAACCAACATACGTCGTTTTCTCACGAACGAGTCATTCGACGAATCGGTGATTTGTTCAAACGTCAAAATATGTCCTACAACTTTGACTTATTCATTTCGTTTTTCCTTGTACCGATTTTGGAAATTACACTTTTTGTTCAATGACAACTTCAGTAATCGAATGAATATTTTTGTTTTAAACATCATTGGAATTGCTTCAATAGGTGGTTATTCCAGCCTGATGTAACTTTTCGTTCTCTTGCAAAATTCTCATTTATATTACATTCTATATTATATAATATTTTTGTACTTACAACATTTTCCATAGAAGTAAAAGGCATACTTAATACGACTCATAATTAATACCTATTGAAAGAATATTGGCACCATTGCTATATAACCGATGACTCAACTTACTCGATTGTAACAATCTCGAATATCATTCGAACGATCGATTATAGTTTTTTAAACTATTCATAGTTTCATAAGGAAAAAATTCATACGAGACGTTCTATCGATTTTGATTTCAATACAATCGCACGTAAAACTTTAATAAGATTTGATATTTCTAAATAAGAAAAAATTTGTTCGGTTAAACAACAAGTTATATAATTAATTAAATATTATAAAAACTGATAACTAAAAGATATCGAATCTTACCAGATAAGAAGAAGCAAAGATTTGTTACAAACAAATTAAAGCAAATAAGATTCTCCCCTAGTTTTTCACAAGGTTATTTAGTTTACTTTATTTCAATTTTATATTAATCGTTGTATAAAAGTTAGATAATTAAATGAAGAAAAAAAATTATCAATGAAAAAAAAAAAATGATAATTATAGTATTTCGATAAAAGGTTAAAAAACTGGTTACAAGATTACAATTTGTTAAAAACAAAATAAAATTAATAGAATTCTTAGTCATAAGATGTTATGTTCACATTTACATTTTACGAATTACAACATGCATCATAATGTACAATATAAGATACGATAAAAAATACGTGTGGATGAATAAACTCTATATAGAGTTATTTATTTCTTACTCTGTAGATAATTTGATGACTTTAATTTTCTTTTTTCAATTGTGCACTCGCTTCCCATTGTTATGCTTTCAATTGGAAAAAAAAAAAAAGAAAATACTTAGGAAGGATTAGAAGAAAAGAAATAATCTCTCTCTCTCTCTCTCAAGGACATGTATATTATCCTATTTAAATGTGAGACCAGGGTAAAATACGCATACGCATACTACTTACTTGTTATTGCGAAGTTGTGTTCCTATGACACAAGAAGAAGATAGCTACGCAACTAGTTGCATAATCGACCGCATTCCCGGCATAGGGCTCTCGAACCTTCTCTTTACCCTCTCTTTACCCTCTCTTTACCCTCACTTCGTTGCAACTTAACGCGCATAAGTAAGAAAATCAAAACGGGAAGTAGGAGTGTCTTCTGATTATTCTGTTGTTTAAGGCATACAAGTGTACCCTTTCCACATATGAAAAAAGAGTAGAAGAAGAAACGAGGCCGAAGGGTGTCTCTCCGACGAAATGGAGGGAGTTGCTTTCGAAAAGAAAGAAAAAGGTTGGCCTTTTCAAAGCGATTGGTAGTGCACTGGCCGCATGACCTTGCGTTTGCGTCTAGGTCGAAGAGAACCATACTCCTTTTCTTTCATCGCTCTCCTTCACCACTTCTCAACTAAAATACTAAAATATAATTTATAGTTTATTTCACGCCTCGCTATACTTTTATAAAAAAAAAAAAAAATATATACAAAAACTTCGTATCGTAGTTGAACAGTTAAAAAAAAATTAGAACATATTTGTTTTGATCCTGTTGAACATTTCGTCCTTTTATTAGGACTTTTGCTAGGTCTTATGTTAGTAATGCATAAAAGATTTGGAGCATTGATGATCGAGGGGTATAAATAAACAAATATTATTATACATTTAGCATTTCAAGGGACTATGTATTTTTGAGGCTATGTCATTTGGTATTTTATAATTGCTGAAGAAGTCCTAATAAAAGAACGAAACGTTTTTTGTTTACCTATCTAACTTTCCTACGATACAAAATTTGTATATATTTGATTTTGTGAAAGGGAAAAATAACTAATTGATTTATAAATAATATTTTTTGACTGTTTCGTCTATTTATTTGAATCGCGTTAACTTGGCTCGTTAGATTTAACCGATCTAGTTGCATAATACGTAGTAAACATAAACTCTTTCTCGACCTTATACTCTCTAGCGATTACCCATAAGTACTTTCGAGTCTAGTAGGACTCCCATAAGAAGTCGTTGGTAAGTATTGCCTTCGAAGAAGATACAATATCGAAGGAGAAAAGTGAGAAGGAAGGATGCTGCAGAGCGACGAAACAAGAGGAGGAGGAGGAGGAGGAGGAGGAGAAGAAGAAGAAGAAGGCGAATGCAAGTGGAAGGAGGGATGCTCGTCGAGGTTAGTAGCATCGGATCGGTGACCGGGTGACCTTGTAAATATGCGCCGCGAACGAACTCGGAGCAGATTCGTGCAGCCAGAATCAACTGATATTTCTCAACTCGTTTAGATAAATCGATATCAAAGTTCAATAAAGAAAGTTCTTATTTACAAACTGCTATGACACATGTGTATATATATATACAATAGCAAATTATCTTTGCTTATCAACAATTTCATCGGAGATTTTTGAATTCGTTATATCATTGCGAAGAAACAAAGAGACAACGAACGACAAAATAAAAAGAACATTTCTTTGTTTGAAACTCGCAATCAGTCTTATTTATAGATATTTCAGTCTGATTATTCGAATGAACAAATTTTCTCTTATCTTGATAAATTTCTCAATTCAAAAATTACGTTTGCAATTATACCTATTATTATACATGAAATACATAAAAAAAAAAAAGAGCGGTTTTTCAACTTATAGAAGGGATGAAAATTGAATACTCCATGTTTTACTACTGTTATAATATATGTAACGTCGATCGAAACGTGGTGCGGACTCATGAAAGGAAACGCGAGTCAGAGGTTGAGGTTAGTAACATTAGTGCGCTGGCCGGATGACCTTGCATGTGTGAGGCGAAACTAAAAGTCTGGATCCATGCATGCTACTCATCGTTTCTGTTCGTTCCTTTCAACCTGCTACATATAAACCTATCATTTACTCTCGAATAAACTGAAAATGAATATCCTATTAACGTTTAAAAATATAAATGTGTAAGAGAGTAATTGTACTCGTAATAATTATAGCAATGAGAATATTGGTATATTATAATAATGCGAAAAATTGTCGAAAAATTGTCGAAAAATGTTGAGATAATAAATCAATACGATCATTTAAATGCCATCTTAAGACGGAATGAAAGGTTGAAAATACTTCAAAAAAAATAAAAAAAGAAAAAAAAGAAAAAACGGTCATGCAAGCATTCGAGTAACTGGCCCGGCTCGTGTTATCGTTTTTCCTTCTCTTTTCCGTTTTTATTCTCCGAAGACGAAGGTCCGACAGGACACGCGCGCTGCAGTGTATTTATAAATACCCTCTCTCTTTCTCTTTCTCGCACACACTCAGTATCCGAATACTCACAAAGAAAGATGTTACAAAGCTTGCATACGATGCAACGATCGTCTACAACTACAAAATTATCAGAGGTTACAAGAGACTTTTCAAAAGATTTCAAAAGATCCGATAAAACAAACGTACGACAAGAAATAATTAGTTAATATTTGGAAAATCAAATTTTGAAAATAATACTCGACAATTACAATTTAATTACAAATTGTAAACCTATAAAGGCTCTTCATATATTGTCGCTCTTATCGTTAAAAAAATCTTTCTTTTCCTCTTGTTTCTTCCTCGTTATTATTGATAAAAATACGATGAAATATGTGATAAAAGAAAAACGTCTGTTTTTCTTACTCGCTAAAAAGCCTCAATATTTGAAACGTTGAGCAATGCGTTATGTTTTTTTTCAAGGTTCGCGATAATATCGTGCAATCGCATACAAAGCCAATCATTTTCATGAATAAAAAAATCGATGAATTTTAACATTATTCAAATTGACTACTTTAGATTAATCCTTTAATGAATAAATCTCATTATTATTCATAGAGGAAAATTTGTAGACATTTTCTCTCTAATACGTTTTTAATGAAAATATTATATTCTTAAATATTTAGTAGTTTAGTTATTTTGTAAATTTTGGATATATCTTATATGCTGTAATTGGCTTATCGTAACTGCCAATGAATATATTTTGACACATATGCATATTTCATGTTACGTCGACGGATAAACCGTGTGCATGGACTAACTGCATGCACGAATAACTCTAAACGATTTGAGAGAACAACATCTGTCTTTTTCTCGAATCGTATCGATCGGTGCGTATCAATCATGTAAGCCTTTGTTCCTCGATACGAAAAAGAACAAAACTTGTTTGCTGTTGAAATTATGCATGTTATATAGGTGTGTATGTACATAATGACACAAGCGTGGTATTGCGTTCAATCATATCTTTTTCCTTTTCTTTTTCCTTTTCTTTTTCATCGTCATCCACATCGTCCATTTTGAGAGCCGTCATTTAAAAAGCATGTATAAATATTTGCGAAATATACTCGATCAATTAACGTTACACTTATTTAATACCAATTAGTGCTCGCTTCAACGCAATGTTGAGCTAACATGTTATTCTCGAATTAATTTAGCAACGATAGGCTTTCCCTTCAAATTAACCTTTTTCTCTTTCAAAGTATACGTTGCACTGTAATGTAAAAAAAAGAAAAAAAAAAGAGTTCGATTATATATATATATAAAGCTCATCAAGATGAGTAAAAAACATGCAATATTATAAAAATACGTTAGTTACGATAAATAATGAAAAAAAAAAAAAAAATAAAAAGTCTTAATTTGAAATGAATAACTAAATTTTGTTGTAAATGTACAAAGGGGAAAAAGCGATGAAGTTTATAATCCTTAGCATTAGCCAACCTAGACGAAAGCGAATGTTAACGACGAGACGAGAGAAACGAGAAAGAAAAGTGTGAGCGAGAGAGACAACTCGAGAAGCACCGGATGATCTCACTTTCGGAGAATGCGGTCCGGACGTTTCGCCAAAGTGCATCGTTCGGTGACGATATCGACCTCTCCTATCTTTCCAATCGACGAATGCCTTCGGAGGATGGCAGCGCCCAAAATAAACGAGATGAGGAGAATAAAAACTACACCTGCGAGAGAGGAAGAAGCCTAAAAGAACCTTTATTTCGAATACGGATAATACGTACGTGAATACTCGATAGCCTTCGAATGATATAACAAAGTCGAAAAGTTTTGGAAATCATTTAAAAATAACATTTCAAAAACCGGGGTCAGTGCTACGGCAGATACTACTACAACGTTATATATGTGTGTGTGTGTGTGTGTATGCGTTGCATATTTAGACGAATATAATATACTACTGATACGTGTACGTAGACATTTGACATTGTTCAAGGTTAACGTATCGCTATTATCTTAATGAGAGGCATTCTTTGAACAAACTTGATACAGTTGGGAGATATAACGTGTTTGAGTAACGTTCATTGTTTATTATCGATTACGAAACGGGAAAGATCGACAATTTGAAAAAACATCGAAAGTAAATTCTGCGAAAGAGAAGGGAGATGAAAACGATCGTTTGTCTTCTTCTAATTGAACTTCTTCTAATTTTAGAAATCATCTCCCTGGTCAATGCCTGTATTTTCTTTTTCTTATTATTTCTTTTTAAAGTTAAACGTAGCGTTAAACGTCAAAGGAAATATATATGCATATATTTTTATTCAGTTGCACCAATAATCGATCGCGACAGTTAACCAAACGTCGACGTTATCAGTCTCGCGTCGATGACATTCTCTTTCTCGATAAGTATAATAATACCACCGATTTCATACAAACAATGTTTTAACTCGATGATAACGTTTTCTCGGTAATCAACGGTAAATGAGATAGAGATGGTGATAGAGAGATAGAAAAGTCGTGTCCTCGACGGAGGTTACGAAAAAGACCGAACGAATAAGCTAAAAATATGTAGAAACAGGTGATAGCACGATGGTTCCATGATCTTTCTCAAAAGGAGAGACCGACCGACCGACCAAACGAACGACCGACCGACCAAACGAACGAACGAACGAACGTACGAACGAACGAATCAACGAACGGAGTCAAGGGCCGCTGGTTTCTAAAATCAGCGATTCTCTTAACGTTGCTCCCTCGTCGTCACTCGACGAAAAATAACACAGAGAGGGAGAGAAAAACATATGTAGATAGAAAAATTGAAAGTAAAGAGAAAAAGACAAAGAAAAGCGCAAGGACAAGGCTCGATCGATCGTAGAGTCGATGTACGAAAGATCGCGAACTGAGGAGAGTTCGCCAACACCAAAGAAAGAGAGAGAGAGAAAAAGAGCGAGAGAGAGAGAGAGAGAAACGAGATTCGGCCCACGCTTGTTCGATAATAAACAGAGAGACGACGACTACGACGACGACGGCGACGACGACGACGGCAACGACGACGACGACGACGACCGTGGGAGGAGCGTCTTTAACTGCGAGAGAGAGAGCAGGAGGGGGCTCGTACGATAGAGCAAGGTGCAATGCTCGAATGCGATGCACAAACAGCGTCGGCCGTCGCGATCCGCACGAACCAAGGTCACCCGGGTAATGTCCCGATGCCCCCTATGCAGGACACTCGTTCGTTTGCCCCCTGGCAAACTTTTTCTATCTATATTTCTCTCTCTCTCTCTCTCTCTCTCTCTCTCTTATGTTCCAACTATAATAATAAGAATTAGAATTAGAAATTGAAAGGCAATCGTTGGTAAGCTTGCGCTTGCGCATCCACCCGCGCCATTGATGTTATGCAACGTCACTTCTTCTTCTTCTTCTTGGTAGCTAAACGAGCTCTGATACTCACCCCTTCTCCCCCATTGACGCACACGCGCATAATTGCGTCTAAAATTTACAAAAATCATCTAATATTTTTTAAATATCACCCTTATTTTTATCCATATTTTAATTTGTTTTCAATGCATTAATTAAATGAAAAATAATTCAAATTAAGCATTACTCGATATCTAAAGATCTTTGAAAAATGATGAAGTATAAAAATATTAACAAGATAAATATAAAATTCTTAATTGATTCATGTAACATATCCTGGATTGGCTACTAGATCGTTCACAACATGTGCAATTTATGCAAATCATGTGAAAAACGTGTATATACATACTTTCTCTCTCTCTCTCTTTTTCTCTCTTCTTGTTTTCGAGAGAATGTCGACCTTGGCCAGCACCCAACTGAACACATTCTTTTTGCAATATCGTTGCTTTCGCGATGATTGAAGCACGCGTACTCGTAGCGTACGGGATATTCTTTGAATAAAATCGAATGCTGCGTAGATCTCGGCAAGATGCAAGAAAAATAACGCAATAGCAATTCATTTTCGTTTTATTTTTGGCACGCCTAATTATCTCCGATTATTAAACCGATAATTATTAACGCATAGAATTTAAATAGCACGTGGTTTAAAAAGGTTAATCTAATCTATGTAAAGAAGAGAGAATGGTAAACTCATCCATATTTACGATTCATGTTAAATTAAATAATGGTAATGAGATTAAAATTTCGAATAACTATATTTCACTCTCTTTTATACACTTCCAATGGTTCTTGTTTGAAAAATACTTGCAAAATACGACGAATAGGCGGCGTTGTAAAAAAAAAAATAATAAAAAAATCCTTAATGAAATGAAGTAAGGAATACAGACAGAATCGATTGTACTGTTCGGTAAATTTATTCTCAAACGACTTACAGGGGGATAGAATAATATTGCGTCGTACATACGTACAACGGACTTTATGAGCCATGTTCCTTGAGTTATTTCCGTCTCGACAATCCGCGACGATGCGTTCCTGAACGTACGACGACCCCATTCGGAACGGCGATTAAAACGATTGAACGATTACGCAAGTTTAGTAACAATGCTGGCACACGGTGCTGTTGCCGCAGGCTACATAGTCACAGACGACAAAGGCCTGCACTGAACGTTGCACTAAACGCTGCACTAAACGCTGCACTAAACGCTGCACTAAACGCTGCACTAAACGCTCCAAAATGACGCTACCAAATTATCTATCGCAACTTTCTATTATCTAATTAATTAAATATCTAAACACGATTATCTAAAAATATCTACCTCATGTAAATAACCACATGAGAAAAAATCAAAGAAAAATGCATTTCGATCGAAAAACATGAGAGCGTTTGGTAAAATCGACGAAAAATAAACGAAGCTTCTAGCGCGTTTATTAGCGACGTTAGAAAAGGATGTGAACGTGTATAAAGAATATACACGCATACATGTATAGGCCGATCGAAACTTCTCGAGTAGAGAAAGAGAGAGAAAGAGAGAGAAAGAGAAAGAGAGAGAAGCACTTGTCCTGACCTTGCTTTGTCACTGACCTGTCCTAGGCGGTGCCTCCGCCGTTGGTGGCCATAGCAACGCACACGATCACCCTCCTGCTGCACACGCACTCCTTCAAACTAGTGCGCGTGTGTATCTTTATAAGAATATGTGTAAATAGATGTGAGTAAGAAGAACCCGAATACCACCCACACGCGACTTTGACTTCCTCGACGAAGACGCGCAACTCGCGTCCGGTGCAACGGCACCTTCAATTTTCCTTCTCTCAGAAATAGCAATCTCTTGCGAAATCAAAACTTTGACGGTCCGTTTGAAGTAATTATAGTCGATCATTTTAATAACATTTTTCTTCAATCATTTATTTAAATATATATATATATATATATATATATATATANATATACATATCTACTAAAATACAAATTTCAATTATATTAAATCTCTTTATCTCGATATTTCATCATTTATATAACGCAACACTTTGTTTTGTTTCATATCAAAAAGAAAATATAATACGCGTTCTTGGTTTAACAAAGAAGAAAGAAACGATTTTCTTCCCGAATGTTTTCCTAATTTAATCGTAAAATTAAAACAATTATATTCCAGCAGCAATACGTGTGTATAGAAAAAAGTAGACGTGTATTACGTATGAATTTTCCATTTCTTCTCATCTAACAATACGAAGAATAATAAAAAAGAAAACCACCAACAAGCACACAAGCGTATACACTAGAATATACAATAGCATGATTCATTGGACATTTTCAAACCGTTTCGTCGTTCCGAAAGTACAGGATGCAGTCTTAACGTTGAATGTACCTCATCATATCTCTTTCTCTGTCACATATCCCTTATTTTAAATTTTAAATAAAAAAAGTGCAAAAGGAAAAAAAGAAATTTCTATCTACAAATATTATAATATCAAATTGTAAAGTTGAATAAAAAAAAAAAAATATAAATATAGAGAGTAAGTAAAAGCTATAGGGCGTATTATTAAGAAAGGTAAGCACCTGGCTTAATTGGTCGAATTAACGTCGCACTTAATTACCATTAACTTCGGATTAAATCATTCGCGCGTGAATTAGCAGTGTAATTCCGAATACACGGACGTAGCTTATATATCCTTGGCTCAATTTTCGAGATAAACTTTGTATCGAAGCAGATATCAATTAAGGACAATAATTAAGGATGATAGTACACGTCGTCAAGTTGCACAAAGTTTAAGGTACTTCGATATTGAGGACGAATTGCTGACGAGTCAAGTGTTTAGTACACTCGCTAACTTGACATTTGCCGATTTAATATCAAACTAACAACCCTATTTCTGTAAACACGTTGTTACATGCGAATCATTTCGATTAGACTAACGATGTCCCATGTTTTATACGGTTCGATGCACATAGACACACACACACACACACTATAAATGATGAAAATATATATATATATAAAGAAAATCATGTCGGTTTTTAGAGTGCTTTTCTTCAATATGTTTAATTTAGTATTTATATTGTATATAATACTAGATGTCACAGCTAGTGACATCGGTAGATATATATATATATAATGATATAATAATAATTAATTTGAAGAAAAGTAATAAAGGCTAATTGTAAGATAAAGACTTTAAATATTGGTAAATATTGTAAATAAAAAACTTGTTTTGTTACAGAGAAACGCAGCTTGGTCTTTATTTTGAAAGTCAATATGTTAAAGATCCGAAAACTAATTAGAAAAAACCCATTATACATATGTTACAGTCAATGTATTTAACGTGAGCCTTTTTTGTAAAATGACCATATGAAAAAAAAGAAAAGAAAAAAATAGAGTTAGAATTTTCGTAGAGGTTACTGACAACTTTCGTATTTACGGTAGCTATTTAACGTTTCACGTAAAACCTTTTCCTCGTTAATTACATGTAAAATAAAACCGGATGTTAAATCGATCGTCATGATTGGCCAAGAAAAAATGGAAAAAAAACAAACGAACAAACAGAACTTTTACATGCGTAACAAATTGGAGAAAAATGTTAGATCACGTTTTATTGTAAAATATCGAAATACATATCTGTCTCTTTTTCGTTCTTTACATTATATTCAATTTTTCTCGATCTTATTAATCCTCGAACGTTGGGATCTTACACGATAAATAAATATACGTTTAGAAACAAATGTGTGGCTACTTTCGCGTGTTCATCGGAGAAAGTTTGCACTTCTAACAAGTGCCAACTTTTCGTTCCTGAGAACGGAAAGAAAGATCTATTTTAACACGTGTACGTTATTACGAATTAAACGATAGTTTTCTTATGTGAAGAAAATTTAGACGGTGTTGGCAAAAGAAAGAAAGAAAAATAAAAAGAAGAAAAGATGATACGAGAAAAGAAATATGTGAAAGCAAGGACGAATCGATCGAGAGAATCGAATACTGACTTTATTTTTATCCTTTCGAATAATCTTCTGCGGGCCGTGATCTTCCGAACGAGAAAGCGGATTTCACTTTCTCGGTGTCAATAAACTTGAACGCGCGAAATTCAAATCTATTGACCGAGTTTGAACAACGTTCTAGCAGCAACTTTTCCATTTATACCTAATACATACTAATTGCAGAAAACTATTGTAGAACTATTTATAAAAAAAAACTTTTTGCAGTCAACTAATCAACGATGTTATATACAATATTTTAAGTTAATATTTTAACTTTTTCTTTCTTTATAACATTTCATAAAATATTTTTCATGAGAAAAATCTTTTCTTTAATAAATCGTGATATAGAATAAAGGATAAATGCTATATTGTATTATATTATTCAAGATTAAAAGTTAACGTTTACCTAATAAGGGTAGATTATGCGATACAAACAAGTGAAAGTTGTTTATTTCATTATTTACCGTTAAGGGTTTTTCACTTTTACTTGAAAACATTAGACAACGCAAAAGCATGTTGTTGTCCAGGAAATACCGATCAAATAACAAGCCTCCCTCCTACTCTAAACCAATAAGATCAACTATAATAAGTTGGGTAAAAATAAATGAAACGATTAAGGTCATCTATGGTTGCAAACGCGTCGAATATTTATAACACAAAACTAGTAAAAATAGTGTTACATCTATCTATCCCATTATTAAATAAAATAACTAGACTTTTTAATTAAAACCTATAAAAAGAATTCATAAATATACAATTGAAATTCGATTTTGAAATTCATAGTACAGAGGTCGAAAAGCAACGTCAACAAAGTACATCCATTTAATATAAAACTACTCGTGGTATTCATCCTTCTCTTACGTCTTACGACTGACGCAATCTTACTCCGGTCATAGTTTTCGATAAGAAAGTCGCGATTAAGTAGGGCAACGACCCGTGAAATTTCGATGGAACCTGACCACGAAAACATGTGAAACGGAACTTCGAAGAAACTCGGAAGTGAGAGTTATATTCTGACGCACTTTTATTCAAAGATAAACAATTACATATCGTTATTCATCAAATTTATTTTCTTCAAAAGAATTGAAAAGAATGATTTCCGAATGACGAATCGAAATAGCAAAATTTTTCCCTTTATATATTTTTTTTTGTCATCTTTTTCAATATTTATTTTCAATCAACGTTCAATTTAATGTAACAAGCGTTGTTATATCTATAAATGTCTTTATATAAACTTTTATTTGAGATAATGTACAGTAACGTATATAGGAAGAAAATAAATTCTACATACAACTTTCACGAAACTAATAATCGTCAAATATCTGGATCTAATTGATTGCATAAAACATGCTCAGCGAGTTTCGATAATCTTTAAGATCAATGAAAACTATTACGTTAGATGCTAGCAAGGCCGTTCGATCAACCCACTAAACGTTTCTCTAACCGGAAGAGCAATTTAACTACTATCTTAAAATTCATTCCTATACTATTTGCTTCCACTTGACATTTTTTCTTACAATTTTATACACAAGATTTTATACATAACATTTACATGCAATAAAAGTCATGATTAGGACTTGAAAGAAATTCGTCAATTGATTTTCTTGAAACAGAAAAAAAAACGGTTAAATTTAAATTTTAATTCCATTAAAACTTTTACTTCAGATATTTATAAACACATATTAATTTTTTCTTTTTTCGAAAATAGGAAACAAATTTAATAATGTACAGGTAAAAGTACAATCAAATAATTGTATGAAAATCACGACTTGCTTATCCATCTATAATGTAACCTGCTTTTAATACTTTAAGTAATGCAAAGTGGATGAAAATTAATGAAAATGTATATCATTTACTTTGAAATAATTAATAAAAATTGAACTTTTATAAAAAAAAAAAAAATTGAAGTGTCGACGTAAGAAGAGTTAACTTAAAACAAAAAAGAAATAACTTTTATTTATAAAAGTTTACAATTTCATTCAAGTTCTGATTGAGATCACATAGAAAAGTTAAATTAATAGTAAATGACCACATTGTAAGACCATCGATAGACCGAGCTATGAATACTAATAAGTTCAAAAGTGAGTCGTAGAATCACTTTTAACTAAACTTTTGGTGACATAACGATGATTTGCCGTGTATATATATATATAAGAGAACGTACGAGAGAGTTTCTAGATTTTCACCAGGCAAATATTACGAGCTGAAGTTACTTGGGAATGAAAAGGTAAAGGAAGAGAAAGAAGGGAGGATGCAGGAAGAAAACTTAATCAAACTCTTCATCTTTCTTACTCTTTCTTTCTCTTATTATTTTCTATTATATTTCTTTTATTTGATATTATTTATATTACTTTATAATATAATATGTTGTGTCCATTTTATAATGGAGTAATTTTATGGAATTATAGAATAAATACAAATTTAAAATTCAATTGAAATTGTTTGTCTCTCTCTCTCTCTCTCTCTCTCTCTCTCTCTCTCTCTATCTTGGTTGATCGTTCTCATTGCTGGGGCCAGTGTCAGTGGCCTTGCTTTCTGCGACCCACTTTCTCGCGTCAAACAAACACACTCACAAACACACTGACGAACAACACACTGACGAAAACTCACACAAATACTATACACACCGCGAAAAATGTAGCGGCGATTGGCTTCGCTTTGGGAAAACCGCTCGGCGATTTTTCATAGCATCGACCTGTTCGAGATCCTGCTCGTTTAACTTCTATCCATTCGCATCATTGCGCTCGTCGTGATCAACATCGTCCTTTTTTATTTTCATCATACCGCAAATAGATACTTTGCTGGGAACCGTTGCGTCAAAATAACCAAATAACTTTCAACCATTTTTTTTTTATTATTTTATAAATAATAAAAAGTTATTATTTGATGAGAATCATGAAAGAGAATACAGTAATAACAATCATACTTTTTGTCAATGTTAATAAATCCGCGACAAAATGCACTCTATGTGTATTATAGAAAATCTAATTTATCAACTTTCACATATTGAGTCAACTTTCTAATTAGAAATGATCAAATCGTAATAAAACATTAACCTTAATTTAAGCGATACAAAAATAACTCAAAACTTATCATCAAACATTAATAAAAACATTCGCCTTGGAAACATTTAACGGTATGTAAAAAGTACGCATAATTCAAATATCTGCGAATAAATTATAATAAAAAATAATAAGACCAGCGTTAAGAAGATATACAACAACATCATAATAGTTTACTCCTTAATCAAATATAAAATCGTTTAAAAAGTACAAGAAGAAATATGAAAAAATAAGAAGAAAAAAAAAACAGGAAGTGGGGTGAGCGTTGAAAGGGTGAAAGGTGTGGATCGTAAGGGTTAAGACGTGAGGATTGTAGAGTAAGGGGTGGGATAAGAAGGCTCGAGTGAGGGAGGAGAAGAACCCTGTGCAGAAAGTCCTGCGTGCACGCTTCCTGTCGGGTCGTTATTGACTAACGACCGAAGACAAAGATGACGCCTTGACGCTAACTCGCATTAGCATTTCTACGCGCACGCGTGCGTTCTTTCCTTACGTTCGATGTTGTAATCGATGGAGGGAAAATGCTGGAGGGGAACCACAGGGGAACCAGAGGGGAACTAAAATTGCATATGTTCTCCTCTGAAGAAGATAAAAAATGTATGAGATGTGCATAATTACGAGCTTTGTTTCTCTTCGTACAAAAACTGACGTTGAAAGAAAGTACCGAGGTCTTTAAAATAAAGATAAAAATAATATACAATAAAACAACGTTATATTCTTGTCCTATTTTTTGCTTTTTTCTCTATTTCTTTTTCTTCATTATAATTTAGATAATTTTCTCGAAAAAAGAAAGGATATTTTCATTAGATGAGTCATTCTGACGTTTTTCAAGTATAAACGTTAAAGTACGCTCTTATAATGAATTTTTTTTTCAAACGTAAAGTTAAGTAACATCAGACATTTTATGTTAGTAAGATAAGAAAATGAATCCAATAATATTTGATTAAAAATCATGGTTTTTTTTTCCTAAACGTCAAACAATGTCTCATTCAAAATGAATCATCTCTTATGTATTTAAAGTGTGCGTGATAAGTGCCTCTTATAATGAATTCTTACAAACTTCGTTGAAAATGACTCATATTAATTTGATCGCATTTCAGTCAAATTACACAAATTAAGTCAATCAAGCTTCAAATTAATTAGCATGGAAAAATTGAAGTAAAATAACCAAAAATAAACTTCATAAAAACTATATGAAGTAAAGATAGAACTATTTCTCATACGATAAATCATTTCAAACTTTTCTCAAATTATCTTTCGTGTTCTTTAGAAAATCTATACTAAATTACTTCCCATATATTTAAGAAGCAATCAGCTCGGTTAAAAAAAAATATATTTTATTCTATTTCTCACAATCAGTCATAACATATCGATCATAATTTTCTCCATGCGTGTCATAGATCGTAGAAGTAAGAAACACAAAACTGTATTATAGTCACAATAAACACGGATGTTACAAGAGAGTAGTAGTTCATTACTTAAGCGATTACTTCCGATGTTAAAGAGAAAATAAAAAGAAATAGATAGCATGGGGGTTGTTGGGACTAGCAACGGTGTGGTATTTCATGTTATTTAGTTAAGACTCTTTACGTTACGGAACGTTAACCAGTTATGAAATGCGCTTATAAGGGAACCCAAGTTGCTTTCTCGAGCTCTCGTCTCCAAAGAAAGTTTCCACGGCAAGTGCATTTAAACGTTCGAAAGTTCGTACCTAGGTTATATCCTCCGCTTCTTATTTCTTTCTTTCTTTCTTTCTTTCTTTCTTTCTTTCTTTCTAATACTCTGGTACCGACTCCTCTCCAATCCAATTCGAGCAAACTTTTAATCTTCATCGACTTTTTTTTCATGCAAACAAAATGAGTTATAATTGCAATAAAAACCACTAACTAATGGTTTATTTTTTAATTTTTCATTTTTTTTCAATCATTCGATATATATATATCACATCATTGAAATAAATCGTGTAAAACTCTTACGCAAAGAATGAAATTCCTTCATTCCGGAAGAGAGAGAAAGAGAGAGAGAGAGAGAGAGAAACTGACACAAGCAGTAAAAAGGGTTCATCGAACGACAGTGGTATCGTTTTCAACATCGTTACTTCCGTCGACTCGGCGAGAACTCTGTCGATTCAAGAGCTTATGTCGCAAGTAATACAAATATAGTATACACTACCTATACACAACATACAACATACATATACACGCATATATGCATGTGTTCATTCGTTAAGTTGCACGATTCTAAAGGGGTCAACGACTTTCTCCGATTACCTGAGCGTGACACCGTCCTTCTCTAACGATAAAAGAGGTGAAGAGGGGGGGGGGAGAAAAAAACATAAAAGAAAAAAGCTCCAAAGGGTGGAGGATGAAACAATCGATGAAGAGTCCTTGCTTCAATGTTAAATCCCTTGACGAAAAACAAGGGTGTAATTAACGATCTTTTTGCGTGGTCATTGAACTTCCTAATGTTATCTTGTCGAGAAAGAAAGGAAGAAAAGTGAAGGCTTGTTTTATAATAATACGTAATTCGCATTATTAATTACTACCGACAATTCTCTTAATAAGGTACATTTTGTTTACTTCATCAAAACACAAAACAGTTGAGTATGGCGCCTTTTTTCCTACGGTGCAATGTATTGTTATAAACGGTCCTTATAACTGTATAAAGTTTGAAACATATCTAAGGTTTGGAGGTCTAGTGTTGCTCTTGTAACTTACATCCAATGCAAATATATTATTTAGAAATTTTTTTGTAAAGACTTTCTCGCTGAAAATTGTATTCGTAGAAAGGTCCGCGTCTTGGAGTCATATCGAAAAGATAGTTTTGCAAAAGAAGTTACATTGAAGAAAGGAATTAGCATTCCCCCAGCCAGTTGCACTGCTCTAGAAACTGCACTTGGCAGAGGTGGGAATGTCCCGGAAGGGTAAGAAAGCGGAACGGTGAGTGCCGCGTTACACGTACTTGGAACTTGAACGTGCCTACCTTGTGACGTGGCGTCTCATACGATATATATATACATATATCTTTTTTTTCTTTTTCCCCTAAACTATACTCGCCTAAGGGTAAAAAAGTCTAAACCTTTTTTTTTTAGCTTAATAGTCTAACAAATCTAAAGAGAAAACTTATCAATGTAAAAAGTCCATTCAAAATGACTCCTTCGATAATTTGTAATGCAATTGAACAATTGAAATGTAAATTAACAAAAACAACTACGAATGATCAAATGAGCTTACAATCAGATTTTATTCGTGCATATAATTATGTATATTTTGAAATTGAATGAAATCGTTATGATGAAATGAATAGATGATGATTTTGGTATCTATGTAGATACCAAATCACTACCTACGTAGTACAGAGAAGACGATCACAATATTAGACTGTAAGTCGTGCACGCCTTGTGTAATATCACCGAATAAGCTATTTTCTCTCTGTTCGTTAAGCTCCTTTCAAATAACATGGCGCATAATATTGCATGCTTTAAGAAGGTTATTACAACGTAAATAGTTACACACCTAGTGGAAGTGTTTTATTTTATTTCGACGATTTACGAACGTATTGTTTCACAATACGTAGAAATGGTGCATTCGTAATTGAATTAACATTGAATAATATCTTGTATTGGGAGATATGATGTAAAAAAAAGACATCATACATGTAACATGAAAAATAATTTCATAGTCTTAATAATGACAATTTATAATGAAAAATTCATAGAAAAAATTCCTGATATTTATCAATGTTATTTACATATGTATTCATTATTAAACGCATTATTTATAATCAACAATAAAAATAAACTTGATGAGATAGAGTCTAGATGACTGATACGCATTTGGCAAATGTTACGCTCTTCCTACTTCAAACGATTCTCTACGTTTCAAAACTTTTCTTTTTTTATTATTTTCTCTAGTGTAGTACGACTCTAACATCATTTAATACGCTTCATCTTTATAATAAGTAACATTAGGATACTCGCTTGCCAACTTACAATGTCTGATGTTATTTTGCAATATAATAGCATAAGACGATGAAATGATACGTAAGTGAGCTTATACACATACAGTAGGTGGCTCTAGGCATATAAATGTGGGAGTATAATTTAATATAATACAAAATTAATTCCAAATAAAATCCGCTTTATTACGCTAATTGTTTGCCTATGCAAAACACTGTAAGAGTATATATATATATATATATATATATATTTGTATTATATATTTAAATGTGTATATACATATATCTATATCAATCGTCAATCGTAGAAAAGAAAGCGTAAGCTGCCAAGCCATAGGAAATATCTCATAAAGGTGCGATGTCATCCCGTTTGAAAACAAGATTTCACAATGAACTCAACAAAATTGACGCGTGTCTCGCGTGCTCGTACAATTTTTTTTACAACTCTTACGTATCTACCTTACGATGTAAACGAGCTAGTATGATTTCTTACATATGTGCTCGTGAAAGCGTAGAGAAAAAGTCAAGGATCGCGTGAAGAAATGATTATAATCGAGCAGAATTGAACGACCTTGTCCAACGTTAAATAAGAATTTGACGACCACGTGAATCAACGATATATGTATACAAATTCGAAGCATATAATGTTTTTTCTATACATACATGTTTTCTTTATTTATCTTATATCTATTTAAAGTTTTTAGCGTCCGATGTAATCATCTTAAATTGGATCGACACTAAAATTACCTCTATCAAATTACACACCATATTATACATATGAGAATTCATACAAATAGACAACACACATATTACGCAGAGAATTGAAATAAGAAAATATGTGAAATAATTTGGACGTATTTGACGGGTCTTTTATGTTCAGAAAATACTATATATACTTGAGAAAGCGAAGGAAGAAATACGACCGGTTGCTTCCTCATTGTTGCAGTTAAGCAACTAATTGTTAAATGCGAATTGCAGCATTCTCTATGACCATTCTTTGCTCATTTTACTACTGTACGTTCGCGCATGCACTTGCGTAAGCGATACCACCTTTCCATATGGAATAGACATTCTTATATATATTATATGTTATAAATGTATATAATCTAAGTACATACTAATGTAACTATATAAATGTAAATTATGTTAACCATGCATATATTGTATACATAAAAGCATGCAGTTTTATCCACACATACATAAATCATAACTGTATTTCATAAACATAAAAGTAATATTTATTATATATGTTATAAATTCTGTTCCATATGAGTTCCTAAATAGTTTTCTCAGTAAATGATCCAACAATTGAGTAATAAGGCGAAGAAATAAAATCTCAAAAATTTCTTTCCACGTGTAGATATACATTCGTACATATTACACACATTACACACATTACTAACTGATGAACTTAACAAAACAATGCAAACTGTTTGCTCTTTAACCAGTTAAGTGTGTTTGACGACTATATCCGTCATACTTAAAAAGTAATAACCATTTATTATTTAAATTGTAATTTTTGTGAATAACGAAACATATTCTCAAATTTCAAAATGAGTAAGAAAAGTTTCAAAATTTTTAAATTATTATTTTTTTTATTTGTAGTTCATTTTATCTTGAAAATGAGCAATTTTAACCTCGACTTGTAATCTGTCGACTTTCACGATACACAACGGTGCGCCAAAGTTAACTGGTTAAAAGAAAAACAGAAATAATTGAAAATTTGAAACTGCTCTGCTACAAAAAAAGACTCAAATGACAGACAGTACACATTTCATCGTAGAAAAAATTCCCCTAGTTATATATTACTATATACAGAGACAGTCTCGTAGTGCGTTCTGGTTACTCTTAAACTCAACACGTAACAACGCCCTAACACGGAAAATTCAAAACGAGCGTTACGCATGAGGCAAGGGACGGAGCATCCCGTCGAGTAGTTGTAAAGCAGAGATTCTACGATGGCATGAACGGAAGAAGGGGAGACACAACACCCTGCACTGTACCACCATGGAAGGAATGAGAGGAGGGAGGAGGAGAAGATCTTCCTGCGCAGGAAAGAGGGTGTCTAGACGAAAATAGCCACCACCATATAGCCCCATCCTATAAACGCTTCTCCGTTTCAATTTCCGAAGGTTTAACCTTCGAAAATCCATTTGAATTTTAAGGGTAAGTCCAAGCACGAAGGCATACACACGCAACCCTTCTCTCTCTTAGACATTCTTCGCAGTGTCTATTTTCGCATTTCTTATTGAAAAGTACGACTTTAATACGGTGATTAATTGTAAATTAAACGATGCATTGGAAAAGAGATCGTATACCTTATGGTTAGTATATAAAGGATGTTTCAAAAATAGGTAGTAAAGTTTGAAAGAAGATCATGTAAACATAAGCGCGGGAATTCTTCCTTTACGAGATATAAACGCTGTTAACTGTACCGTTCCCCTGATTTAACTATTTTTAGATTTTATTTTTAAGTACATCTAAAAAGTTTAACTTACTATAACAAAAATACTATTTATAGTGGATTTAATACAAAAAATTATGACTACGCAGGGATTATTATTACACATAAGAAGTATACTTTATTTTTAAGTTCCGTGTAATGGAAGATTTTGGATATGCGGTTTTCGAATGACGTCGTGGAATTAGCCGAAACGTTGTTTCAATGCAAATCGTAACCGATACGAATGTTTAAAGCTTATGAATTCGAAAAGAAAGAAAAAGATGAGACGTAGACGGAAACAAAGTAAAAGAGAAGGAAGAGAATAGAGAGAAAACGATAAAAACGGCTATTACGGAAAAGGGATTACAGACACATTGAAATTCTATGGCGTTCGAGCGAAGTGCTCGTTAAATGGAAACGTAAGAGAGTTAAGTAGCGTAATGCGGGACTGGTCCGGCATTGGTACCCGGGTTCATCGCCCACTTTCACCGACCTCGATCGTCTCTCTTTTTCTTTTTTCCATATATTTGCCTTTGCCTTCGCCTTCGCCTTCGCCTTCGCCTTCGCCTTCGCCTTCAACTTCAACTTTTTCCCGAATATCGTTCGTGTTCCGTTCTTGCCAAATCGCGTGACAAATCGAACACCGTCACGATTCGCGGTCATTGCCATGCTGCTACCAAACATCTTACGAAATTAAACTCTTTCGTGTTCGTTAAAAGGCCTTGGCATATGTCACGTTTATGTCACCATTATATCCTGTCACCTTATATCCTCTAATGAAACTGTAAACTATATATATATATATATATATATATATATATATAATAAAACTTGATTATATTATTTCTATTAATCTTATACACATATATGTGGTTTCCATGAAAAGATTGTGCAAGTCGAAATCCTAATACATTATATTTCGAACATAAACTTTGTCGGATCTCATATGTAACGCATATGATGATTTCTTGAAAAGTTCTTCGTATTGTAATATGTATACATACGAATGAATACGAGTGGTATTACGAATGGTATTACGAATGGTACTTGACTTGCTTATCGGCGGAAATTACAGATAGCACGGACGGTTTGATGGATCATCGAAATCCCACTTCCACTTCCATCGCGATGAACGACAAAAGCGAGGGCCCGTTATCGGTCCACTTCCAACGCACACTCGTATGTGAGGTTAACGACATATGTACGTATAACGTATATAGTGGGAGGAGGTAGAAGAGAAGACTCCTCCCAAAGCATGCAGGATGTCCGTAATGCGATAGAAGATGTCGCCAACGTATCCTGAACAGTCTGTGCGAGAGAGACTGTCTTATTGGAAGCCCATCTTTTCCCTCCCCTTTTTTCCTTTTTTTTTTCTTACTATCTTTTTTTCAAACCAACCACGATAACTCAATGATTTCAGCGTAATTATCTTCCGGTCCATGTTACGTTTCCTTCGTTCATTCATTTGATGATAAAAACGATCATGTTCTTCCTTCTCAATCCATTACATCCATTGAGGACAAATATCTCTTGTTTTTTTATATTTAATTATTATTTTAATATAGAATAAATTGTTGTAAGTTTATATTTAATTACAAAGTTAAACTTCCGCTATAAAATGAAATATTTATTAGCAAAGAAATTTTTGAATTTAACTACCATTCAACAATAGGACTTAATAACAATAGATGACACTACAGTAGTAAGATACCTAAACTATTAGACACTAGTTTAGATTGATTACTGTTTAATTACATGTTTAATTTTAATTTTATGACGTTAAAAACGAATTTTTAATTAATCACGATTTATTGGTGCTGGTCTAGTTTATGTGTTATAAAAAACAAAATATTAATGTATGTCTCTTAGTAATATTAGGTCTACCGAAAAGTTCTCTCTATCCGTTTTTAGAATAAAACAAAAGTAATAAATTTTCATATCTCTTTAATTGACTAATATTTATCAATTATCATTATTTATAATTTTTTATCACAGCTTGATGACAATTTGTATATTGCATTTTTTTTAAATGTCTTATCCCTAGTGATGAAAAATTGAACCGGTGTTTGTCAGAATGGACAGAACTTTCCGGTAGTCCTAATACATAGAAGACTCGGAACATTAATGTGTGATCAAGGTATAAATAGAAAAATATTATTATATATTTAGAGTTTCAAAGAACAATGTATTTCTGATGTTATGTAATTTTTATATTTTATAATTGCTAAAGAAATCCTAATATAAGAACGAAACGTCAAACAAGATCAAAACAATATGTTCTAATTTTTGTACCTGTCCAACTTCCCTTTAAAGTGGACGCAAAATAAAACTAATTGAATTTATTAACTACTTTTATTGTTTATTTAAATTATATACCAATTTGCTTTATGAAAAATATTTCATTATTAGATTGTCATCGACATGAAAAATATAATATAAAAATGATATTTTTTTTAAGTAACAACAACTATTACACAATTAAATTGAAAGTAAAATCGGTACATAAATCGAGCGGGTCAGAAAGAAAACACGTGGAAAAAAATTTATCTGATACAAGGTTCCATAGAAAGTGACGCGACATCGATGATGCAAAATGGATGATGATGATGATGATGATGAGTCGGATCAGCAAGAGGGAGAAAAGAAGAAGAAGAAGCAAAAGAATGAAGGAAAGGAAGGAAGAAAGGAAGAAAGGAAGGAAGGAAGGAAGGAAGGAAGGAAGGAAGGAAGAGTGGCTGAAGAGAAGACAACGATGCGGTGTAAGAAGTAAGTATGTCGCGTCGTGGTGAAGCGGTACACGCGACGGGACGGATCCTCTGTCATAATATGTAGTTTCACAATGGCGGCTATCGAGGGCAGAACACCGTTAACTTCTTCGTTGCTGGTACCGTGTTACCCACTGAGTAGATATAGATATAAAAGAGAGAAAGAAGAGAAATAGCGGCTGCGTATCATTCGCAAGAAATCCTTCCGTTTCATCTCGATTATTATGCACATCGATTATGCACCTCGAATATCTGCCAATGTACATGTAATCTCCTTATAACATGGTTGTTATGTTACTAAAATTCCGTGTTAAAAATATATCTATCTAATATCTATCTTTTAATATCTTTTCTTTATAAATTTTGCAAAGAGTGGACACACGAATTTATTCTTTTATCAAATAATTATCAATTTTCATTCTAAAACGTGATCGATAGACGACCAAAAGAATGAACTAATGTTTATTCAAATTTTCTATTTAAAGTTCATTTTTCAAAAGTTATCGTTAACATTATTGAAAGCATTAGAAAAAAGTATTAGGAAACGAACACTGATACAACGCAGAGAGATAGAAAACGAGAGGGGGTGGAATTGCGAAAGATGCAAAACGTATTTACGCACACCTAATCACGCAATCACGCAATATTTGTCGGTCTTTATTTAATTTTATCTTTCTCTGTTATTTTTCTTTTTATTTCTTTTTTTTTTTTTTGTGTCGGGTTATACACCGATAGGAATCAAAAATTTCGCAACGAGAACATATGGCTACGACGGATTTCCTTAGGATCTACAATACCACCACTTCTCCGATGATTCACGCGTAACAAACGAGTAATTGCGCAAAGAAAAGAACGAAGAAAAACAAGGTCGTCGTTTGGAGAGATATAAAATAGCCGATGTAGTACTATCTTTGGTCTGTCGCAACTTGACTCTTTTTTAAACTACGTCATTTCGATATAATAATCGTTGTTCGAACGAATATACATAAGGTATACATACGCATATCGCGTTAGATCATATTCCAAGAGGATCTTTGCTTTATCTTTGAAAACAAAGAAACACGAGACTACGATAACGGAGTCTCCGATCGATTTTCTAATTAGAGTAATTTATTATCCATAATATTTCCTAACTGGAATTAATATGAATTATTTGTATTATTGTAAGAATTTTTAATATACATATATTTGTTATTTTATTAATAATACAAATAATAATGAGAAAAAACTGGGCAGAATAACGGTGTGGGCTTTTTTTTACAGTTACGTAGTAACGAAAAGAAAACGTAACGCGAGTCGCGTTATATCGTAAGGTAGTAGTAAGATAAACCCGCATATTATTTCACATCTTTTTTTACATCTTTTTTTACATCTTTTTTCTGTCGAGCTCTCGTAACGGAGACATTTCATTTTGTTCCGCACAATGTGAACAGCGGCGCCCAATGTGTATATGGATACGGCTATACGCGTCTAGCATAAAGGAGTTAGCACAAAAGAAGGAAGGATAGATATGAATGCTGATCGAAGGTGGCAGGAAATCGATTTAAAAAACACCAAGCAAAAGTTAGCAAATGGGTGGAAAAAAAAAAAAAAAAAAAAAAAAAAGATAAAAAAGGAGAGGAAGAGAAGATCCGCTAAATCTTATTTTTCTTTTCTTACCAGAACGGTTCTAACATTCATCGACCCGAAAACCTCTATTTTTCCTACCATCGGAAACACGGATAGGGATAGGGGAAGGAAGAAGAAAGAGGGGAATTAGAAAGAGAAAAGAAAAAGAGGGTTGATTTTTTTATCCAATGTTGACCTCGATTTCTCAATCTATATCGATCTCCCATTATACGCCCACAAATCTCTACTTTCTTCCCCTTCCATTCATCCCTCGATGTATTTACGAAAGGGAGCTTTCTTTAATCGAGGACAAATAAAACTTCAGGTGGCTCTTTTTTTCTATTTCTCCTTGCTCCTAACGGTAACTGATTTATCCTGATCTATCCGGATCTATTTGGACCTATCAAATATTTTGATAAAACATTTAATTATTTTTTATTTGAAATTTGATAGATAACCTCGATATGATTTTGTATCAGCGATTATGTAATAGTCGAAATAATAAGTAATACCAATCAATCACGAATTCAATACAAAATGAAGTTCTTTTTCTTTGATTATAAGTAAATCATATCTCAAGTAGCCTTTCTATTTTTCATTTTGTTCTAACGATAAATGTTGCTTCCTAAATTCTTTATATAAAGATTCACAACTAATCTAGTTATCAAAGTTGTCGATAGATAATACAAATTTAAAAAAACTTTTTTATTTATTTTTTTCTTGTCTATCTATTCGATAGATATTCTCGATATGTTATCAACGATCATGTAATCATCGAATTTATAACTTGTTCATCCAAATCAATCTTGGATTCACAAGTATGTGTCACATGAAAATAAAGTTTTAAAGAAAAGAAATAGACAAATTTCGAAGAAAATAATGAATCTGAAGTTATATTTTCCTGACGTCATTACAAAACTACGGGTTTGTAGTAAATGAAAATAATACAAAATACACATTTATACACATTGTAATATACAAATTGACACATCTTTTTGATAGGGTGCAACTTTAATTTGATATATATGTAGAAGTAACTTAAGTAGCATATTAAATATTGCATGCATTAGATGGTGGTATGCATGTATTTAGCAAATGAAGAAGCAGAAAGAAAAAATCTAAAAAAGAAACATCGCGTGTCGTTCATCGGTAAAACTCGATATACCTAATCGTATCGGTTTAAAGCCGAATAATCTACAACAGCTGCTTGCAGCCACTTAAAAGTTAGAAGCTATTTATAGGCCTAGCAATCTGGTCATTTATTCTTCGCTACCAGATAATCTCATTTCCGACGAAAAGCTAACATACTCGGCGTACTCTGACATCGCGTTTCCTCTCAGGCCAACGACCGGCTTGGCCATCAGTCGATCGAGATGAGAGACTATCTATGACCCACCACCCACGTTTTTCTACATCACTGGTGTCAAACTTATGTATGAACACCAGCCACCAAATTTAGTTTAACCTTCATCAAAATAGAATTATTTTCTAACGCAACGTCTAATATAATAGTCCTACAAACTCTTCCTATAAACTGTACAATAATAACAGAATAATCATTATGAAACATTTTTTTTCTTTCACATTTACTTTTATATAATAAATAGATATACGTAATCTGTTAATATATGAGATTAAACTATACATATAATATTATACTTACTATGAGATATTCTTGAAGTTTATTCATTTTATCAAAAGTATTTTATCATCGATATTACAACGAAATAGATCATTTGATTGAAATTCCTCGAAATATAATAACAATAAGTATAATACCAAATTAACTAACGATTGACCTACTTTCAATCCCCAAAACATTCTTAGGTTAAGATACTATTTTAAGAATACTCGAATTTAACTGAATATTGGCTGATAACAATAGGTTGGTTAGATAATAAAAGTATTATTCTTATTCAGGTTATAACTCGTTAAAGTAAGATAGGAAGAACAAGTAGGAATAATAAGGAGCATATAAATGGCCTGATTCTAGGATTCTAAAGACCTACTTTCCATCTATCTTTCCTCCTTTATGCACACTTACCCTTTACTCTACACACGTTCTCTATTAATATCATAGAAAAACAGAGAACTCACGTTATGCAAGAATATGTTCGTCGTACATAAAATCAAAGATACGATATTTCTATAAAAGTTAACAAGAATATTCATATTAATATATTTATTTATATTATCTGTATCCTACTTTTCATTTAATATAAATACCTTATTTTCATTCATTTTATTATTCAATAACAATTAATAAAACTGTTACACAAAAAGAAAGTATTTTGCAGCTTCAAATGGACTTGTATCATTTGCAACAAAATTGGCTTGTATACTATATTATTATCTCTATTTTCTCTCCAAATATCAACTCCAGCTTGATATATAGAAATATATAGAAATATATAGGAATACATTGAAATATCTTGGAAAATCATGGAATAAATTATGAATCTGTTTTTAAAGTTTAACCCTTAACGCGTTAAATGTTTTTAGCATGAATATGCTTAAGATGCTACGTTATCTTCGGCATTGACAATTGTTATCTGTAGTTAAATTTAAAAAATTCGCGCTGAGTAAATATTTCAAAATAATACTTGTCATAATTAATTACAAGCAGCGATACAAAAATGTGCGAAGCACTAAGAGTTAATATCTGTTTATTTCAAACTTTATAAATATTTGTAAAATCTCTTTGGAAAAAATTCGAACTATAAAGCGTTAATAATCAAAATATTAACCCGAATCAATAAAGAAAGATCGAACATGTAAAAGAACTTGAAAGAGATTCATTTTTTTATTCCAGATTTTATTCGTGTTTCAAGGATGAAGTATATCTTTGGAACTTGGGATTGTCGTTGACCGTGGACTTTTCTCTCTCTCTCTCTCTCTCTCTCTCTCTCTCTCTCTTTCTCTTTTTCGCTGGCATTTCATTATTTATATATTATTACTGTGACTCGAGTTTCGAAGGTGCATGTAATGCAAAAGAGGAAGAGCAGAAAGGGGCGTACAACCTTCCAACGATGTTTTTTACAACGACTAGAAGAAGTTATTGATCGTCGTCACTGAAAGAGAGAGAGAGAGAGAGAGAGAAACGAGCAGATACAAACACCTTCCCCGTGCCCAATATGCCCAACTAACCTTGAGGGCCTTTACCCTAGCGAGAGCGACGTGGTCGACCGTGATCACTGACCTCCAAGGTCACTTTTGTCGCATACAACATAGAATGTCATCAGGGCGTCCTACGATCTCGATGCACTCCAAAGATTCTCTCTCTCTTTTTCTCTCTCTCTCTCTCTCTCTCTCTCTCTTGCATGTATGTTATATTCTCGCTTTTTCTTTGTCGATGATTCAACGTCGAGTAACTCCGATGACAAAGAAAAAGAACAAAGATTATGACGAGAAATCTTCTATCTCTTCTCGAACATTCAAATACGATGAGCAATAAATATTATATTGGTTCTACTAAACGATACTATCAATTTTTGTAAACAGAAGGTATTTTGTAAACTTTTTAACCTTTTCGCTCCGGGACGTTTATAACAAAATGTGATCGCTGTGATCGGAGCTCGTCACTGAGTAGTTGACACTGAAGTACGGAATACCATATAGTACATAATTAGAAGTCGTTTCTTCTTCTCTAAATTTTGTGCAATGATATTTATTATATTTAGTAATATCATTTTACTTTGTAAAATATACAAATTTATAATTATAGTTTATTTTTTTAAATATTATATTATAATATAATATTAATTATATAATATTATATAATATTTAACAAAGATTATCATGTACAGCTTTTATAAAAAAAAAAAACAAAACAAAAGGAGACAACTTTTGGGCAAACTAATAAAATTAGAAAAAAGAAACGAAAAATCGTGTAAGTACGTATAAGAAATAATAGAATTATTTTATTCTTTTTATATATATATCTGGCATGAAAAAAAAAGCAGAACAAACTCGTGGCCAATTACAACGACGAAGTCGCGAAAGCTGCCTGAACCTGACCGCTTTCACGCTACTGCATTGTTCTCAAGAAATGCCTATACCACTTGAAAAAAAAGAAAGAGAAAGGAAAAAAGACATAGGGAGAAAAAAAAAGAGAGAATTAGATTTCCGGTAATGCAACGCTGCGACTTAAAAACATTCCAACTAGTATAAAAGAGCGAATATGATATGCATAAGTGTTCATTAAGGGAGCTAAAACTATATGTATCTAAGCGCATAGTTTAAAAAGAGAAAGAGGGAGAAAGAGAAACATTTAAATACATTTAGGAGAAAAAAGATGAAAACATAAATGCATTATGCGAAGACAGTAAGAAATAATACAGTAATGCATGTGTCCATTCGATTAGATTAAATCGAGCGTGACGATCTCTTGCAACTTTGCATAACCGATCATCAATGTTTTTCTTCTTCCTTTTTTATCAACCTTCTACGCGTCTTTCCAACTTTATACATGAATTCTATCACGTAATTACAACCTTATCAGTCCGGTGACCCATGCGGAGTGAAATAACCTTACTTAGTTATGATAATTTCTTATTTCTTCTACATAATATTTTAACGGTGTTCGAGAATATTATAAACATTTAAAAATTACAATCAAATTGAAAAAAGAACAAAGAGAGAAAAAAAATTGTTTAAAATCAACTGTTTCGAACAAAATATTTATGATCTTCAATGCGAATGTTCTCCCAGAGGCACCATGGTGATGCATCTCGCGTGAATCTAAAGACGCGTTATTAACGAAAATAAAAAATTATAGATGAGTTTCTTATCGCGACACCGAAATTTTATTATACGACGAACAACACTGATTCTAACTCGCGTTTGATTTCAATTCATTATACGTCCGCAGTTAATGGAAACAAACCAATTTCATATTTAGAAAAGTAGTCGAAAGAATAAATTTTTTAAATAAATAAGTAATGCTCCTATTTATATACTTAAGGAAAACAAATTCTTGACGACACTAATAAAATTCTATTTTTATCATTTGTACATATCTATAAATATTTAAATTTATATTTGTAGTATAATTTTAAATAAATATATTTAACATTTAGTGTATAAACATGTATGTGCCTTCAGAAATGCATTTATATATATATAATTTATAAAATAGTCATTTAAGGCGATCAAATGGAGGAGAATCAAAAAGGTATGTTGTTAAATCCATCGACGATCACCTGTAACAAGAAGAAAACTATATTAATTATAGAATCAAGTGATGCAATAGTCTAACATATAAATCGTCCAATTCACGGATGCACTTTCCAAATGAATTTTCTATTTACGTTGCAAAAAAATAAATTTTAAACGCGTGATTTTATATTTACAAAAAATATATATATATAAAAAAAAGGAAAAGTATAAGTAATAAGTTACTAAAGAAAATACTATCTATTAATTATTATGAAATACTTTAAAACTGCATTATATAGAAAAAAAATAACAAATTTAATAAAATACGATAGCAATGAAAAATCTTAAAGACGAAACAAGAAAAGAGAAATGACTGTAATATTTATCAAACATTATTTAAGTTTTAAAATTTTAAAATACGAAAATAATTAAATTTTTGACTCGAACTAAYTAAACACATGTGCATCTTTTTGACGATATAGACACGAATTTGGTGTCCCAAGGAGATCTTCATCATCCAATTCATCTCCAATCTCCAATTACAATTAGAAATTAATGACGAGCAAAAAAGTAAAACAATAAAATATAAAATATGACTAGAGAGCCATTCTCTAAAGGTTCGAACTTGCTGTTGAACCTTAGAAAATAACTCAATAGCCTGTAGTTGCCCTCTTGAGCCACAATTAAGTGGGGGCCTCTTCGGCATTAAGCCTCTTCTTTCTTCATTATATGAAAACTGCATTTGGACATTTCCTACGTGCGAGCAAGATAAGATCTTTCATACTAATTTTGCAAATGAACTTTGTTATGATTCTAATTCTCAATTATTCAAAAATTAATTTACATTTCCCGTTTACTTTTCTAACTCGTGGACCATCAATGAACTTAGATTTCATTGATCATACACGAGAACATTTAATCGAATGTCCAAGCAGATAATAATTTCCCTCGATGACCTAATAACACTTCGCACTTTTAATATCGAGTAATAAAATCGAATTGAAATAAAAATTGCAAT